>JAUIMM010002218.1:0-466411 GCA_031769625.1 Taudactylus pleione
TGTGTTATTCCCCTCATATATCACTGTACAGTCCCCTCTCCCCTATATAAAAATACCACATATCAGTGTGTGCTGGGAGCTGTGTTATTCCCTCTCATATATCACTGTACAGTCCCCTCTCCCCTATATAATAATACCACATATCAGTGTGTGCTGGGAGCTGTGTTATTCCCCCTCATATATCACTGTACAGGCGCCTCTTTCCCTATATAATAATAATACCACATATCAGTGTGTGCTGGGAGCTGTGTTATTCCCTCTCATATATCACTGTACAGTCCCCTCTCCCCTATATAATAATAATACCACATATCAGTGTGTGCTGGGAACTGTGTTATTCCCCTCATATAACACTGTACAGGCCCCTCTCCCCTATATAAAAATACCACATATCAGTGTGTGCTGGGAGCTGTGTTATTCCCCCTCATATATCACTGTACAGTCCCCTCTCCCCTATATAATAATAATACCACATATTAGTGTGTGCTGGGAGCTGTGTTATTCCCTCTCATATATCACTGTACAGTCCCCTCTCCCCTATATAATAATAATACCACATATCAGTGTGTGCTGGGAGCTGTGTTATTCCCCCTCATATATCACTGTACAGTCCCCTCTCCCCTATATAATAATAATACCACATATCAGTGTGTGCTGGGAGCTGTGTTATTCCCTCTCATATATCACTGTACAGTCCTTCTCCCCTATATAATAATAATAATACCACATATCAGTGTGTGCTGGGAGCTGTGTTATTCCCCCTCATATATCACTGTACAGTCCCCTCTCCCCTATATAATAATAATACCACATATCAGTGTGTGCTGGGAGCTGTGTTATTCCCTCTCATATATCACTGTACAGTCCCCTCTCCCCTATATAATAATAATACCACATATCAGTGTGTGCTGGGAGCTGTGTTATTCCCCCTCATATATCACTGTACAGGCCCCTCTCCCCTATATAATAATTATACCACATATCAGTGTGTGCTGGGAGCTGTGTTATTCCCCTCATATATCACTGTACAGTCCCCTCTCCCCTATATAATAATAATACCACATATCAGTGTGTGCTGGGAGCTGTGTTATTCCCCCTCATATATCACTGTACAGTCCCCTCTCCCCTATATAATAATACCACTTATCAGTGTGTGCTGGGAGCTGTGTTATTCCCCCTCATATATCACTGTACAGTCCCCTCTCCCCTATATAATAATAATACCACATATCAGTGTGTGCTGGGAGCTGTGTTATTCCCTCTCATATATCACTGTACAGTCCCCTCTCCCCTATATAATAATAATACCACATATCAGTGTGTGCTGGGAGCTGTGTTATTCCCCTCATATAACACTGTACAGGCCCCTCTCCCCTATATAAAAATACCACATATCAGTGTGTGCTGGGAGCTGTGTTATTCCCCCTCATATATCACTGTATAGTCCCCTCTCCCCTATATAATAATACCACATATCAGTGTGTGCTGGGAGCTGTGTTATTCCCCCTCATATTTCACTGTACAGTCCCCTCTCCCCTATATAATAATAATACCACATATCAGTGTGTGCTGGGAACTGTGTTATTCCCCCTCATATATCACTGTACAGTCCCCTCTCCCCTATATAATAATAATACCACATATCAGTGTGTGCTGGGAGCTGTGTTATTCCCTCATATATCACTGTACGGTCCCCAATCCCCTATATAATAATAATACCACATATCAGTGTGTGCTGGGAGCTGTGTTATTCCCCTCATATATCACTGTACAGTCACCTCTCCCTTATATAATAATAATAATAGCACATATCAGTGTGTGCTGGGAGGTGTGTTCTTCCCCCTCATATATCACTGTACAGTCCCCAATCCCCTATATAATAATAATACCACATATCAGTGTGTGCTGGGAGCTGTGTTATTCCCTCTCATATATCACTGTACAGTCCCCTCTCCCCTATATAATAATAATACCACATATCAGTGTGTGCTGGGAGCTGTGTTATTCCCCTCATATATCACTGTACAGTCCCCTCTCCCCTATATAATAATAATACCACATATCAGTGTGTGCTGGGAGCTGTGTTATTCCCTCTCATATATCACTGTACAGTCCCCTCTCCCCTATATAATAATAATACCACATATCAGTGTGTGCTGGGAGCTGTGTTATTCCCCCTCATATATCACTGTACAGGCCCCTCTCCCCTATATAAAAATACCACATATCAGTGTGTGCTGGGAGCTTTGTTATTCCCTCTCATATATCACTGTACAGTCCCCTCTCCCCTATATAATAATACCACATATCAGTGTGTGCTGGGAGCTGTGTTATTCCCCTTCATATATCACTGTACAGTCCCCTCTCCCCTATATAATAATAATACCACATATCAGTGTGTGCTGGGAGCTGTGTTATTCCCTCATATATCACTGTACGGTCCCCTCTCCCCTATATAATAATAATACCACATATCAGTGTGTGCTGGGAGCTGTGTTATTCCCTCATATATCACTGTACGGTCCCCTCTCCCCTATATAATAATAATAGCACATATCAGTGTGTGCTGGGAACTGTGTTATTCCCCCTCATATATCACTGTACAGTCCCCACTCCCCTATATAATAATAATACCACATATCAGTGTGTGCTGGGAGCTGTGTTATTCCCTCATATATCACTGTACGGTCCCCAATCCCCTATATAATAATACCACATATCAGTGTGTGCTGGGAGCTGTGTTATTCCCCTCATATATCACTGTACAGTCCCCTCTCCCCTATATAATAATAATACCACATATCAGTGTGTGCTGGGAGCTGTGTTATTCCCTCTCATATATCACTGTACAGTCCCCTCTCCCCTATATAATAATAATACTACATATCAGTGTGTGCTGGGAGCTGTGTTATTCCCCCTCATATATCACTGTACGGTCCCCAATCCCCTATATAATAATAATACCACATATCAGTGTGTGCTGGGAGCTGTGTTATTCCCCTCATATATCACTGTACAGTCACCTCTCCCCTATATAATAATAATAGCACATATCAGTGTGTGCTGGGAGCTGAGTTATTCCCCTCATATATCACTGTACAGTCCCCTCTCCCCTATATAATAATACCACATATCAGTGTGTGCTGGGAGCTGTGTTATTCCCCTTCATATATCACTGTACAGTCCCCTCTCCCCTATATAATAATAATACCACATATCAGTGTGTGCTGGGAGCTGTGTTATTCCCCCTCATATATCACTGTACAGTCCCCTCTCCTCTATATAATAATAATACCACATACCAGTGTGTGCTGGGAGCTGTGTTATTCCCTCATATATCACTGTACGGTCCCCAATCCCCTATATAATAATAATACCACATATCAGTGTGTGCTGGGAGCTGTGTTATTCCCCTCATATATCACTGTACAGTCACCTCTTCCCTATATAATAATAATAGCACATATCAGTGTGTGCTGGGAGCTGTGTTATTACCCCTCATATATCACTGTACAGTCCCCTCTCCCCCCCTATATAATAATAGCACATATCAGTGTGTGCTGGGAGCTGTGTTATTCCCCTCATATATCACTGTACAGTCACCTCTCCCCTATATAATAATAATACCACATATCAGTGTGTGCTAGGGAGCTGTGTTATTCCCCCTCATATATCACTGTACGGTCCCCTCTCCCCCTATATAATAATAATAGCACATATCAGTGTGTACTGGGAACTGTGTTATTCCCCCTCATATATCACTGTACAGTCCCCTCTCCCCTATATAATAATAATAGCACATATCAGTGTGTGCTGGGAGCTGTGTTATTCCCCCTCATATATCACTGTACAGTCCCCTCTCCCCTATATAATAATAATACTACATATCAGTGTGTGCTGGGAGCTGTGTTATTCCCCCTCATATATCACTGTACAGTCCCCTCTCCCCTATATAATAATAATACCACATACAGTGTGTGCTGGGAGCTGTGTTATTCCCTCATATATCACTGTACGGTCCCCAATCCCCTATATAATAATAATACCACATATCAGTGTGTGCTGGGAGCTGTGTTATTCCCCTCATATATCACTGTACAGTCACCTCTTCCCTATATAATAATAATAGCACATATCAGTGTGTGCTGGGAGCTGTGTTATTACCCCTCATATATCACTGTACAGTCCCCTCTCCCCCCCTATATAATAATAATAGCACATATCAGTGTGTGCTGGGAGCTGTGTTATTCCCCTCATATATCACTGTACAGTCACCTCTCCCCTATATAATAATAATACCACATATCAGTGTGTGCTAGGGAGCTGTGTTATTCCCTCATATATCACTGTACGGTCCCCTCTCCCCCTATATAATAATAATACCACATATCAGTGTGTGCTGGGAGCTGTGTTATTCCCCTCATATATCACTGTACAGTCCCCTCTCCCCTATATAATAATAATACCACATATCAGTGTGTGCTGGGAGCTGTGTTATTCCCTCTCATATATCACTGTACAGTCCCCTCTCCCCTATATAATAATAATACCACATATCAGTGTGTGCTGGGAGCTGTGTTATTCTCCCTCATATATCACTGTACAGGCCCCTCTCCCCTATATAAAAATACCACATATCAGTGTGTGCTGGGAGCTGTGTTATTCCCTCTCATATATCACTGTACAGTCCCCTCTCCCCTATATAATAATACCACATATCAGTGTGTGCTGGGAGCTGAGATATTCCCCTCATATATCACTGTACAGTCCCCTCTCCCCTATATAATAATACCACATATCAGTGTGTGCTGGGAGCTGTGTTATTCCCCTTCATATATCACTGTACAGTCCCCTCTCCCCTATATAATAATAATACCACATATCAGTGTGTGCTGGGAGCTGTGTTATTCCCTCATATATCACTGTACAGTCCCCTCTCCCCTATATAATAATAATACCACATATCAGTGTGTGCTGGGAGCTGTGTTATTCCCTCATATATCACTGTACGGTCCCCTCTCCCCTATATAATAATAATAACACATATCAGTGTGTGCTGGGAACTGTGTTATTCCCCCTCATATATCACTGTACAGTCCCCTCTCCCCTATATAATAATAATACCACATATCAGTGTGTGCTGGGAGCTGTGTTATTCCCTCATATATCACTGTACGGTCCCCAATCCCCTATATAATAATAATACCACATATCAGTGTGTGCTGGGAGCTGTGTTATTCCCCTCATATATCACTGTACAGTCCCCTCTCCCCTATATAATAATAATACCACATATCAGTGTGTGCTGGGAGCTGTGTTATTCCCTCTCATATATCACTGTACAGTCCCCTCTCCCCTATATAATAATAATACCACATATCAGTGTGTGCTGGGAGCTGTGTTATTCTCCCTCATATATCACTGTACAGGCCCCTCTCCCCTATATAAAAATACCACATATCAGTGTGTGCTGGGAGCTGTGTTATTCCCTCTCATATGTCACTGTACAGTCCCCTCTCCCCTATATAATAATAATAGCACATATCAGTGTGTGCTGGGAGCTGTGTTATTCCCCTCATATATCACTGTACAGTCACCTCTCCCCTATATAATAATAATACCACATATCAGTGTGTGCTAGGGAGCTGTGTTATTCCCCCTCATATATCACTGTACGGTCCCCTCTCCCCCTATATAATAATAATAGCACATATCAGTGTGTACTGGGAACTGTGTTATTCCCCCTCATATATCACTGTACAGTCCCCTCTCCCCTATATAATAATAATACCACATATTAGTGTGTGCTGGGAGCTGTGTTATTCCCCCTCATATATCACTGTACAGGCCCCTCTCCCCTATATAAAAATACCACATATCAGTGTGTGCTGGGAGCTGTGTTATTCCCTCTCATATATCACTGTACAGTCCTTTCTCCCCTATATAATAATACCACATATCAGTGTGTGCTGGGAGCTGAGTTATTCCCCTCATATATCACTGTACAGTCCCCTCTCCCCTATATAATAATACCACATATCAGTGTGTGCTGGGAGCTGTGTTATTCCCCCTCATATATCACTGTACAGGCCCCTCTCCCCTATATAATAATACCACATATCAGTGTGTGCTGGGAGCTGTGTTATTCCCTCTCATATATCACTGTACAGTCCCCTCTCCCCTATATAATAATAATACCACATATCAGTGTGTGCTGGGAGCTGTGTTATTCCCCCTCATATATCACTGTACAGTCCCCTCTCCCTATATAATAATAATACCACATATCAGTGTGTGCTGGGAGCTGTGTTATTCCCCTTCATATATCACTGTACAGTCCCCTCTCCCCTATATAATAATAATAATACCACATATCAGTGTGTGCTGGGAGCTGTGTTATTCCCCCTCATATATCACTGTACAGTCCCCTCTCCCCTATATAAAAATACCACATATCAGTGTGTGCTGGGAGCTGTGTTATTCCCTCTCATATATCACTGTACAGTCCCCTCTCCCCTATATAATAATACCACATATCAGTGTGTGCTGGGAGCTGTGTTATTCCCCCTCATATATCACTGTACAGGCGCCTCTTTCCCTATATAATAATAATACCACATATCAGTGTGTGCTGGGAGCTGTGTTATTCCCTCTCATATATCACTGTACAGTCCCCTCTCCCCTATATAATAATAATACCACATATCAGTGTGTGCTGGGAACTGTGTTATTCCCCTCATATAACACTGTACAGGCCCCTCTCCCCTATATAAAAATACCACATATCAGTGTGTGCTGGGAGCTGTGTTATTCCCCCTCATATATCACTGTACAGTCCCCTCTCCCCTATATAATAATAATACCACATATTAGTGTGTGCTGGGAGCTGTGTTATTCCCTCTCATATATCACTGTACAGTCCCCTCTCCCCTATATAATAATAATACCACATATCAGTGTGTGCTGGGAGCTGTGTTATTCCCCCTCATATATCACTGTACAGTCCCCTCTCCCCTATATAATAATAATACCACATATCAGTGTGTGCTGGGAGCTGTGTTATTCCCTCTCATATATCACTGTACAGTCCTTTCTCCCCTATATAATAATAATAATACCACATATCAGTGTGTGCTGGGAGCTGTGTTATTCCCCCTCATATATCACTGTACAGTCCCCTCTCCCCTATATAATAATAATACCACATATCAGTGTGTGCTGGGAGCTGTGTTATTCCCTCTCATATATCACTGTACAGTCCCCTCTCCCCTATATAATAATAATACCACATATCAGTGTGTGCTGGGAGCTGTGTTATTCCCCCTCATATATCACTGTACAGGCCCCTCTCCCCTATATAATAATTATACCACATATCAGTGTGTGCTGGGAGCTGTGTTATTCCCCTCATATATCACTGTACAGTCCCCTCTCCCCTATATAATAATAATACCACATATCAGTGTGTGCTGGGAGCTGTGTTATTCCCCCTCATATATCACTGTACAGTCCCCTCTCCCCTATATAATAATACCACTTATCAGTGTGTGCTGGGAGCTGTGTTATTCCCCCTCATATATCACTGTACAGTCCCCTCTCCCCTATATAATAATAATACCACATATCAGTGTGTGCTGGGAGCTGTGTTATTCCCTCTCATATATCACTGTACAGTCCCCTCTCCCCTATATAATAATAATACCACATATCAGTGTGTGCTGGGAGCTGTGTTATTCCCCTCATATAACACTGTACAGGCCCCTCTCCCCTATATAAAAATACCACATATCAGTGTGTGCTGGGAGCTGTGTTATTCCCCCTCATATATCACTGTATAGTCCCCTCTCCCCTATATAATAATACCACATATCAGTGTGTGCTGGGAGCTGTGTTATTCCCCCTCATATTTCACTGTACAGTCCCCTCTCCCCTATATAATAATAATACCACATATCAGTGTGTGCTGGGAACTGTGTTATTCCCCCTCATATATCACTGTACAGTCCCCTCTCCCCTATATAATAATAATACCACATATCAGTGTGTGCTGGGAGCTGTGTTATTCCCTCATATATCACTGTACGGTCCCCAATCCCCTATATAATAATAATACCACATATCAGTGTGTGCTGGGAGCTGTGTTATTCCCCTCATATATCACTGTACAGTCACCTCTCCCTTATATAATAATAATAATAGCACATATCAGTGTGTGCTGGGAGGTGTGTTCTTCCCCCTCATATATCACTGTACAGTCCCCAATCCCCTATATAATAATAATACCACATATCAGTGTGTGCTGGGAGCTGTGTTATTCCCTCTCATATATCACTGTACAGTCCCCTCTCCCCTATATAATAATAATACCACATATCAGTGTGTGCTGGGAGCTGTGTTATTCCCCTCATATATCACTGTACAGTCCCCTCTCCCCTATATAATAATAATACCACATATCAGTGTGTGCTGGGAGCTGTGTTATTCCCTCTCATATATCACTGTACAGTCCCCTCTCCCCTATATAATAATAATACCACATATCAGTGTGTGCTGGGAGCTGTGTTATTCCCCCTCATATATCACTGTACAGGCCCCTCTCCCCTATATAAAAATACCACATATCAGTGTGTGCTGGGAGCTTTGTTATTCCCTCTCATATATCACTGTACAGTCCCCTCTCCCCTATATAATAATACCACATATCAGTGTGTGCTGGGAGCTGTGTTATTCCCCTTCATATATCACTGTACAGTCCCCTCTCCCCTATATAATAATAATACCACATATCAGTGTGTGCTGGGAGCTGTGTTATTCCCTCATATATCACTGTACGGTCCCCTCTCCCCTATATAATAATAATACCACATATCAGTGTGTGCTGGGAGCTGTGTTATTCCCTCATATATCACTGTACGGTCCCCTCTCCCCTATATAATAATAATAGCACATATCAGTGTGTGCTGGGAACTGTGTTATTCCCCCTCATATATCACTGTACAGTCCCCACTCCCCTATATAATAATAATACCACATATCAGTGTGTGCTGGGAGCTGTGTTATTCCCTCATATATCACTGTACGGTCCCCAATCCCCTATATAATAATACCACATATCAGTGTGTGCTGGGAGCTGTGTTATTCCCCTCATATATCACTGTACAGTCCCCTCTCCCCTATATAATAATAATACCACATATCAGTGTGTGCTGGGAGCTGTGTTATTCCCTCTCATATATCACTGTACAGTCCCCTCTCCCCTATATAATAATAATACTACATATCAGTGTGTGCTGGGAGCTGTGTTATTCCCCCTCATATATCACTGTACGGTCCCCAATCCCCTATATAATAATAATACCACATATCAGTGTGTGCTGGGAGCTGTGTTATTCCCCTCATATATCACTGTACAGTCACCTCTCCCCTATATAATAATAATAGCACATATCAGTGTGTGCTGGGAGCTGAGTTATTCCCCTCATATATCACTGTACAGTCCCCTCTCCCCTATATAATAATACCACATATCAGTGTGTGCTGGGAGCTGTGTTATTCCCCTTCATATATCACTGTACAGTCCCCTCTCCCCTATATAATAATAATACCACATATCAGTGTGTGCTGGGAGCTGTGTTATTCCCCCTCATATATCACTGTACAGTCCCCTCTCCTCTATATAATAATAATACCACATACCAGTGTGTGCTGGGAGCTGTGTTATTCCCTCATATATCACTGTACGGTCCCCAATCCCCTATATAATAATAATACCACATATCAGTGTGTGCTGGGAGCTGTGTTATTCCCCTCATATATCACTGTACAGTCACCTCTTCCCTATATAATAATAATAGCACATATCAGTGTGTGCTGGGAGCTGTGTTATTACCCCTCATATATCACTGTACAGTCCCCTCTCCCCCCCTATATAATAATAGCACATATCAGTGTGTGCTGGGAGCTGTGTTATTCCCCTCATATATCACTGTACAGTCACCTCTCCCCTATATAATAATAATACCACATATCAGTGTGTGCTAGGGAGCTGTGTTATTCCCCCTCATATATCACTGTACGGTCCCCTCTCCCCCTATATAATAATAATAGCACATATCAGTGTGTACTGGGAACTGTGTTATTCCCCCTCATATATCACTGTACAGTCCCCTCTCCCCTATATAATAATAATAGCACATATCAGTGTGTGCTGGGAGCTGTGTTATTCCCCCTCATATATCACTGTACAGTCCCCTCTCCCCTATATAATAATAATACTACATATCAGTGTGTGCTGGGAGCTGTGTTATTCCCCCTCATATATCACTGTACAGTCCCCTCTCCCCTATATAATAATAATACCACATACAGTGTGTGCTGGGAGCTGTGTTATTCCCTCATATATCACTGTACGGTCCCCAATCCCCTATATAATAATAATACCACATATCAGTGTGTGCTGGGAGCTGTGTTATTCCCCTCATATATCACTGTACAGTCACCTCTTCCCTATATAATAATAATAGCACATATCAGTGTGTGCTGGGAGCTGTGTTATTACCCCTCATATATCACTGTACAGTCCCCTCTCCCCCCCTATATAATAATAATAGCACATATCAGTGTGTGCTGGGAGCTGTGTTATTCCCCTCATATATTACTGTACAGTCACCTCTCCCCTATATAATAATAATACCACATATCAGTGTGTGCTAGGGAGCTGTGTTATTCCCTCATATATCACTGTACGGTCCCCTCTCCCCCTATATAATAATAATACCACATATCAGTGTGTGCTGGGAGCTGTGTTATTCCCCTCATATATCACTGTACAGTCCCCTCTCCCCTATATAATAATAATACCACATATCAGTGTGTGCTGGGAGCTGTGTTATTCCCTCTCATATATCACTGTACAGTCCCCTCTCCCCTATATAATAATAATACCACATATCAGTGTGTGCTGGGAGCTGTGTTATTCTCCCTCATATATCACTGTACAGGCCCCTCTCCCCTATATAAAAATACCACATATCAGTGTGTGCTGGGAGCTGTGTTATTCCCTCTCATATATCACTGTACAGTCCCCTCTCCCCTATATAATAATACCACATATCAGTGTGTGCTGGGAGCTGAGATATTCCCCTCATATATCACTGTACAGTCCCCTCTCCCCTATATAATAATACCACATATCAGTGTGTGCTGGGAGCTGTGTTATTCCCCTTCATATATCACTGTACAGTCCCCTCTCCCCTATATAATAATAATACCACATATCAGTGTGTGCTGGGAGCTGTGTTATTCCCTCATATATCACTGTACAGTCCCCTCTCCCCTATATAATAATAATACCACATATCAGTGTGTGCTGGGAGCTGTGTTATTCCCTCATATATCACTGTACGGTCCCCTCTCCCCTATATAATAATAATAACACATATCAGTGTGTGCTGGGAACTGTGTTATTCCCCCTCATATATCACTGTACAGTCCCCTCTCCCCTATATAATAATAATACCACATATCAGTGTGTGCTGGGAGCTGTGTTATTCCCTCATATATCACTGTACGGTCCCCAATCCCCTATATAATAATAATACCACATATCAGTGTGTGCTGGGAGCTGTGTTATTCCCCTCATATATCACTGTACAGTCCCCTCTCCCCTATATAATAATAATACCACATATCAGTGTGTGCTGGGAGCTGTGTTATTCCCTCTCATATATCACTGTACAGTCCCCTCTCCCCTATATAATAATAATACCACATATCAGTGTGTGCTGGGAGCTGTGTTATTCTCCCTCATATATCACTGTACAGGCCCCTCTCCCCTATATAAAAATACCACATATCAGTGTGTGCTGGGAGCTGTGTTATTCCCTCTCATATGTCACTGTACAGTCCCCTCTCCCCTATATAATAATAATAGCACATATCAGTGTGTGCTGGGAGCTGTGTTATTCCCCTCATATATCACTGTACAGTCACCTCTCCCCTATATAATAATAATACCACATATCAGTGTGTGCTAGGGAGCTGTGTTATTCCCCCTCATATATCACTGTACGGTCCCCTCTCCCCCTATATAATAATAATAGCACATATCAGTGTGTACTGGGAACTGTGTTATTCCCCCTCATATATCACTGTACAGTCCCCTCTCCCCTATATAATAATACCACATATCAGTGTGTGCTGGGAGCTGTGTTATTCCCCTTCATATATCACTGTACAGTCCCCTCTCCCCTATATAATAATAATACCACATATCAGTGTGTGCTGGGAGCTGTGTTATTCCCTCATATATCACTGTACAGTCCCCTCTCCCCTATATAATAATAATACCACATATCAGTGTGTGCTGGGAGCTGTGTTATTCCCTCATATATCACTGTACGGTCCCCTCTCCCCTATATAATAATAATAACACATATCAGTGTGTGCTGGGAACTGTGTTATTCCCCCTCATATATCACTGTACAGTCCCCTCTCCCCTATATAATAATAATACCACATATCAGTGTGTGCTGGGAGCTGTGTTATTCCCTCATATATCACTGTACGGTCCCCAATCCCCTATATAATAATAATACCACATATCAGTGTGTGCTGGGAGCTGTGTTATTCTCCCTCATATATCACTGTACAGGCCCCTCTCCCCTATATAAAAATACCACATATCAGTGTGTGCTGGGAGCTGTGTTATTCCCTCTCATATGTCACTGTACAGTCCCCTCTCCCCTATATAATAATAATAGCACATATCAGTGTGTGCTGGGAGCTGTGTTATTCCCCTCATATATCACTGTACAGTCACCTCTCCCCTATATAATAATAATACCACATATCAGTGTGTGCTAGGGAGCTGTGTTATTCCCCCTCATATATCACTGTACGGTCCCCTCTCCCCCTATATAATAATAATAGCACATATCAGTGTGTACTGGGAACTGTGTTATTCCCCCTCATATATCACTGTACAGTCCCCTCTCCCCTATATAATAATACCACATATCAGTGTGTGCTGGGAGCTGTGTTATTCCCCTTCATATATCACTGTATAGTCCCCTCTCCCCTATATAATAATAATACCACATATCAGTGTGTGCTGGGAGCTGTGTTATTCCCTCATATATCACTGTACAGTCCCCTCTCCCCTATATAATAATAATACCACATATCAGTGTGTGCTGGGAGCTGTGTTATTCCCTCATATATCACTGTACGGTCCCCTCTCCCCTATATAATAATAATAACACATATCAGTGTGTGCTGGGAACTGTGTTATTCCCCCTCATATATCACTGTACAGTCCCCTCTCCCCTATATAATAATAATACCACATATCAGTATGTGCTGGGAGCTGTGTTATTCCCCCTCATATATCACTGTACTGTCCCCTCTGCCCTATATAATAATATCACATATCAGTGTGTGCTGGGAGCTGTGTTATTCCCCCTCATATATCACTGTACAGTCCCCTCTCCCCCTATATAATAATACCACATATCAGTGTGTGCTGGGAGCTGTGTTATTCCCCTCATATATCACTGTACAGTCACCTCTCCCCTATATAATAATATATGATATAATAGATATATATTACCTCAGTCTCGCTGTATAGTATCTATAGACCTGTGACATCCAGAAAAAAAAATGGCGTCAGGAAGTGTCTGTGCTCCGCCCCTTGTCACATCACGTGCCTGCAGCTGGCGTATAAGGTGTAACATGTAATACTGCAGACTACATAATAATGGCCGCCGCCGTTCAACACAGAAAAAAGTTTGATCCTCTAGTGATGAATTTGTAACCAATCAGATGCTGACTTCTGGTCACATGACACGGATTGTCTGTGTCTGTTACTATAGAAACTAAGTAGCTTTCGGCTTTATAAGAAGAGATGTGTGACAGTGTTTGTACTACAGGAAAATGGCCGCCGCCCCCGTATATACCGCTGTGTATATATAATGTTCTCCCTTCAGCACAGAGGGGAGGTCACAGCAGCACAGAGGGGAGGTCACAGCAGCACAGAGGGGGGTGTCACACGGCTGCACAGAGGGGGGGTCACACGGCAGCACAGAGGGGAGGTCACACGGCAGCACAGAGGGGAGGTCACAGCAGCACAGAGGGGAGGTCACACGGCAGCACAGAGGGGGGGTCACACGGCAGCACAGAGGGGAGGTCACAGCAGCACAGAGGGGAGGTAACAGCAGCACAGAGGGGAGGTCACACGGCTGCACAGAGGGGGGGTCACACGGCGGCACAGAGGGGGGGGTCACAGCAGCACAGAGGGGAGGTCACAGCAGCACAGAGGGGAGGTCACACGGCGGCACAGAGGGGGGTCACACGGCGGCACAGAGGGGGGGGTCACACGGCGGCACAGAGGGGGGGTCACACGGCAGCACAGAGGGGGGGTCACACGGCGGCACAGAGGGGGGGGTCACACGGCGGCACAGAGGGGGGGTCACATGGCAGCACAGAGGGGGGGGTCACACGGCGGCACAGAGGGGGGGTCACACGGCGGCACAGAGGGGGGGTCACACGGCGGCACAGAGGGGGGGGTCACACGGCGGCACAGAGGGGGGGTCACACGGCGGTACAGAGGGGAGGTCACACGGCGGCACAGAGGGGGGGTCACACGGCGGCACAGAGGGGGGGGCACGCGGCTGCACAGAGGGGGGGTCACACCGCTGCACAGGGGGGTCACACGGTGGCAAAGAGGGGGTGTCACATGGCGGCACAGAGGGGAGGTCACACGGCGGCACAGAGGGGGGGGGTAACGCAGAAGCACAGAGGGGGGGGTCACACGGCGGCACAGAGGGAGGGTCACACGGCGGCACAGGGGGGGGGATCACACGGCGGCACAGAGGGGGCCTCACAGATCAGCACTGAAAAAACCATTAGACCGGGTTAGTGCAGGGTTTATTGATGGGTCAACCGGACTATGGTGAAAGAGAATTAAAAATGGAGGAACGAGAGCATCAGAGGAGAGGACCAGAGGGTTGGAAGGGAGACAGAAAAGGACATTAGGGGGGGATAGGGGGTAGAAGAGACTATTACTTAGCAACTGGGCATACTGTACTCTATACAATTTTTGGGTTGATCCGTCCGATATCAGCGGATCGCCATGATAATTGTACTGTGTGTGCTGCCAACCGATGCTAAAATATGGATCAGTAGGGCATGCCAGACCATCCAGCGTACCCGAGGAATGCAATGTTCTGTAAGATAAATGTCGGCCGCATTGGGCAGTGTATGCCCAGCAATAGTGAGGGGAGGGAGTTTTCATAGAGCAGGAACGGCCAAAGGTCAAGCGAGATCTACCGGTAGCTTGCGGACCTACCGCTGGTAGATCGTGACCAACTTGCTGCAGTAACTGGGAACATTGGTCCATGAAGCGATCAGAAACTAAAGAAGACTGTGATCGCCGCAGAGGCCAGCGTTCCAAGCGATGCAGTGCGCGGGTGATGTCACGAAGTCACCCGATGTGAGGAGGCTGCGCGCCGGCTGGATCTAGTTAGATTGTCAGCGGCAGGCACAGGCAGCGTCCACGCCGGAGTGAAGCTGGAGCGCTGACCAGCATGAAGACAGGTAAGTACTGCAATGGGAAGGGGGAACAGCAAATGGGGCATTGTATAATGGGCACTACTGGGGGCATTGCATAATGGGCACAACTACAGGGGCACTGTATAAAAGGCACTACTGGGGGGCATTGCATAAGGGGCACTACAACTGGGGGGCATTGCATAAGGAGCTCTAAAATGGGGCATTGCATAATGGGCACTACTGGGGGCATTGCATAATGGGCACTACTACTGGGGGCATTGCATAAGGGGCACTAATACTGCGGGCATTGCATAATAAGTACAGCTGCAGGGGGAACTGAATGGGCACTACTACTGGGGGCATTGCATAAGGGGCACTACTACTGGGGGCATTGCATAAGGGGCACTTCTACTGGGGGCATTGCATAAGGGGCACTTCTACTGGGGGCATTGCATAAGGGGCACTAATAGGGGGCATTGCATAAGGGGCACTACTACTGGGGGCATTGCATAAGGGGCACTAATACTGGGGGCATTGCATAAGGGGCTCTAATACAGTGGTCATTATATAAGGGGCACTACTGCTGTCGGCATTGTGAATAAGGGGCACTACTGTGTGTCGTAATGTGAATAAGGGGCACTACTGTGGTATAATGTGTATAAGGGGCACTACTATGGGGTGTAGTGTGAATAAGATTGTGCTGCTGTGTGCAGTAATTTGAATTGGGGATACTATGTGTGATTTCGGCAGGTCAGACCCCCACGCCCCTTCCTGCCACGCCCCCTTTTTGGAGCTCAGTAGATCACAAAAGGATTTTAGTTTTAAAAGTAGCTCACTGAGGCCCTGATTCAGAGCCGGACTCTCTGACAGAGCACTCGCTCTGAATCAGGACCGGGCTTCTTGTTTTTGAGAGCGGCTCTGAATCAGGGCCAGAATCCGAGCACATAGATGCAGGTAATAAGAGCAGCGATGGTAATTATATAACAGTTATATATATTATGGAGATGAATAGGCTGGAGCTGGTTTCAGTGCAGGAATATAATATATAATGATAAAATGATATTGCAGTGAAGCAATGATAAATATCATTAGCACAGGAATGATACTGTCCATGCAGGGAGAACAGTAAGGAGAGTTATACGTAGTCCCACAGTTACAGTGACATCAGGATGACCGGTCTCCTCATGTGTAACCCAGTATAACGCTGATTTATGCTATAAATATCTAATTACACAGTTACAGTGACATCAGGATGACCGATCTCCTCCTGTGTAACCCGGTATAACGCTGATTTATGCTATAAATAACTAATTACACAGTTACAGTGACATCAGGATGACCGGTCTCCACCTGTGTAACCCCGTATAACGCTGATTTATGCTATAAATATCTAATTACACAGTTACAGTGACATCAGGATGTCCGGTCTCCTCATGTGTAACCCGGTATAAAGCTGATTTATGCTATAAATATCTAATTACACAGTTACAGTGACATCAGGATGACCGGTCTCCTCCTGTGTAACCCGGTATAACGCTGATTTATGCTATAACTATCTAATTACACAGTTACAGTGACATCAGGATGACCGGTCTCCTCATGTGTAACCCGGTATAACGCTGATTTATGCTATAAATATCTAATTACACAGTTACAGTGACATCAGGATGATC
Organism: Taudactylus pleione; assembly: GCA_031769625.1. NCBI lineage: Eukaryota > Metazoa > Chordata > Amphibia > Anura > Myobatrachidae > Taudactylus > Taudactylus pleione. Next base: position 17,223 of record JAUIMM010002218.1, read on the forward strand.
GGTCTCATGTGTAACCCGGTATAACGCTGATTTATGCTATAGATATCTAATTACACAGTTACAGTGACATCAGGATGACCGGTCTCCTCCTGTGTAACCTGGTATAATGCTGATTTATGCTATAAATATCTAATTACACAGTTACAGTGACATCAGGATGACCGGTCTCCTCCTGTGTAACCCGGTATAACGCTGATTTATGCTATAAATATCTAATTACACAGTTACAGTGACATCAGGATGACCGGTCTCCTCCTGTGTAACCCGGTATAACGCTGATTTCTGCTATAAATATCTAATTACACAGTTACAGTGACATCAGGATGACCGGTCTCCTGTGTAACCCGGTATAACGCTGATTTCTGTTATAAATATCTAATTACGCAGTTACAGTGACATCAGGATGACCGGTCTCCTGTGTAACCCGGTATAACGCTGATTTCTGTTATAAATATCTAATTACGCAGTTACAGTGACATCAGGATGACCGGTCTCCTCCTGTGTAACCCCGTATAACGCTGATTTATGCTATAAATAACTAATTACACAGTTACAGTGACATCAGGATGACCGGTCTCCACCTGTGTAACCCGGTATAACGCTGATTTATGCTATAAATATCTAATTACACAGTTACAGTGACATCAGGATGACCGGTCTCCTCATGTGTAACCCGGTATAACGTTGATTTATGCTATAAATATCTAATTACACAGTTACACAGTGAAATCAGGATGACCAGTCTCCTCATGTGTAACCCGGTATAATGCTGATTTATGCTATAAATATCTAATTACACAGTTAGTGACATCAGGATGACCGGTCTCCTCATTTGTAACCCGGTATAACGCTGATTTATGCTATAAATATCTAATTACACAGTTACAGTGACATCAGGATGACCGGTCTCCTCCTGTGTAACCCGGTATAACGCTGATTTATGCTATAAATATCTAATTACACAGTTACAGTGACATCAGGATGACCGGTCTCCTCCTGTGTAACCCAATATAACGCTGATTTATGCTATAAATATCTAATTACACAGTTACAGTGACATCAGAATGACCGGTCTCCTCCTGTGTAACTCGGTATAACACTGATTTATGCTATAAATATCTAATTACACAGTTACAGTGACATCAGGATGACCGGTCTCCTCCTGTGTAACCCGGTATAACGCTGATTTATGCTATAAATATCTAATTACACAGTTACAGTGACATCAGGATGACCGGTCTCCTCCTGTGTAACCCGGTATAACGTTGATTTATGCTATAAATATCTAATTACACAGTTACAGTGACATCAGGATGACCGGTCTCCTCCTGTGTAACCCGGTATAACGCTGATTTATGCTATAAATATCTTTTTACACAGTTAGTGACATCAGGATGACCGGTCTCCTCCTGTGTAACCCGGTATAACGCTGATTTATGCTATAAATATCTAATTATACAGTTACAGTGACATCAGGATGACCGGTCTCCTGTGTAACCCGGTATAACGCTGATTTCTGTTATAAATATCTAATTACGCAGTTACAGTGACATCAGGATGACCGGTCTCCTCCTGTGTAACCCGGTATAACGCTGATTTATGCTATAAATATCTAATTACGCAGTTACAGTGACATCAGGATGACCGGTCTCCTCCTGTGTAACCCGGTATAACGCTGATTTCTGCTATAAATATCTAATTACACAGTTACAGTGACATCAGGATGACCGGTCTCCTCATGTGTAACCCGGTATAACGTTGATTTATGCTATAAATATCTAATTACACAGTTACAGTGACATCAGGATGACCGGTCTCCTCATGTGTAACCCGGTATAACGCTGATTTATGCTATAAATATCTAATTACACAGTTACAGTGACATCAGGATGGCCGGTCTCCTCCTGTGTAACCCGGTATAACGCTGATTTATGCTATAAATATCTAATTACACAGTTATTGACATCAGGATGACCGGTCTCCTCATTTGTAACCCGGTATAATGCTGATTTATGCTATAAATATCTAATTACACAGTTACAGTGACATCAGGATGACCGGTCTCCTCCTGTGTAACCCGGTATAACGCTGATTTATGCTATAAATATCTAATTACACAGTTACAGTGACATCAGGATGACCGGTCTCCTCATGTGTAACCCGGTATAACGCTGATTTATGCTATAAATATCTAATTACACAGTTACAGTGACATCAGGATGACCGGTCTCCTCCTGTGTAACCCGGTATAACGCTGATTTATGCTATAAATATCTAATTACACAGTTACAGTGACATCAGGTTGACCGGTCTCCTCCTGTGTAACCCGGTATAACACTGATTTATGCTATAAATATCTAATTACACAGTTACAGTGACATCAGGATGACCGGTCTCCTCATGTGTAACCCGGTATAACGCTGATTTATGCTATAAATATCTAATTACACAGTTACAGTGACATCAGGATGACAGGTCTCCTCCTGTGTAACCCGGTATAACGCTGATTTCTGCTATAAATATCTAATTACACAGTTACAGTGACATCAGGATGACCGGTCTCCTCATGTGTAACCCGGTATAACGTTGATTTATGCTATAAATATCTAATTACACAGTTACAGTGACATCAGGATGACCGGTCTCCTCATGTGTAACCCGGTATAACGCTGATTTATGCTATAAATATCTAATTACACAGTTACAGTGACATCAGGATGGCCGGTCTCCTCCTGTGTAACCCGGTATAACGCTGATTTATGCTATAAATATCTAATTACACAGTTATTGACATCAGGATGACCGGTCTCCTCATTTGTAACCCGGTATAATGCTGATTTATGCTATAAATATCTAATTACACAGTTACAGTGACATCAGGATGACCGGTCTCCTCCTGTGTAACCCGGTATAACGCTGATTTATGCTATAAATATCTAATTACACAGTTACAGTGACATCAGGATGACCGGTCTCCTCATGTGTAACCCGGTATAACGCTGATTTATGCTATAAATATCTAATTACACAGTTACAGTGACATCAGGATGACGGTCTCCTCCTGTGTAACCCGGTATAACGCTGATTTATGCTATAAATATCTAATTACACAGTTACAGTGACATCAGGTTGACCGGTCTCCTCCTGTGTAACCCGGTATAACACTGATTTATGCTATAAATATCTAATTACACAGTTACAGTGACATCAGGATGACCGGTCTCCTCATGTGTAACCCGGTATAACGCTGATTTATGCTATAAATATCTAATTACACAGTTACAGTGACATCAGGATGACAGGTCTCCTCCTGTGTAACCCGGTATAACGCTGATTTATGCTATAAATATCTAATTACACAGTTACAGTGACATCAGGATGACCGGTCTCCTCCTGTGTAACCCGGTATAATGCTGATTTATGCTATAAATATCTAATTACACAGTTACAGTGACATCAGGATGACCGGTCTCCTCATGTGTAACCCGGTATAACGCTGATTTATGCTATAAATATCTAATTACACAGTTACAGTGACATCAGGTTGACCGGTCTCCTCCTGTGTAACCCGGTATAACGCTGATTTATGCTATAAATATCTAATTAAACAGTTACAGTGACATCAGGATGACCGGTCTCCTCCTGTGTAACCCGGTATAACGCTGATTTATGCTATAAATATCTAATTACACAGTTACAGTGACATCAGCATGACCGGTCTCCTCCTGTGTAACCCGGTATTACGCTGATTTATGCTATAAATATCTAATTACACAGTTACAGTGACATCAGGATGACCGGTCTCCTCCTGTGTAACCTGGTATAACGCTGATTTATGCTATAAATATCTAATTACACAGTTACAGTGACATCAGGATGACCGGTCTCCTCATGTGTAACCCGGTATAACGCTGATTTATGCTATAAATATCTAATTACACAGTTACAGTGACATCAGGTTGACCGGTCTCCTGTGTATCCCGGTATAACGCTGATTTATGCTATAAATATCTAATTAAACAGTTACAGTGACATCAGGATGACCGGTCTCCTCCTGTGTAACCCGGTATAACGCTGATTTATGCTATAAATATCTAATTACACAGTTACAGTGACATCAGGATGACCGGTCTCCTCATGTGTAACCCGGTATAACGCTGATTTATGCTATAAATATCTAATTACACAGTTACAGTGACATCAGGATGACCGGTCTCCTCCTGTGTAACTCGGTATAATGCTGATTTATGCTATAAATATCTAATTACACAGTTACAGTGACATCAGCATGACCGGTCTCCTCCTGTGTAACCCGGTATTACGCTGATTTATGCTATAAATATCTAATTACACAGTTACAGTGACATCAGGATGACCGGTCTCCTCCTGTGTAACCCGGTATAATGCTGATTTATGCTATAAATATCTAATTACACAGTTACAGTGACATCAGGATGACCGGTCTCCTGTGTAACCCGGTATAACGCTGATTTATGCTATAAATATCTAATTACACAGTTACAGTGACTTCAGGATGACCGGTCTCCTAATGTGTAACCCGGTATAACGCTGATTTATGCTATAAATATCTAATTACACAGTTACAGTGACATCAGGATGACCGATCTCCTCCTGTGTAACCCGGTATAACGCTGATTTATGCTATAAATATCTAATTACACAGTTACAGTGACATCAGGATGACCGGTCTCCTCCTGTGTAACCCGGTATAACGCTGATTTATGCTATAAATATCTAATTACACAGTTACAGTGACATCAGGTTGACCGGTCTCCTCCTGTGTAACCCGGTATAACGCTGATTTATGCTATAAATATCTAATTAAACAGTTACAGTGACATCAGGATGACCGGTCTCCTCCTGTGTAACCCGGTATAACGCTGATTTATGCTATAAATATCTAATTACACAGTTACAGTGACATCAGGATGACCGGTCTCCTCATGTGTAACCCGGTATAACGCTGATTTATGCTATAAATATCTAATTACACAGTTACAGTGACATCAGGATGACCGGTCTCCTCCTGTGTAACCCGGTATAACGCTGATTTATGCTATAAATATCTAATTACACAGTTACAGTGACATCAGGATGACCGGTCTCCTCCTGTGTAACCCGGTATAACGCTGATTTATGCTATAAATATCTAATTACACAGTTACAGTGACATCAGGATGACCGGTCTCCTCCTGTGTAACCCGGTATAATGCTGATTTATGTTATAAATATCTAATTACACAGTTACAGTGACATCAGGATGACCGGTCTCCTAATGTGTAACCCGGTATAACGCTGATTTATGCTATAAATATCTAATTACACAGTTACAGTGACATCAGGAAGACCGGTCTCCTCCTGTGTAACCCGGTATAACGCTGATTTATGCTATGAATATCTAATTACACAGTTACACAGTGACATCAGGATGACCGGTCTCCTCATGTGTAACCCGGTATAACGCTGATTTATGCTATAAATATCTAATTACACAGTTACAGTGACATCAGGAAGACCGGTCTCCTCCTGTGTAACCCGGTATAACGCTGATTTATGCTATAAATATCTAATTACACAGTTACAGTGACATCAGGAAGACCGGTCTCCTCCTGTGTAACCCGGTATAACGCTGATTTATGCTATAAATATCTAATTACACAGTTACAGTGACATCAGGATGACCGGTCTCCTGTGTAACCCGGTATAACGCTGATTTATGCTATAAATATCTAATTACACAGTTACAGTGACATCAGGATGACCGGTCTCCTGTGTAACCCGGTATAACGCTGATTTATGCTATAAATATCTAATTACACAGTTACAGTGACATCAGGATGACCGGTCTCCTCATGTGTAACCCGGTATAACGCTGATTTATGCTATAAATATCTAATTACACAGTTACACAGTGACATCAGGATGACCGGTCTCCTCATGTGTAACCCGGTATAACGCTGATTTATGCTATAAATATCTAATTACACAGTTACAGTGACATCAGGATGACCGGTCTCCTCCTGTGTAACCCGGTATAACGCTGATTTATGCTATAAATATCTAATTACACAGTTACAGTGACATCAGGTTGACCGGTCTCCTCCTATGTAACCCGGTATAACACTGATTTATGCTATAAATATCTAATTACACAGTTACAGTGACATCAGGATGACCGGTCTCCTCATGTGTAACCCGGTATAACGCTGATTTATGCTATAAATATCTAATTACACAGTTACAGTGACATCAGGATGACAGGTCTCCTCCTGTGTAACCCGGTATAACGCTGATTTATGCTATAAATATCTAATTACACAGTTACAGTGACATCAGGATGACCGGTCTCCTCCTGTGTAACCCGGTATAATGCTGATTTATGCTATAAATATCTAATTACACAGTTACAGTGACATCAGGATGACCGGTCTCCTCATGTGTAACCCGGTATAACGCTGATTTATGCTATAAATATCTAATTACACAGTTACAGTGACATCAGGTTGACCGGTCTCCTCCTGTGTAACCCGGTATAACGCTGAGTTATGCTATAAATATCTAATTAAACAGTTACAGTGACATCAGGATGACCGGTCTCCTCCTGTGTAACCCGGTATAACGCTGATTTATGCTATAAATATCTAATTACACAGTTACAGTGACATCAGCATGACCGGTCTCCTCCTGTGTAACCCGGTATTACGCTGATTTATGCTATAAATATCTAATTACACAGTTACAGTGACATCAGGATGACCGGTCTCCTCCTGTGTAACCCGGTATAACGCTGATTTATGCTATAAATATCTAATTACACAGTTACAGTGACATCAGGATGACCGGTCTCCTCATGTGTAACCCGGTATAACGCTGATTTATGCTATAAATATCTAATTACACAGTTACAGTGACATCAGGTTGACCGGTCTCCTCCTGTGTAACCCGGTATAACGCTGATTTATGCTATAAATATCTAATTAAACAGTTACAGTGACATCAGGATGACCGGTCTCCTCCTGTGTAACCCGGTATAACGCTGATTTATGCTATAAATATCTAATTACACAGTTACAGTGACATCAGGATGACCGGTCTCCTCATGTGTAACCCGGTATAACGCTGATTTATGCTATAAATATCTAATTACACAGTTACAGTGACATCAGGATGACCGGTCTCCTCCTGTGTAACTCGGTATAATGCTGATTTATGCTATAAATATCTAATTACACAGTTACAGTGACATCAGCATGACCGGTCTCCTCCTGTGTAACCCGGTATTACGCTGATTTATGCTATAAATATCTAATTACACAGTTACAGTGACATCAGGATGACCGGTCTCCTCCTGTGTAACCCGGTATAATGCTGATTTATGCTATAAATATCTAATTACACAGTTACAGTGACATCAGGATGACCGGTCTCCTCCTGTGTAACCCGGTATAACGCTGATTTATGCTATAAATATCTAATTACACAGTTACAGTGACTTCAGGATGACCGGTCTCCTAATGTGTAACCCGGTATAACGCTGATTTATGCTATAAATATCTAATTACACAGTTACAGTGACATCAGGATGACCGATCTCCTCCTGTGTAACCCGGTATAACGCTGATTTATGCTATAAATATCTAATTACACAGTTACAGTGACATCAGGATGACCGGTCTCCTCCTGTGTAACCCGGTATAACGCTGATTTATGCTATAAATATCTAATTACACAGTTACAGTGACATCAGGTTGACCGGTCTCCTCCTGTGTAACCCGGTATAACGCTGATTTATGCTATAAATATCTAATTAAACAGTTACAGTGACATCAGGATGACCGGTCTCCTCCTGTGTAACCCGGTATAACGCTGATTTATGCTATAAATATCTAATTACACAGTTACAGTGACATCAGGATGACCGGTCTCCTCATGTGTAACCCGGTATAACGCTGATTTATGCTATAAATATCTAATTACACAGTTACAGTGACATCAGGATGACCGGTCTCCTCCTGTGTAACCCGGTATAACGCTGATTTATGCTATAAATATCTAATTACACAGTTACAGTGACATCAGGATGACCGGTCTCCTCCTGTGTAACCCGGTATAACGCTGATTTATGCTATAAATATCTAATTACACAGTTACAGTGACATCAGGATGACCGGTCTCCTCCTGTGTAACCCGGTATAATGCTGATTTATGCTATAAATATCTAATTACACAGTTACAGTGACATCAGGATGACCGGTCTCCTAATGTGTAACCCGGTATAACGCTGATTTATGCTATAAATATCTAATTACACAGTTACAGTGACATCAGGAAGACCGGTCTCCTGTGTAACCCGGTATAACGCTGATTTATGCTATGAATATCTAATTACACAGTTACACAGTGACATCAGGATGACCGGTCTCCTCATGTGTAACCCGGTATAACGCTGATTTATGCTATAAATATCTAATTACACAGTTACAGTGACATCAGGAAGACCGGTCTCCTCCTGTGTAACCCGGTATAACGCTGATTTATGCTATAAATATCTAATTACACAGTTACAGTGACATCAGGATGACCGGTCTCCTCCTGTGTAACCCGGTATAACGCTGATTTATGCTATAAATATCTAATTACGCAGTTACAGTGACATCAGGATGACCGGTCTCCTGTGTAACCCGGTATAACGCTGATTTATGCTATAAATATCTAATTACACAGTTACAGTGACATCAGGATGACCGGTCTCCTCATGTGTAACCCGGTATAACGCTGATTTATGCTATAAATATCTAATTACACAGTTACACAGTGACATCAGGATGACCGGTCTCCTCATGTGTAACCCGGTATAACGCTGATTTATGCTATAAATATCTAATTACACAGTTACAGTGACAAAAGGTTGACCGGTCTCCTCCTGTGTAACCCGGTATAACGCTGATTTATGCTATAAATATCTAATTACACAGTTACAGTGACATCAGGATGACCGGTCTCCTCATGTGTAACCCGGTATAACGCTGATTTATGCTATAAATATCTAATTACACAGTTACAGTGACATCAGGATGACAGGTCTCCTCCTGTGTAACCCGGTATAATGCTGATTTATGCTATAAATATCTAATTACACAGTTACAGTGACATCAGGATGACCGGTCTCCTCCTGTGTAACCCGGTATAATGCTGATTTATGCTATAAATATCTAATTACACAGTTACAGTGACATCAGGATGACCGGTCTCCTCATGTGTAACCCGGTATAACGCTGATTTATGCTATAAATATCTAATTACACAGTTACAGTGACATCAGGTTGACCGGTCTCCTCCTGTGTAACCCGGTATAACGCTGATTTATGCTATAAATATCTAATTAAACAGTTACAGTGACATCAGGATGACCGGTCTCCTCCTGTGTAACCCGGTATAACGCTGATTTATGCTATAAATATCTAATTACACAGTTACAGTGACATCAGGATGACCGGTCTCCTCATGTGTAACCCGGTATAACGCTGATTTATGCTATAAATATCTAATTACACAGTTACAGTGACATCAGGATGACCGGTCTCCTCCTGTGTAACCCGGTATAACGCTGATTTATGCTATAAATATCTAATTACACAGTTACAGTGACATCAGCATGACCGGTCTCCTCCTGTGTAACCCGGTATTACGCTGATTTATGCTATAAATATCTAATTACACAGTTACAGTGACATCAGGATGACCGGTCTCCTCCTGTGTAACCCGGTATAACGCTGATTTATGCTATAAATATCTAATTACACAGTTACAGTGACATCAGGATGACCGGTCTCCTCATGTGTAACCCGGTATAACGCTGATTTATGCTATAAATATCTAATTACACAGTTACAGTGACATCAGGTTGACCGGTCTCCTCCTGTGTAACCCGGTATAACGCTGATTTATGCTATAAATATCTAATTAAACAGTTACAGTGACATCAGGATGACCGGTCTCCTCCTGTGTAACCCGGTATAACGCTGATTTATGCTATAAATATCTAATTACACAGTTACAGTGACATCAGGATGACCGGTCTCCTCATGTGTAACCCGGTATAACGCTGATTTATGCTATAAATATCTAATTACACAGTTACAGTGACATCAGGATGACCGGTCTCCTCCTGTGTAACCCGGTATAATGCTGATTTATGCTATAAATATCTAATTACACAGTTACAGTGACATCAGCATGACCGGTCTCCTCCTGTGTAACCCGGTATTACGCTGATTTATGCTATAAATATCTAATTACACAGTTACAGTGACATCAGGATGACCGGTCTCCTCCTGTGTAACCCGGTATAATGCTGATTTATGCTATAAATATCTAATTACACAGTTACAGTGACTTCAGGATGACCGGTCTCCTAATGTGTAACCCGGTATAACGCTGATTTATGCTATAAATATCTAATTACACAGTTACAGTGACATCAGGATGACCGGTCTCCTCCTGTGTAACCCGGTATAACGCTGATTTATGCTATAAATATCTAATTACACAGTTACAGTGACATCAGGATGACCGGTCTCCTCCTGTGTAACCCGGTATAACGCTGATTTATGCTATAAATATCTAATTACACAGTTACAGTGACATCAGGTTGACCGGTCTCCTCCTGTGTAACCCGGTATAACGCTGATTTATGCTATAAATATCTAATTAAACAGTTACAGTGACATCAGGATGACCGGTCTCCTCCTGTGTAACCCGGTATAACGCTGATTTATGCTATAAATATCTAATTACACAGTTACAGTGACATCAGGATGACCGGTCTCCTCATGTGTAACCCGGTATAACGCTGATTTATGCTATAAATATCTAATTACACAGTTACAGTGACATCAGGATGACCGGTCTCCTCCTGTGTAACCCGGTATAACGCTGATTTATGCTATAAATATCTAATTACACAGTTACAGTGACATCAGGATGACCGGTCTCCTCCTGTGTAACCCGGTATAACGCTGATTTATGCTATAAATATCTAATTACACAGTTACAGTGACATAAGGATGACCGGTCTCCTCCTGTGTAACCCGGTATAATGCTGATTTATGCTATAAATATCTAATTACACAGTTACAGTGACATCAGGATGACCGGTCTCCTAATGTGTAACCCGGTATAACGCTGATTTATGCTATAAATATCTAATTACACAGTTACAGTGACATCAGGAAGACCGGTCTCCTCCTGTGTAACCCGGTATAACGCTGATTTATGCTATAAATATCTAATTAAACAGTTACACAGTGACATCAGGATGACCGGTCTCCTCATGTGTAACCCGGTATAACGCTGATTTATGCTATAAATATCTAATTACACAGTTACAGTGACATCAGGAAGACCGGTCTCCTCCTGTGTAACCCGGTATAACGCTGATTTATGCTATAAATATCTAATTACACAGTTACAGTGACATCAGGATGACCGGTCTCCTCCTGTGTAACCCGGTATAACGCTGATTTATGCTATAAATATCTAATTACGCAGTTACAGTGACATCAGGATGACCGGTCTCCTGTGTAACCCGGTATAACGCTGATTTATGCTATAAATATCTAATTACACAGTTACAGTGACATCAGGATGACCGGTCTCCTCATGTGTAACCCGGTATAACGCTGATTTATGCTATAAATATCTAATTACACAGTTACACAGTGACATCAGGATGACCGGTCTCCTCATGTGTAACCCGGTATAACGCTGATTTATGCTATAAATATCTAATTACACAGTTACAGTGACATCAGGATGACCGGTCTCCTCCTGTGTAACCCGGTATAACGCTGATTTCTGCTATAAATATCTAATTACACAGTTACAGTGACATCAGGATGACCGGTCTCCTCCTGTGTAACCCGGTATAACGCTGATTTATGCTATAAATATCTAATTACACAGTTACAGTGACATCAGGATGACCGGTCTCCTCCTGTGTAACCCGGTATAACGCTGATTTATGCTATAAATATCTAATTACGCAGTTACAGTGACATAAGGATGACCGGTCTCCTCATGTGTATCCCGGTATAACGCTGATTTATGCTATAAATATCTAATTACACAGTTACACAGTGACATCAGGATGACCTGTCTCCTCATGTGTAACCCGGTATAACGCTGATTCATGCTATAAATATCTAATTACACAGTTACAGTGACATCAGGATGTCCGGTCTCCTCCTGTGTAACCTGGTATAATGCTGATTTATGCTATAAATATCTAATTACACAGTTACAGTGACATCTGGAAGACCGGTCTCCTCCTGTGTAACTCGGTATAACGCTGATTTATGCTATAAATATCTAATTACATAGTTACAGTGACATCAGGATGACCGGTCTCCTCCTGTGTAACCCGGTATAACGCTGATTTATGCTATAAATATCTAATTACACAGTTACACAGTGACATCAGGATGACCGGTCTCCTCATGTGTAACCCGGTATAACGATGATTTATGCTATAAATATCTAATTACACAGTTACAGTGACATCAGGATGACCGGTCTCCTCATGTGTAACCCGGTATAACGCTGATTTATGCTATAAATATCTATTTACACAGTTACAGTGACATCAGGATGACCGGTCTCCTCCTGTGTAACCCGGTATAATGCTGATTTATGCTATAAATATCTAATTACACAGTTACAGTGACATCAGGATGACCGGTCTCCTCCTGTGTAACCCGGTATAACGCTGATTTATGCTATAAATATCTAATTACACAGTTACAGTGACATCAGGATGACCGGTCTCCTCCTGTGTAACTCGGTATAACGCTGATTTATGCTATAAATATCTAATTACGCAGTTACAGTGACATCAGGATGATCGGTCTCCTCATGTGTAACCCGGTATAACGCTGATTTATGCTATAAATATCTAATTACGCAGTTACAGTGACATCAGGATGACTGGTCTCCTCCTGTGTAACCCGGTATAACGCTGATTTATGCTATAAATATCTAATTACGCAGTTACAGTGACATCAGGATGACCGGTCTCCTCATGTGTAACCCGGTATAACGCTGATTTATGCTATAAATATCTAATTACACAGTTACAGTGACATCAGGATGACCGGTCTCCTCCTGTGTAACCCGGTATAACGCTGATTTATGCTATAAATATCTAATTACATAGTTACAGTGACATCAGGATGACCGGTCTCCTCCTGTGTAACTCGGTATAACGCTGATTTATGCTATAAATATCTAATTACACAGTTACAGTGACATCAGGATGACCGGTCTCCTCCTGTGTAACCCGGTATAACGCTGATTTCTGCTATAAATATCTAATTACACAGTTACAGTGACATCAGGATGACCGGTCTCCTCCTGTGTAACCCGGTATAATGCTGATTTATGCTGTAAATATCTAATTACACAGTTACAGTGACATCAGGATGACCGGTCTCCTCATGTGTAACCTGGTATAATGCTGATTTATGCTATAAATATCTAATTACACAGTTACAGTGACATCAGGATGACCGATCTCCTCATGTGTAACCCGGTATAACGATGATTTATGCTATAAATATCTAATTACACAGTTACAGTGACATCAGGATGACCGGTCTCCTCCTTTGTAACCCAGTATAACGCTGATTTCTGCTATAAATATCTAATTACACAGTTACAGTGACATCAGGATGACCGGTCTCCTCCTGTGTAACCCGGTATAACGCTGATTTATGCTGTAAATATCTACTTACACAGTTACAGTGACATCAGGATGACCTGTCTCCTCCTGTGTAACCCGGTATAACGCTGATTTATGCTATAAATATCTAATTACACTTTAAAACAAAATCTCTTAGAACAGTGGTTCCAAAACTAGGTGCCGTGGCTCCCTGGGGTGTCTCGGGGCACTTACAGGGGTATCTGTCTCGGGGCACTTACAGGGGTGTCTGTCTTGGGGCACTTACAGGGGTGTCTCGGGGCACTTACAGGGGTGTCTGTCTCAGGGCACTTACAGGGGTGTCTTGAGGCACTTACCGGGGTGTCTCGAGGCACTTACCGGGGTGTCACGAGGCACTTACCGGGGTGTCTCGAGGCACTTACAGGGGTGTCTGTCTCGGGGCACTTACAGGGGTGTCTGTCTCGGGGCACTTACAGGGGTGTCTGTCTCGGGGCACTTACAGGGGTGTCTGTCTCGGGGCACTTACAGGGGTGTCTCGGGGCACTTACAGGGGTGTCTCGAGGCACTTACAGGGGTGTCTCGGGGCACTTACAGGGGTGACTCGGGGCACTTACAGGGGTGACTTGGGTTGGTGGTAAAGTACCAAATAAAATGATTGTTAGTCGCTGCCAATCAGAAATATGTGAAGACAGAAGCGCAGTCCTGTCACCCACCACATAACAACCTAAGGGTGACGTATAAGCTCAATTCAGGGGTCGCCAACCAGACAGAGGGAAAGAGACAAAACATACACATAGCCAAGCTAAAGAGCCCACAGGATGCATGTGTGCAAAAATGGGGCGTGACCTAGGTGTCACCTGGCCACGCCCCATTTTTGTGTGCACAGCTTTGGTATGACATTTGCATGACCTTGTGGTACACCCCCGTTTTTGGTCACGCTGGCGGCGAGCCCAGCACATTGTAATTACACAATTTACATAAACTTCCCAATATAATGTTTTTTACCTTTTTATTTTGCTATAATTATTAATATGGGGGAATTTTCACAATCCTTGTTTTCAATCATTTTTGAAGGCCCCTTATCCAATGGCCCCTGTAGTAGTGCCCCTTATGCAGTGCCCCTTATGCAGTGCCCCCTGTAGTTTTGGCCCTTATGCAGTGCCCCCTGTAGTTGTGGCCCTTATGCAGTGCCCCTGTATTTGTGCCCCTTATGCAGTGGCCCCTGTAGTTGTGGCCCTTATGCAGTGCCCCCTGTAGTTGTGGCCCTTATGCAGTGCCCCCTGTAGTTGTGGCCCTTATGCAGTGCCCCCTGTAGTTGTGGCCCTTATGCAGTGCCCCCTGTAGTTGTGGCCCTTATGCAGTGCCCCCTGTAGTTGTGGCCCTTATGCAGTGCCCCCTGTAGTTGTGGCCCTTATGCAGTGCCCCCTGTAGTTGTGGCCCTTATGCAGTGCCCCCTGTAGTTGTGGCCCTTATGCAGTGCCCCCTGTAGTTTTGCACCTTTTGCAGTGCCCCCTGTAGTTGTGGCCCTTATGCAGTGCCCCCTGTAGTTGTGGCCCTTATGCAGTGCCCCCTGTAGTTGTGGCCCTTATGCAGTGCCCCCTGTAGTTTTGGCCCTTATGCAGTGCCCCCTGTAGTTGTGGCCCTTATGCAGTGCCCCCTGTAGTTGTGGCCCTTATGCAGTGCCCCCTGTAGTTGTGGCCCTTATGCAGTGCCCCCTGTAGTTGTGGCCCTTATGCAGTGACCCCTGTAGTTGTGGCCCTTATGCAGTGCCCCCTGTAGTTGTGGCCCTTATGCAGTGCCCCCTGTAGTTTTGGCCCTTATGCAGTGCCCCCTGTAGTTGTGGCCCTTATGCAGTGCCCCCTGTAGTTGTGGCCCTTATGCAGTGCCCCCTGTAGTTGTGGCCCTTATGCAGTGCCCCTGTAGTTGTGGCCCTTATGCAGTGCCCCCTGTAGTTGTGGCCCTTATGCAGTGCCCCCTGTAGTTGTGGCCCTTATGCAGTGCCCCCTGTAGTTTTGGCCCTTATGCAGTGCCCCCTGTAGTTCTGGCCCTTATGCAGTGCCCCCTGTAGTTGTGGCCCTTATGCAGTGCCCCCTGTAGTTTTGGACCTTATGCAGTGCCCCCTGTAGTTTTGGCCCTTATGCAGTGCCCCCTGTAGTTTTGGCCCTTATGCAGTGCCCCCTGTAGTTGTGGCCCTTATGCAGTGCCCCCTGTAGTTGTGGTCCTTATGCAGTGCCCCCTGTAGTTGTGGCCCTTATGCAGTGCCCCCTGTAGTTGTGGCCCTTATGCAGTGCCCCCTGTAGTTGTGGCCCTTATGCAGTGCCCCCTGTAGTTGTGGCCCTTATGCAGTGTCCCCTGTAGTTTTGGACCTTATGCAGTTTCCCCTGTAGTTGTGGCCCTTATGCAGTGCCCCCTGTAGTTGTGGCCCTTATGCAGTGCCCCCTGTAGTTGTGGCCCTTATGCAGTGCCCCCTGTAGTTGTGGCCCTTATGCAGTGCCCCCTGTAGTTGTGGCCCTTATGCAGTGCCCCCTGTAGTTGTGGCCCTTATGCAGTGCCCCCTGTAGTTGTGGACCTTATGCAGTGCCCCCTGTAGTTGTGGACCTTATGCAGTGCCCCCTGTAGTTGTGGCCCTTATGCAGTGTCCCCTTTAGTTTCCGCCCTTATGCATTGCCCCCTGTAGTTTTAGCCCTTATACAGTGCCCCCTGTAGTTGTGGCCCTTATGCAGTGTCCCCTGTAGTTTTGGACCTTATGCAGTGCCCCCTGTAGTTGTGGCCCTTATGCAGTGTCCCCTGTAGTTTTGGCCCTTATGCAGTGTCCCCTGTAGTTTTGGCCCTTATGCAGTGCCCCCTGTAGTTGTGGCCCTTATGCAGTGCCCCCTGTAGTTGTGGCCCTTATGCAGTGCCCCCTGTAGTTGTGGCCCTTATGCAGTGCCCCCTGTAGTTGTGGCCCTTATGCAGTGTCCCCTTTAGTTTCCGCCCTCATGCATTGCCCCCTGTAGTTTTAGCCCTTATACAGTGCCCCCTGTAGTTGTGGCCCTTATGCAGTGTCCCCTGTAGTTTTGGACCTTATGCAGTGCCCCCTGTAGTTGTGGCCCTTATATTGTGTCCCCTGTAGTTTTGGCCCTTATGCAGTGTCCCCTGTAGTTTTGGCCCTTATGCAGTGCCCCCTGTAGTTTTGGCCCTTATGCAGTGCCCCCTGTAGTTTTGGCCCTTATGCAGTGCCCCCTGTAGTTTTGGCCCTTATGCAGTGCCCCCCCCTGTAGTTTTGGCCCTTATGCAGTGCCCCCCCTGTAGTTTTGGCCCTTATGCAGTGCCCCCCCCTGTAGTTTTGTCCCTTATGCAGTGCCACCTGTAGTTTTGGCCCTTATGCAGTGCCCCCTGTAGTTTTGGCCCTTATGCAGTGCCCCCTGTAGTTTTGGCCCTTATGCAGTGCCCCCTGTAGTTTTGGCCCTTATGCAGTGCCCCCTGTAGTTTTGGCCCTTATGCAGTGCCCCCTGTAGTTTTGGCCCTTATGCAGTGCCCCCTGTAGTTTTGGCCCTTATGCAGTGCCCCCTGTAGTTTTGGCCCTTATGCACTGCCCCCTGTAGTTTTGGCCCTTATGCACTGCCCCCTGTAGTTTTGGCCCTTATGCACTGCCCCCTGTAGTTTTGGCCCTTATGCAGTGCCCCCTGTAGTTTTGGCCCTTATGCAGTGCCCCCTGTAGTTGTGGCCCTTATGCAGTGCCCCCTGTAGTTGTGGCCCTTATGCAGTGCCCCCTGTAGTTGTGGCCCTTATGCAGTGCCCCCTGTAGTTGTGGCCCTTAAGCATTGCCCCCTGTAGTTGTGGCCCTTATGCAGTGCCCCCTGTAGTTGTGGCCCTTATGCAGTGCCCCCTGTAGTTGTGGCCCTTATGCAGTGCCCCCTGTAGTTGTGGCCCTTATGCAGTGCTCCCTGTAGTTTTGGCCCTTATGCAGTGCTCCCTGTAGTTGTGGCCCTTATGCAGTGCCCCCTGTAGTTGTGGCCCTTATGCAGTGCCCCCTGTAGTTTTAGCCCTTATGCAGTGCCCCCTGTAGTTTTAGCCCTTATGCAGTGCCCCCTGTAGTTTTGGCCCTTATGCAGTACCCCCTGTAGTTTTGGCCCTTATGCAGTGCCCCCTGTATTTGTGCTCCTTATTCAGTGTCCCCTGTAGTTGTGGCCCTTATGCAGTGCCCCCTGTAGTTTTGGCCCTTATGCAGTGCCCCCTAAAGTAGTGGCCATTATGCAGTGCCCCCTGTATTTGTGATCCTTATACAGTGCCCCCTAAAGTAGTGGCTCTTATGCAGTCCCCCTTATGCAGTGCCCCCTGTAGTTTTGGCCCTTATGCAGTGCCCCCTGTATTTGTGCTCCTTATGCAGTGCCCCCTGTAGTTGTGGCCCATATGCAGTGCCCCCTGTAGTTTTGGCCCTTATGCAGTGCCCCCTGTAGTTGTGGCCCTTATGCAGTGCCCCCTGTAGTTGTGGCCCTTATGCAGTGCCCCCTGTAGTTGTGGCCCTTATGCAGTGCCCCCTGTAGTTGTGGCCCTTATGCAGTGCCCCCTGTAGTTGTGGCCCTTATGCAGTGCCCCCTGTAGTTGTGGCCCTTATGCAGTGCCCCCTGTAGTTTTGGCCCTTATGCAGTACCCCCTGTAGTTTTGGCCCTTATGCAGTGCCCCCTGTATTTGTGCTCCTTATTCAGTGGCCCCTGTAGTTGTGGCCCTTATGCAGTGCCCCCTGTAGTTTTGGCCCTTATGCAGTGCCCCCTAAAGTAGTGGCCATTATGCAGTGCCCCCTGTATTTGTGATCCTTATACAGTGCCCCCTAAAGTAGTGGCCCTTATGCAGTGCCCCCTGTAGTTGTGGCCCTTATGCAGTGCCCCCTGTAGTTGTGGCCCTTAAGCAGTGCCCCCTGTTGTGGCCCTTATGCAGTGCCCCCTGTAGTTGTGGCCCTTATGCAGTGCCCCCTGTAGTTTTGGCCCTTATGCAGTGCCCCCTGTAGTTTTGGCCCTTATGCACTGCCCCCTGTAGTTTTGGCCCTTATGCACTGCCCCCTGTAGTTTTGGCCCTTATGCAGTGCCCCCTGTAGTTGTGGCCCTTATGCAGTGCCCCCTGTAGTTGTGGCCCTTATGCAGTGCCCCCTGTAGTTGTGGCCCTTATGCAGTGCCCCCTGTAGTTGTGGCCCTTATGCAGTGCCCCCTGTAGTTGTGGCCCTTATGCAGTGCCCCCTGTAGTTTTGGCCCTTAAGCAGTGCCCCCTGTAGTTGTGGCCCTTATGCAGTGCCCCCTGTAGTTGTGGCCCTTATGCAGTGCCCCCTGTAGTTGTGGCCCTTATGCAGTGCCCCCTGTAGTTGTGGCCCTTATGCAGTGCTCCCTGTAGTTTTGGCCCTTATGCACTGCCCCCTGTAGTTTTGGCCCTTATGCATTGCCCCCTGTAGTTTTGGCCCTTATGCACTGCCCCCTGTAGTTTTGGCCCTTATGCAGTGTCCCCTGTAGTTTTGGCCCTTATGCAGTGCCCCCCCCTGTAGTTTTGGCCCTTATGCAGTGCCCCCTGTAGTTTTGGCCCTTATGCACTGCCCCCTGTAGTTTTGGCCCTTATGCACTGCCCCCTGTAGTTTTGGCCCTTATGCAGTGCCCCCTGTAGTTTTGGCCCTTATGCAGTGCCCCCTGTAGTTGTGGCCCTTATGCAGTGCCCCCTGTAGTTGTGGCCCTTATGCAGTGCCCCCTGTAGTTGTGGCCCTTATGCAGTGCCCCCTGTAGTTTTGGCCCTTAAGCATTGCCCCCTGTAGTTGTGGCCCTTATGCAGTGCCCCCTGTAGTTGTGGCCCTTATGCAGTGCCCCCTGTAGTTGTGGCCCTTATGCAGTGCCCCCTGTAGTTGTGGCCCTTATGCAGTGCTCCCTGTAGTTGTGGCCCTTATGCAGTGCTCCCTGTAGTTGTGGCCCTTATGCAGTGCCCCCTGTAGTTGTGGCCCTTATGCAGTGCCCCCTGTAGTTTTAGCCCTTATGCAGTGCCCCCTGTAGTTTTAGCCCTTATGCAGTGCCCCCTGTAGTTTTAGCCCTTATGCAGTGCCCCCTGTAGTTTTGGCCCTTATGCAGTACCCCCTGTAGTTTTGGCCCTTATGCAGTGCGCCCTGTATTTGTGCTCCTTATTCAGTGTCCCCTGTAGTTGTGGCCCTTATGCAGTGCCCCCTGTAGTTTTGGCCCTTATGCAGTGCCCCCTAAAGTAGTGGCCATTATGCAGTGCCCCCTGTATTTGTGATCCTTATACAGTGCCCCCTAAAGTAGTGGCTCTTATGCAGTCCCCCTTATGCAGTGCCCCCTGTAGTTTTGGCCCTTATGCAGTGCCCCCTGTATTTGTGCTCCTTATGCAGTGCCCCCTGTAGTTGTGGCCCATATGCAGTGCCCCCTGTAGTTTTGGCCCTTATGCAGTGCCCCCTGTAGTTGTGGCCCTTATGCAGTGCCCCCTGTAGTTGTGGCCCTTATGCAGTGCCCCCTGTAGTTGTGGCCCTTATGCAGTGCCCCCTGTAGTTGTGGCCCTTATGCAGTGCCCCCTGTAGTTGTGGCCCTTCTGCAGTGCCCCCTGTAGTTGTGGCCCTTATGCAGTGCCCCCTGTAGTTTTGGCCCTTATGCAGTACCCCCTGTAGTTTTGGCCCTTATGCAGTGCCCCCTGTATTTGTGCTCCTTATTCAGTGGCCCCTGTAGTTGTGGCCCTTATGCAGTGTCCCCTGTAGTTTTGGCCCTTATGCAGTGCCCCCTAAAGTAGTGGCCATTATGCAGTGCCCCCTGTATTTGTGATCCTTATACAGTGCCCCCTAAAGTAGTGGCCCTTATGCAGTGCCCCCTGTAGTTGTGGCCCTTATGCAGTGCCCCCTGTAGTTGTGGCCCTTATGCAGTGCCCCCTGTAGTTGTGGCCCTTATGCAGTGCCCCCTGTAGTTGTGGCCCTTATGCAGTGCCCCCTGTAGTTGTGGCCCTTATGCATTGCCCCCTGTAGTTGTGGCCCTTATGCAGTGCCCCCTGTAGTTGTGGCCCTTATGCATTGCCCCCTGTAGTTGTGGCCCTTATGCAGTGCCCCCTGTAGTTTTAGCCGTTATGCAGTGCCCCCTGTAGCTGTGGCCCTTATGCAGTGCCCCCTGTAGCTGTGGCCCTTATGCAGTGCCCCCTGTAGCTGTGGCCCTTATGCAGTGCCCCCTGTAGTTGTGGCCCTTATGCAGTGCCCCCTGTAGTTGTGGCCCTTATGCAGTGCCCCATGTAGTTGTGGCCCTTATGCAGTGCCCCCTGTAGTTGTGGCCCTTATGCAGTGCCCCCTGTAGTTGTGGCCCTTATGCAGTGCCCCCTGTAGTTGTGGCCCTTATGCAGTGCCCCCTGTAGTTGTGGCCCTTATGCAGTGCCCCCTGTAGTTGTAGCCCTTATGCAGTGCCCCCTGTAGTTTTGGCCCTTATGCAGTGCCCCCTGTAGTTTTGGCCCTTATGCAGTACCCCCTGTAGTTGTGGCCCTTATGCAGTGCCCCCTGTATTTGTGCTCCTTATGCAGTGCCCCCTGTAGTTGTGGCCCTTATGCAGTACCCCCTGTAGTTTTGGCCCTTATGCAGTGCCCCCTAAAGTAGTGGCCATTATACAGTGCCCCCTGTATTTGTGATCCTTATACAGTGCCCCCTAAAGTAGTGGCTCTTATGCAGTCCCCCTTATGCAGTGCCCCCTGTAGTTTTGGCCCTTATGCAGTGCCTCCTGTATTTGTGCTCCTTATACAGTGCCCCCTGTATTTGTGGCCCTTATGCAGTGCCCCCTGTAGTTTTGGCCCTTATGCAGTGCCCCCTGTAGTTTTGGCCCTTATGCAGTGCCCCCTGTAGTTTTGGCCCTTATGCAGTGCCCCCTGTAGTTGTGGCCCTTATGCAGTGCCCCCTGTAGTTGTGGCCCTTATGCAGTGTCCCCTGTAGTTGTGGACCTTATGCAGTGCCCCCTGTAGTTGTGGACCTTATGCAGTGCCCCCTGTAGTTGTGGCCCTTATGCAGTGTCCCCTTTAGTTTCCGCCCTTATGCATTGCCCCCTGTAGTTTTAGCCCTTATACAGTGCCCCCTGTAGTTGTGGCCCTTATGCAGTGTCCCCTGTAGTTTTGGACCTTATGCAGTGCCCCCTGTAGTTGTGGCCCTTATGCAGTGTCCCCTGTAGTTTTGGCCCTTATGCAGTGTCCCCTGTAGTTTTGGCCCTTATGCAGTGCCCCCTGTAGTTGTGGCCCTTATGCAGTGCCCCCTGTAGTTGTGGACCTTATGCAGTGCCCCCTGTAGTTGTGGCCCTTATGCAGTGCCCCCTGTAGTTGTGGCCCTTATGCAGTGTCCCCTTTAGTTTCCGCCCTCATGCATTGCCCCCTGTAGTTTTAGCCCTTATACAGTGCCCCCTGTAGTTGTGGCCCTTATGCAGTGTCCCCTGTAGTTTTGGACCTTATGCAGTGCCCCCTGTAGTTGTGGCCCTTATATTGTGTCCCCTGTAGTTTTGGCCCTTATGCAGTGTCCCCTGTAGTTTTGGCCCTTATGCAGTGCCCCCTGTAGTTTTGGCCCTTATGCAGTGCCCCCTGTAGTTTTGGCCCTTATGCAGTGCCCCCTGTAGTTTTGGCCCTTATGCAGTGCCCCCCCCTGTAGTTTTGGCCCTTATGCAGTGCCCCCCCCTGTAGTTTTGGCCCTTATGCAGTGCCCCCCCCTGTAGTTTTGGCCCTTATGCAGTGCCCCCTGTAGTTTTGGCCCTTATGCAGTGCCCCCTGTAGTTTTGGCCCTTATGCAGTGCCCCCTGTAGTTTTGGCCCTTATGCAGTGCCCCCTGTAGTTTTGGCCCTTATGCAGTGCCCCCTGTAGTTTTGGCCCTTATGCAGTGCCCCCTGTAGTTTTGGCCCTTATGCAGTGCCCCCTGTAGTTTTGGCCCTTATGCAGTGCCCCCTGTAGTTTTGGCCCTTATGCACTGCCCCCTGTAGTTTTGGCCCTTATGCAGTGCCCCCTGTAGTTTTGGCCCTTATGCAGTGCCCCCTGTAGTTTTGGCCCTTATGCAGTGCCCCCTGTAGTTGTGGCCCTTATGCAGTGCCCCCTGTAGTTGTGGCCCTTATGCAGTGCCCCCTGTAGTTGTGGCCCTTATGCAGTGCCCCCTGTAGTTTTGGCCCTTAAGCATTGCCCCCTGTAGTTGTGGCCCTTAAGCATTGCCCCCTGTAGTTGTGGCCCTTATGCAGTGCCCCCTGTAGTTGTGGCCCTTATGCAGTGCCCCCTGTAGTTGTGGCCCTTATGCAGTGCCCCCTGTAGTTGTGGCCCTTATGCAGTGCTCCCTGTAGTTTTGGCCCTTATGCAGTGCTCCCTGTAGTTGTGGCCCTTATGCAGTGCCCCCTGTAGTTGTGGCCCTTATGCAGTGCCCCCTGTAGTTTTAGCCCTTATGCAGTGCCCCCTGTAGTTTTAGCCCTTATGCAGTGCCCCCTGTAGTTTTGGCCCTTATGCAGTACCCCCTGTAGTTTTGGCCCTTATGCAGTGCCCCCTGTATTTGTGCTCCTTATTCAGTGTCCCCTGTAGTTGTGGCCCTTATGCAGTGCCCCCTGTAGTTTTGGCCCTTATGCAGTGCCCCCTAAAGTAGTGGCCATTATGCAGTGCCCCCTGTATTTGTGATCCTTATACAGTGCCCCCTAAAGTAGTGGCTCTTATGCAGTCCCCCTTATGCAGTGCCCCCTGTAGTTTTGGCCCTTATGCAGTGCCCCCTGTATTTGTGCTCCTTATGCAGTGCCCCCTGTAGTTGTGGCCCATATGCAGTGCCCCCTGTAGTTTTGGCCCTTATGCAGTGCCCCCTGTAGTTGTGGCCCTTATGCAGTGCCCCCTGTAGTTGTGGCCCTTATGCAGTGCCCCCTGTAGTTGTGGCCCTTATGCAGTGCCCCCTGTAGTTGTGGCCCTTATGCAGTGCCCCCTGTAGTTGTGGCCCTTATGCAGTGCCCCCTGTAGTTGTGGCCCTTATGCAGTGCCCCCTGTAGTTTTGGCCCTTATGCAGTACCCCCTGTAGTTTTGGCCCTTATGCAGTGCCCCCTGTATTTGTGCTCCTTATTCAGTGGCCCCTGTAGTTGTGGCCCTTATGCCGTGCCCCCTGTTGTTTTGGCCCTTATGCAGTGCCCCCTAAAGTAGTGGCCATTATGCAGTGCCCCCTGTATTTGTGATCCTTATACAGTGCCCCCTAAAGTAGTGGCCCTTATGCAGTGCCCCCTGTAGTTGTGGCCCTTATGCAGTGCCCCCTGTAGTTGTGGCCCTTAAGCAGTGCCCCCTGTTGTGGCCCTTATGCAGTGCCCCCTGTAGTTGTGGCCCTTATGCAGTGCCCCCTGTAGTTTTGGCCCTTATGCAGTGCCCCCTGTAGTTTTGGCCCTTATGCACTGCCCCCTGTAGTTTTGGCCCTTATGCACTGCCCCCTGTAGTTTTGGCCCTTATGCAGTGCCCCCTGTAGTTGTGACCCTTATGCAGTGCCCCCTGTAGTTGTGGCCCTTATGCAGTGCCCCCTGTAGTTGTGGCCCTTATGCAGTGCCCCCTGTAGTTGTGGCCCTTATGCAGTGCCCCCTGTAGTTGTGGCCCTTATGCAGTGCCCCCTGTAGTTGTGGCCCTTATGCAGTGCCCCCTGTAGTTTTGGCCCTTAAGCATTGCCCCCTGTAGTTGTGGCCCTTATGCAGTGCCCCCTGTAGTTGTGGCCCTTATGCAGTGCCCCCTGTAGTTGTGGCCCTTATGCAGTGCCCCCTGTAGTTGTGGCCCTTATGCAGTGCTCCCTGTAGTTTTGGCCCTTATGCACTGCCCCCTGTAGTTTTGGCCCTTATGCATTGCCCCCTGTAGTTTTGGCCCTTATGCACTGCCCCCTGTAGTTTTGGCCCTTATGCAGTGCCCCCTGTAGTTTTGGCCCTTATGCAGTGCCCCCCCCTGTAGTTTTGGCCCTTATGCACTGCCCCCTGTAGTTTTGGCCCTTATGCACTGCCCCCTGTAGTTTTGGCCCTTATGCACTGCCCCCTGTAGTTTTGGCCCTTATGCAGTGCCCCCTGTAGTTTTGGCCCTTATGCAGTGCCCCCTGTAGTTGTGGCCCTTATGCAGTGCCCCCTGTAGTTGTGGCCCTTATGCAGTGCCCCCTGTAGTTGTGGCCCTTATGCAGTGCCCCCTGTAGTTTTGGCCCTTAAGCATTGCCCCCTGTAGTTGTGGCCCTTATGCAGTGCCCCCTGTAGTTGTGGCCCTTATGCAGTGCCCCCTGTAGTTGTGGCCCTTATGCAGTGCCCCCTGTAGTTGTGGCCCTTATGCAGTGCTCCC
The DNA here is from genome assembly GCA_031769625.1 of Taudactylus pleione. Lineage (NCBI taxonomy): Eukaryota > Metazoa > Chordata > Amphibia > Anura > Myobatrachidae > Taudactylus > Taudactylus pleione. The sequence continues at coordinate 42,232 of JAUIMM010002218.1, forward strand.
TGTAGTTGTGGCCCTTATGCAGTGCTCCCTGTAGTTTTGGCCCTTATGCAGTGCCCCCTGTAGTTGTGGCCCTTATGCAGTGCCCCCTGTAGTTTTAGCCCTTATGCAGTGCCCCCTGTAGTTTTAGCCCTTATGCAGTGCCCTCTGTAGTTTTAGCCCTTATGCAGTGCCCCCTGTAGTTTTGGCCCTTATGCAGTACCCCCTGTAGTTTTGGCCCTTATGCAGTGCGCCCTGTATTTGTGCTCCTTATTCAGTGTCCCCTGTAGTTGTGGCCCTTATGCAGTGCCCCCTGTAGTTTTGGCCCTTATGCAGTGCCCCCTAAAGTAGTGGCCATTATGCAGTGCCCCCTGTATTTGTGATCCTTATACAGTGCCCCCTAAAGTAGTGGCTCTTATGCAGTCCCCCTTATGCAGTGCCCCCTGTAGTTTTGGCCCTTATGCAGTGCCCCCTGTATTTGTGCTCCTTATGCAGTGCCCCCTGTAGTTGTGGCCCATATGCAGTGCCCCCTGTAGTTTTGGCCCTTATGCAGTGCCCCCTGTAGTTGTGGCCCTTATGCAGTGCCCCCTGTAGTTGTGGCCCTTATGCAGTGCCCCCTGTAGTTGTGGCCCTTATGCAGTGCCCCCTGTAGTTGTGGCCCTTATGCAGTGCCCCCTGTAGTTGTGGCCCTTCTGCAGTGCCCCCTGTAGTTGTGGCCCTTATGCAGTGCCCCCTGTAGTTTTGGCCCTTATGCAGTACCCCCTGTAGTTTTGGCCCTTATGCAGTGCCCCCTGTATTTGTGCTCCTTATTCAGTGGCCCCTGTAGTTGTGGCCCTTATGCAGTGCCCCCTGTAGTTTTGGCCCTTATGCAGTGCCCCCTAAAGTAGTGGCCATTATGCAGTGCCCCCTGTATTTGTGATCCTTATACAGTGCCCCCTAAAGTAGTGGCCCTTATGCATTGCCCCCTGTAGTTGTGGCCCTTATGCAGTGCCCCCTGTAGTTGTGGCCCTTATGCAGTGCCCCCTGTAGTTGTGGCCCTTAAGCAGTGCCCCCTGTTGTGGCCCTTATGCAGTGCCCCCTGTAGTTGTGGCCCTTATGCATTGCCCCCTGTAGTTGTGGCCCTTATGCAGTGCCCCCTGTAGTTTTAGCCGTTATGCAGTGCCCCTGTAGTTTTAGCCCTTTTGCAGTGCCCCCTGTAGCTGTGGCCCTTATGCAGTGCCCCCTGTAGCTGTGGCCCTTATGCAGTGCCCCCTGTAGCTGTGGCCCTTATGCAGTGCCCCCTGTAGTTGTGGCCCTTATGCAGTGCCCCCTGTAGTTGTGGCCCTTATGCAGTGCCCCCTGTAGTTGTGGCCCTTATGCAGTGCCCCCTGTAGTTGTGGCCCTTATGCAGTGCCCCCTGTAGTTGTGGCCCTTATGCAGTGCCCCCTGTAGTTGTGGCCCTTATGCAGTGCCCCCTGTAGTTGTGGCCCTTATGCAGTGCCCCCTGTAGTTGTAGCCCTTATGCAGTGCCCCCTGTAGTTTTGGCCCTTATGCAGTGCCCCCTGTAGTTTTGGCCCTTATGCAGTACCCCCTGTAGTTGTGGCCCTTATGCAGTGCCCCCTGTATTTGTGCTCCTTATGCAGTGCCCCCTGTAGTTGTGGCCCTTATGCAGTACCCCCTGTAGTTTTGGCCCTTATGCAGTGCCCCCTGAAGTAGTGGCCATTATACAGTGCCCCCTGTATTTGTGATCCTTATACAGTGCCCCCTAAAGTAGTGGCTCTTATGCAGTCCCCCTTATGCAGTGCCCCCTGTAGTTTTGGCCCTTATGCAGTGCCTCCTGTATTTGTGCTCCTTATACAGTGCCCCCTGTATTTGTGGCCCTTATGCAGTGCCCCCTGTATTTGTGGCCCTTATGCAATGCCCCCTGTAGTTGTGGCCCTTATGCAGTGCCCCCTGTAGTTGTGGCCCTTATGCAGTGCCCCCTGTAGTTGTGGCCCTTATGCAGTGCCCCCTGTAGTTGTGGCCCTTATGCAGTGCCCCCTGTAGTTGTGGCCCTTATGCAGTGCCCCTGTAGTTGTGGCCCTTATGCAGTGCCCCTGTAGTTGTGGCCCTTATGCAGTGCCCCCTGTATTTGTGCCCCTTATGCAGTGCCCCCTGTAGTTGTGGCCCTTATGCAGTGCCCCCTGTAGTTGTGGCCCTTATGCAGTGTCCCCTGTAGTTGTGGCCCTTATGCAGTGTCCCCTGTAGTTGTGGCCCTTATGCAGTGCCCCCTGTAGTTGTGGCCCTTATGCAGTGCCCCCTGTAGTTGTGGCCCTTATGCAGTGCCCCCTGTAGTTGTGGCCCTTATGCAGTGCCCCCTGTAGTTGTGGCCCTTATGCAGTGCCCCCTGTAGTTGTGGCCCTTATGCAGTGCCCCCTGTAGTTGTGGCCCTTATGCAGTGCCCCCTGTAGTTTTGCACCTTTTGCAGTGCCCCCTGTAGTTGTGGCCCTTATGCAGTGCCCCCTGTAGTTGTGGCCCTTATGCAGTGCCCCCTGTAGTTGTGGCCCTTATGCAGTGCCCCCTGTAGTTGTGGCCCTTATGCAGTGCCCCCTGTAGTTGTGGCCCTTATGCAGTGCCCCCTGTAGTTTTAGCCCTTATGCAGTGCCCCCTGTAGTTTTAGCCCTTATGCAGTGCCCCCTGTAGTTTTGGCCCTTATGCAGTACCCCCTGTAGTTTTGGCCCTTATGCAGTGCCCCCTGTATTTGTGCTCCTTATACAGTGCCCCCTGTAGTTGTGGCCCTTATGCAGTGCCCCCTGTAGTTTTGGCCCTTATGCAGTGCCCCCTAAAGTAGTGGCCATTATACAGTGCCCCCTGTATTTGTGATCCTTATGCAATGCCCCCTGTAGTTGTGGCCCTTATGCAGTGCCCCCTGTAGTTGTGGCCCTTATGCAGTGCCCCTGTAGTTGTGGCCCTTATGCACTGCCCCCTGTAGTTGTGCCCCTTATGCAGTGCCCCCTGTAGTTGTGGCCCGTATGCAGTGCCCCCTGTAGTTTTGGCCCTTATGCAGTGCCCCCTGTAGTTGTGGCCCTTATGCAGTGCCCCCTGTAGTTTTGGACCTTATGCAGTGCCCCCTGTAGTTTTGGACCTTATGCAGTGCCCCCTGTAGTTGTGGCCCTTATGCAGTGCCCCCTGTAGTTTTGGCCCTTATGCAGTGCCCCCTGTAGTTGTGGCCCTTATGCAGTGCCCCCTGTAGTTGTGGTCCTTATGCAGTGCCCCCTGTAGTTGTGGCCCTTATGCAGTGCCCCCTGTAGTTGTGGCCCTTATGCAGTGCCCCCTGTAGTTGTGGCCCTTATGCAGTGCCCCCTGTAGTTGTGGCCCTTATGCAGTGTCCCCTGTAGTTTTGGACCTTATGCAGTTTCCCCTGTAGTTGTGGACCTTATGCAGTGCCCCCTGTAGTTGTGGCCCTTATGCAGTGCCCCCTGTAGTTGTGGCCCTTATGCAGTGCCCCCTGTAGTTGTGGCCCTTATGCAGTGCCCCCTGTAGTTGTGGCCCTTATGCAGTGCCCCCTGTAGTTGTGGCCCTTATGCAGTGCCCCCTGTAGTTGTGGACCTTATGCAGTGCCCCCTGTAGTTGTGGACCTTATGCAGTGCCCCCTGTAGTTGTGGCCCTTATGCAGTGTCCCCTTTAGTTTCCGCCCTTATGCATTGCCCCCTGTAGTTTTAGCCCTTATACAGTGCCCCCTGTAGTTGTGGCCCTTATGCAGTGTCCCCTGTAGTTTTGGACCTTATGCAGTGCCCCCTGTAGTTGTGGCCCTTATATTGTGTCCCCTGTAGTTTTGGCCCTTATGCAGTGTCCCCTGTAGTTTTGGCCCTTATGCAGTGCCCCCTGTAGTTGTGGCCCTTATGCAGTGCCCCCTGTAGTTGTGGACCTTATGCAGTGCCCCCTGTAGTTGTGGCCCTTATGCAGTGCCCCCTGTAGTTGTGGCCCTTATGCAGTGTCCCCTTTAGTTTCCGCCCTCATGCATTGCCCCCTGTAGTTTTAGCCCTTATACAGTGCCCCCTGTAGTTGTGGCCCTTATGCAGTGTCCCCTGTAGTTTTGGACCTTATGCAGTGCCCCCTGTAGTTGTGGCCCTTATATTGTGTCCCCTGTAGTTTTGGCCCTTATGCAGTGTCCCCTGTAGTTTTGGCCCTTATGCAGTGCCCCCTGTAGTTTTGGCCCTTATGCAGTGCCCCCTGTAGTTTTGGCCCTTATGCAGTGCCCCCTGTAGTTTTGGCCCTTATGCAGTGCCCCCCCTGTAGTTTTGGCCCTTATGCAGTGCCCCCCCCTGTAGTTTTGGCCCTTATGCAGTGCCCCCCCTGTAGTTTTGGCCCTTATGCAGTGCCCCCCCTGTAGTTTTGGCCCTTATGCAGTGCCCCCCCCTGTAGTTTTGGCCCTTATGCAGTGCCCCCCCTGTAGTTTTGGCCCTTATGCAGTGCCCCCCCCTGTAGTTTTGGCCCTTATGCAGTGCCCCCCCCCTGTAGTTTTGGCCCTTATGCAGTGCCCCCCCCTGTAGTTTTGGCCCTTATGCAGTGCCCCCTGTAGTTTTGGCCCTTATGCAGTGCCCCCTGTAGTTTTGGCCCTTATGCAGTGCCCCCTGTAGTTTTGGCCCTTATGCAGTGCCCCCTGTAGTTTTGGCCCTTATGCAGTGCCCCCTGTAGTTTTGGCCCTTATGCACTGCCCCCTGTAGTTTTGGCCCTTATGCACTGCCCCCTGTAGTTTTGGCCCTTATGCACTGCCCCCTGTGGTTTTGGCCCTTATGCACTGCCCCCTGTGGTTTTGGCCCTTATGCACTGCCCCCTGTGGTTTTGGCCCTTATCCAGTGCCCCCTGTGGTTTTGGCCCTTATGCAGTGCCTCCTGTGGTTTTGGCCCTTATGCAGTGCCCCCTGTGGTTTTGGCCCTTATGCAGTGCCCCCTGTGGTTTTGGCCCTAATGCAGTGCCCCCTGTGGTTTTGGCCCTTATGCAGTGCCCCCTGTGGTTTTGGCCCTTATGCAGTGCCCCCTGTGGTTTTGGCCCTTATGCAGTGCCCCCTGTAGTTTTGGCCCTTATGCAGTGCCCCCTGTAGTTTTGGCCCTTATGCAGTGCCCCCTGTAGTTTTGGCCCTTATGCAGTGCCCCCTGTAGTTTTGGCCCTTATGCAGTGCCCCCTGTAGTTGTGGCCCTTATGCAGTGCCCCCTGTAGTTGTGGCCCTTATGCAGTGCCCCCTGTAGTTGTGGCCCTTATGCAGTGCCCCCTGTAGTTGTGGCCCTTATGCAGTGCCCCCTGTAGTTGTGGCCCTTATGCAGTGCCCCCTGTAGTTGTGGCCCTTATGCAGTGCCCCCTGTAGTTGTGGCCCTTATGCAGTGCCCCCTGTAGTTGTGGCCCTTATGCAGTGCCCCCTGTAGTTGTGGCCCTTATGCAGTGCCCCCCCCCCTGTAGTTTTAGCCCTTATGCAGTGCCCCCTGTAGTTTTGGCCCTTATGCAGTGCCCCCTGTAGTTTTGGCCCTTATGCAGTGCCCCCTGTAGTTTTGGCCCTTATGCAGTGCCCCCTGTAGTTTTGGCCCTTATGCAGTGCCCCCTGTAGTTTTGGCCCTTATGCAGTGCCCCCTGTAGTTTTGGCCCTTATGCAGTGCCCCCTGTAGTTTTGGCCCTTATGCAGTGCCCCCTGTAGTTTTGTTCCTTATGCAGTGCCCCCTGTAGTTTTGGCCCTTATGCAGTGCCCCCTGTAGTGTTGGCCCTTATGCAGTGCCCCCTGTAGTGTTGGCCCTTATGCAGTGCCCCCTGTAGTTTTGGCCCTTATGCAGTGCCCCCTGTAGTGTTGGCCCTTATGCAGTGCCCCCTGTAGTTTTGGCCCTTATGCAGTGCCCCCTGTAGTTTTGGCCCTTATGCAGTGCCCCCTGTAGTTTTGGCCCTTATGCAGTGCCCCCTGTAGTTTTGGCCCTTATGCAGTGCCCCCTGTAGTTTTGGCCCTTATGCAGTGCCCCCTGTAGTTTTGGCCCTTATGCAGTGCCCCCTGTAGTTTTGGCCCTTATCCAGTGCCCCCTGTAGTTTTGGCCCTTATGCAGTGCCCCCTGTAGTTTTGGCCCTTATGCAGTGCCCCCTGTAGTGCCCCCTGTAGTTTGAGCCCTTATACAGTGCCCCCTACAGTATTGGCCCTTAAGCAGTTCCCCCAGCCCAGTACTTACCTGACCACGCTGGTTCTGGCTCCCGCTGTCTCTGACTGGATTTAACTAGATCCAGCAGGCGCGCGGGGCAGGCTCCTCACATCGCGGGTGACGTCATGACGTCACCCGCGCAGTGTATCACTGGGAACACTGGCCTGTGAAGTGATCAGAGGCTTCTTTACTCTCTGATCGCTTCAGTGACCAGTGTTCCCAGGTCCAGTGCGGAGTGCCGCATCTTAAAACCAAAAGAGCCGCATGCGGCTGTATAGTCGCGGGTTGGCCACCCCTGATTTACTTCATTTCACTTTTACTGAATTTCTCAATAAGAAACTTTTGGCCCCTGGGTGCCACAGAAAAAATGGCCGATACTCTAGTGCACCGTGGTTCGAAAAAGTTTGGAAACCACCGTCTTAGATGAAGAACTTTATGCAGCCATTGTGCATGCCTATACAGTGCTGGTGTGCAAACTAGCAATTGCGAAGGGAACTGCATTTGCAGAGGCCACGTAGACCCAGGGCAGAGTGATTGACAGGAAGTGCCGTTTGTAGGTGGTAACAAGAAGATGGTTGGGCGTGCCAGTGTATTGTATGGGCGTGCATAAATAATCCACTTCGTGCACATACGTAGCCTGGGACCTCATAGCGTGCGCTGAAGTTAGCAATTCCTGAGTGAGGTCTGACCTGCCTTACCTGTGTGTATGGGTCCGATGTTACCGATTATTTTATGTTGGCCAAGTATAGGCATGTGAGTGAGGGGCAGTTGGCGTCCTTATGTCAGGCTGTGATAGCAATGTGATTGCAAACATTTGCATATCACCGCTGATATTAGCGACTGCGCTGCGTGTGTTTTAGCAGAATAGCGATCCTTCCTGAATCAGGCCCACAGGGTCTAACACAGACAATGAGACACAGTAGCAGCACTTTAGGGAATTAAAATAAAGTCTTCATACAGACTATAAAGTGCTGATATGAAGTAAGGAGCACTTTTCAATAAAGTACTTCGGATCCACCAACAGCTTAAATGTGCCGGCGGTACTGGGACATTACCTGTAGTCCACGCAGAAGCGGGTAGTGTGGTCCTTGGGGATGAGGACTACAGACGAGGACCACACACCATGAGGTTTATCATCACCCCCAGTGCTAACATCTCATCAATTTCTCTCTTAGCGCCTAGGGAAGCCCTCTATACAGGTTATCTAATGGATGAATGGTCCCCAGGGTTCTCACAGTCACCAACTGGGGCATCTTCCTGGTTTACCCAAGGAGGAGGATAAGAAGGGGTAAAAAGATTTACTCAGCTGGGCTCAATGGCACTCACAGAGCTGTGACCCAAATGACACATTCTCCATGCTAAGCCCAATAGATGCACAATGACACCCTCCTCCGACACAATGACACCCTCCTCCGACACACAATGACACCCTCCTCCAACACACTGTCACCCTCCTCCGACACACAATGTCACCCTCCTCAATGTCACCCTCCTCCGACAAACAATATCACCCTCCTCCGACACACACTGTCACCCTCCTCCGACACACACTGTCACCCTCCTCCGACACACAATGTCACCCTCCTCTGACACACAATGACACCCTCCTCTGACACAATGACACCCTCCTCCAACACACAATGACACCCTCCTCCGACACACAATGACACCCTCCTCCGACACACAATGACACCCTCCTCTGACTCAATGACACCCTCCTCTGACACAATGTCACCATCCTCTGACACAATGACACCCTCCTCTGACACAATGTCACCATCCTCTGACACAATGACACCCTCCTCCAACACACAATAACACCCTCCTCTGACTCAATGACACCCTCCTCTGACTCAATGACACCCTCCTCTGACACAATGTCACCATCCTCTGACACAATGACACCCTCCTCCAACACACAATGACACCCTCCTCCGACACACAATGACACGCTCCTCCGACACAACGACACTCTCCTCCGACACAATGACACCCTCCTCTGACACAATGTCACCCTCCTCTGACACAATGTCACCCTCCTCTGACACAATGTCACCCTCCTCTGACACAAGGTCACCCTCCTCTGACACAAGGTCACCCTCCTCTGACACAAGGTCACCCTCCTCCGACACACAATGTCACCCTCCTCCGACACACAATGTCACCCTCCTCCGACACAATGACACCCTCCTCCAACACACAATGACACCCTCCTCCAACACACAATGACACCCTCCTCCGACACAATGACACCCTCCTCTGACACACAATGACACCCTCCTCTAACACAATGACACCCTCCTCCCACACACATTGTCACCCTCTGACACAATGACACCCTCCTCTGACACAATGACACCCTCCTCTGACACAATGACACCCTCCTCCAACACAATGTCACCATCCTCTGACACAATGACACCCTCCTCCGAAACACAATAACACCCTCCTCCGACACAATGACACCCTCCTCCGACTCAATGACACCCTCCTCTGACTCAATGACACCCTCCTCTGACACAATGTCACCATCCTCTGACACAATGTCACCCTCCTCCAACACACAATGACACCCTCCTCCGACACACAATGACACGCTCCTCCGACACAATGACACGCTCCTCCGACACAATGACACCCTCCTCCGACACAATGACACCCTCCTCTGACACAATGTCACCCTCCTCTGACACAATGTCACCCTCCTCTGACACAATGTCACCCTCCTCCGACACACAATGTCACCCTCCTCCGACACACAATGACACCCTCCTCCGACACAATGACACCCTCCTCCGACACAATGACACCCTCCTCCAACACACAATGACACCCTCCTCCGACACAATGACACCCTCCTCCAACACACAATGACACCCTCCTCCGACACAATGACACCCTCCTCCCACACACAATGTCACCCTCCTCTGACACAATGACACCCTCTGACACACTGTCACCCTCCTCCAACACACAATGACACCCTCCGACACAATGACACCCTCCTCCCACACACAATGTCACCCTCCTCTGACACAATGTCACCCTCCTCTGACACACAATGACACCCTCCTCTGACACACAATGACACCCTCCTCTGACACAATTACACCCTCCTCTGACACAATTACACCCTCCTCCAACACACAATGACACCCTCCTCCGACACAATGACACCCTCCTCCCACACACAATGTCACCCTCCTCCCACACACAATGTCACCCTCCTCCGACACACAATGTCACCCTCCTCCGACACAATTTCACCCTCCTCCGACACAATTTCACCCTCCTATGACACATTGTCACCCTCCGACACACAAACTGTCACCCTCCTCCAACACAATGTCACCCTCCTCTGACACAATGTCACCCTCCTCTGACACAATGACACCCTCCTCTGACACAATGTCACCCTCCTCCGACATACAATGTCACCCTCCTCAATGTCACCCTCCTCCGACACACAATGACACCCTCCTCTGACACAATGACACCCTCCTCTCCTCCGACACACAATGTCACCCTCCTCAATGTCACCCTCCTCTGACACACAATGACACCCTCCTTTGACACAATGACACCCTCCTCTGACACAATGACACCCTCCTCCGACACACAATGTCACTCTCCTCCGACACACAATGTCACCCTCCTCCGACACACAATGACACCCTCCTCTGACACAATGACACACTCCTCTCCTCTGACACACAATGTCACCCTCCTCCGACACACAATGTCACCCTCCTCCGACACACAATGGCACCCTCCTCCGACACACAATGACACCCTCCTCCAACACACAATGACACCCTCCTCCGACACACAATGACACCCTCCTCTGACACAATGACACACTCCTCTCCTCTGACACACAATGTCACCCTCCTCCGACACACAATGTCACCCTCCTCCGACACACAATGTCACCCTCCTCCGACACACAATGACACCCTCCTCCGACACACAATGACACCCTCCTCCGACACACAATGACACCCTCCTCCGACACAATGACACCCTCCTCTAACACACAATGACACCCTCCTCCGACACAATGACACCCTCCTCCGACACAATGACACCCTCCTCCAACACACAATGTCACCCTCCTCTGACACAATGTCACCCTCCTCTGACACAATGACACCCTCCTCTGACACACTGTCACCCTCCTCCAACACACAATGACACCCTCCTCCGACACAATGACACCCTCCTCCCACACACAATGTCACCCTCCTCTGACACAATGTAACCCTCCTCTGACACAATGACACCCTCCTCTGACACACAAAGACACCCTCCTCTGACACACAAAGACACCCTCCTCTGACACACAAAGACACCCTCCTCTGACACACAAAGACACCCTCCTCTGACACACAATGACACCCTCCTCTGACACAATGACACCCTCCTCCGAGACACAATGACACCCTCCTCCGACACACAATGACACCCTCCTCCGACACACAATGACACGCTCCTCCGACACAATGACACGCTCCTCCGACACAATGACACGCTCCTCCGACACAATGACACGCTCCTCCGACACAATGACACCCTCCTCCGACACAATGACACCCTCCTCCGACACAATGACACCCTCCTCTGACACAATGTCACCCTCCTCTGACACAAGCTCACCCTCCTCTGACACAAGCTCACCCTCCTCCGACACACAATGTCACCCTCCTCCGACACACAATGTCACCCTCCTCCGAAACAATGACACCCTCCTCCGACACTATGACACCCTCCTCTGACACACAATGACACCCTCCTCTAACACAATGACACCCTCCTCCCACACACATTGTCACCCTCTGACACAATGACACCCTCCTCTGACACAATGACACCCTCCTCTGACACAATGACACCCTCCTCCGACACAATAACACCCTCCTCTGACTCAATGACACCCTCCTCTGACACAATGTCACCATCCTCTGACACAATGACACCCTCCTCCAACACACAATAACACCCTCCTCCGACACAATGACACCCTCCTCCGACTCAATGACACCCTCCTCTGAAACAATGTCACCATCCTCCAACACACAATGACACCCTCCTCCGACACACAATGACACGCTCCTCCGACACAATGACACCCTCCTCCGACACAATGACACCCTCCTCTGACACAATGTCACCCTCCTCTGACACAATGTCACCCTCCTCTGACACAAGGTCACCCTCCTCTGACACAAGGTCACCCTCCTCTGACACAATGACACCCTCCTCCAACACACATTGTCACCCTCTGACACAATGACACCCTCCTCTGACACAATGACACCCTCCTCTGACACAATGACACCCTCCTCCGACACAATAACACCCTCCTCTGACTCAATGACACCCTCCTCTGACACAATGTCACCATCCTCTGACACAATGACACCCTCCTCCAACACACAATAACACCCTCCTCCGACACAATGACACCCTCCTCCGACTCAATGACACCCTCCTCTGACACAATGTCACCATCCTCCAACACACAATGACACCCTCCTCCGACACACAATGACACGCTCCTCCGACACAATGACACCCTCCTCCGACACAATGACACCCTCCTCTGACACAATAACACCCTCCTCTGACTCAATGACACCCTCCTCTGACACAATGACACCCTCCTCTGACACAATGTCACCATCCTCTGACACAAGGTCACCCTCCTCTGACACAAGGTCACCCTCCTCTGACACAAGGTCACCCTCCTCTGACACACAATGTCACCCTCCTTAATGTCACCCTCCTCCGACACACAATGACACCCTCCTCTGACACAATGACACCCTCCTCTCCTCCGACACACAATGTCACCCTCCTCAATGTCACCCTCCTCTGACACACAATGACACCCTCCTCTGACACACAATGACACCCTCCTCTGACACACAATGTCACCCTCCTCTGACACACAATGACACCCTCCTCTGACACAATGACACCCTCCTCTGACACAATGACACCCTCCTCTGACAAAATGACACCCTCCTCCGACACACAATGTCACTCTCCTCCGACACACAATGTCACTCTCCGACACACAATGTCTCCCTCCTCCGACACACAATGTCTCCCTCCTCCGACACACAATGTCTCCCTCCTCCGACACACAATGTCACCCTCCTCCGACACACAATGTCAACCTCCTCCGACACAATGTCACCCTCCTCGGACACACACTGGCACCCTCCTCCGACACACATTTTCACCCTCCAACACACAATGTCACCCTCCTCGGACACACAATGTCACCCTCCTCTGACAGACAATGTCACCCTCCTCTGACAGACAATGTCACCCTCCTCGGGGACACACAATGTCACCCTCCTCGGGGACACACAATGTCACCCTCCTCGGGGACACACAATGTCACCCTCCTCGGGGACACACAATGTCACCCTCCTCGGGGACACACAATGTCACCCTCCTCGGGTACACACAATGTCACCCTCCTCGGGGACACACAATGTCACCCTCCTCGGGGACACACAATGTCACCCTCCTCGGGGACACACAATGTCACCCTCCTCGGGGACACACAATGTCACCCTCCTCGGACACACAGTCACCCTCGGATGCACAATGTCACCCTCCTCGGTCGCACAGTCACCCTCCTCGGTAGCTCAATGTCACCCTCCTCCGACAAAAAATTTCACCCTCCAACACACAGTGTCACCCTCCTCCGACAAAAAATTTCACCCTCCTCCGACACAATATCACCCTCCTCCGACACATAATGTCACCCTCCTCCGACACAATGTCACCCTCCTCCGACACACAATGTCACCCTCCTCCAACACAATGTCACCCTCCTCCGAGAAATAATTTCACCCTCCTCTGACAAACAATGTCAACTTCCGAAGAACAATGTCACCCTCCTCAATGTCACCCTCCTCTGACAATATGTCACCCTCTGACAACACACAATGTCTCCCTCCTCCGACACACAATGTTACCCTCCGACGCACAATGTCACCCTCCTCGGACACACACAATGTCACCCTCCTCGAACAGACAATGTCACCCTCCTCAATGTCACCCTCCTCAATGTCACCCTCTGACAACTCACAATGTCACCCTCTGACGACACACAATGTCACCCTCCTCCAAGACACAATCTCACCCTCTGACGACACACAATGTCACCCTCCTCCCACACACAATGTCACCCTCCTCCCACACACAATGTCACCCTCCTCCCACACACAATGTCACCCTCCTCAATGTCACCCTCCTCCGACAAACAATGTCACCCTCCTCCGACAATGTCAGCCTCCTCCGATACACATTGTCACCCTCCTCCGACATACAATGTCACCCTCCTCCGACACACAATGTCACCCTCCTCGGACACACACAATGTCACCCTCCTCCGACACACAATGTCACCCTCCTCCGACACACACAATGTCACCCTCCTCGGACACACACAATATCACCCTCCTCCGACACACACAGTCACCTTCCTCAGACACACAATGTCACCCGCCTCGGTCGCACAATGTCACCCTCCTCCGACAAAAAATTTCACCCTCCAACGACACACAATGTCACCCTCCTCCGACACAATTTCACCTTCCTCCGAAAAACAATGTCACCCTCCTCCGACAAATAATTTCACCCTCCTCCGACAAACAATGTCAACTTCCGAAACACAATGTCACCCTCCTCAATGTCACCCTCCTCCGACACACAATGTCACCCTCCTCCCACACACAATGTCACCCTCCTCGAACAGACAATGTCACTCTCCTCAATGTCACCCTCCTCCCACACAATGTCACCCTCTGACAACACACAATGTCACCCTCTGACGAAACACAATGTCACCCTCCTGCAACACACAATCTCACCCTCCTCGGACACACAATGTCACCCTCCTCGGACACACAATGTCACCCTCCTCCTACACAATGTCACCCTCCTCCGACACAATTTCACCCTCCTCTGACACACAATCGCATTCTCAATGTCACGCTCCTCCGACACACAATGTCTCCATCCTCCGACACAATGTCACCCTCCTCCGACAAGCAATGTCACCCTCCTCCGACACAATGTCACCCTCCTCCAACACAATGACACCCTCCTTCGACAGACAATGTCACCCTCCGACACAATGTCACCCTCCTCCGACCCAATTTCACCCTCCTCAATGTCACCCTCCTCCGACACAATGTCTCCCGTCTCCGACACACAATGTCGCCCTCCTCCGACACACAATGTCACCCTCCTCCAACCCAATTTCTCCCTCCTCAATGTCACCCTCCTCCGACACACAATGTCGGAGGAGCTCCGACAAACACTGGCAACTTCCGAAACACAATGTCACCCTCCTCCGACACACAATTACACCCTCCTCCGACACACTGTCACCCTCCTCCAACACACAGTCACCCTCCGACCACACACAATGTCACCCTCCTCCAACACACAGTCACCCTACTCCGACACACACAATGTTGCCCTCCTCTGACACACATTCTCACCCTCATCAATGTCACCCTCCTACGACAAACAATGTCACCCTCCTCCGACACAATGTCACCCTCCTCCGATACAATGTCACCCTCCTCCGACAAACAATGTCACCCTCCTCCAACACAATGACACCCTCCTTCGACAGACAATGTCACCCTCCGACACAATGCCACCCTCCTCCGACCCAATTTCACCCTCCTCCCACACACAATGTCACCCTCAGACAATATCACCCTCCTTGGACACACAATGTCACCCTCCTCCAACACAAAATGTCACCCTCCTCCAACACAATGTCAACCTCCTGCGACACACAATGTCACCCTCGGACAATGTCACCCTCCTCCAACACAATGTCACCCTCCTCCAACACAATGTCACCCTCCGACGACACAATGTCACCCTCCTCCAACGACACACAATGTCACCCTCCTCCAACACAATGTCACCCTCCTCCGACATACAATGTCACCCTCCTCCGACTTACAATGTCACCCTCCTCCGACATACAATGTCACCCTCCTCCGACACAATGTCACCCTCCTCCGACTCAATTTCACCCTCCTCTGACTCAATTTCACCCTCCTCTGACACACAATGTGACCCTCAGACAATATCCCCTCCTCTGACACACAATGTCACCCCCCTCAATGTCACCCTCCTCCAACACAATGTCAACCTCCTGCGACACACAATGTCACCCTCGGACAATGTCACCCTCCTCCAACACAAAAGGTCACCCTCCTCCAACACAATGTCACCCTCCGACGACACACAATGTCACCCTCCGACGACACACAATGTCACCCTCCTCCAACACAATGTCACCCTCCGACCACACACAATGTCACCCTCCTCCAACACAAGGTCGCCCTCCTCTGACACACAATCTCACCCTCCTTGACACAATGTCACCCTCCTCCGACACAATTTCACCATCCTCCGACACACAATGTCACCCTCCTCCGACACAATGTCACCCTCCTCCGACACAATTTCACCATCCTCCGACACACACAATGTCACCCTCAGACAATATCACCCTCCTTGGACACAAAATGTCACCCTCCTCAATGTCACCCTCCAACACAATGTCATCCTCCTGCGACACACAATGTCACCCTCGGACAATGTCAACCTCCTCCAACACAAAAGGTCACCCTCCAACACAATGTCACCCTCCTCCAACACAATGTCGCCCTCCTCAATGTCACGCTCCTCCTACACACAATGTCACGCTCCTCCTACACACAATGTCACTCTACTCCGACACAATGTCACCCTCCTCCGACACACAATATCACCCTCCTCCGACACACAATATCACCCTCCTCCGACACACAATGTCACCCTCCTCCGACACAATGTCACCCTCCTCCGACACAATGTCACCCTCCTCCGACACAATGTCACCCTCCTCCGACACAATTTCACCATCCTCCGACACACAATGTCAACTTCCGAAACACAATGTCACCCTCTTCCGACACACAATGTCACCCTCCTCCAACACATCGTCACCCTCCTCCCACACACAATTTCACCTTCCTCTGACACACAATGTCACCCTCCGACCCAATGTCACCCTCCTCCGACAAACAATGTCACCCTCCGAAGACACAGTGTGACCCTCCTCCTCTGACACAATGTCACCCTCCCCTGACAATGTCACCCTCTTCCGACACACAATTTCACCCTCCTTCGACACACAATGTCACCTTCCTCCGACACAATGTCACCTTCCTCCGACATACAATGTCACCCTCCGAAGACACAATGTCGCCCTCCTCCTCCGACACAATGTCACCCTCCCCCGACACAATGTCACCCTCTTCCGACACACAATTTCACCCTCCTTCGACACAATGTGACGCTCCTCTGATAATGTCAACTTCCGAAACATAATGTCACCCTCCTCTGACACACAATGTCACTCTCCTCCGACACACACAATGTCACCCTCCTCCGACACACAATGTCACCCTCCTCCAACCCAATTTCACCCTCCTCAATGTCACCCTCCTCCAACAAACAATGTCACGCTCCTGCGACACAACGTCACCCTCCTCCTCCGACAGAATGTCACGCTCCTCCGACACAACGTCACCCTTCTCCCACACACAATGTCACCCTCCTCCAATACACAATTTCACCCTCCTCAATGTCACCCTCCTCCACCACAGAATGTCACCCTCCTCCGACACACAATGTCACCCTCCTCCGACACACACAATGTCACCCTCCTCGAACAGACAATGTCACTCTCCTCAATGTCACCCTCCTCCGACACAATGTCACCCTCTGACAACACACAATGTCACCCTCTGACGACACACAATGTCACGCTCCTCCAACACACAATCTCACCCTCCTCGGACACAAAATGTCACTCTCCTCCGACACAATGTCACCCTCCTCCGACACAAAATGTCACTCTTCTCCGACACAATGTCACCCTCCTCCAACAAACAATGTCACGCTCCTGCGACAGGCAATGTCATCCTCCTCCGACAGAATGTCACGCTCCTCCGACACAATGTCACCCTCCTCCCACACACAATGTCACCCTCCTCCGATGCACAATGTCACCCTCCTCAATGTCACCCTCCTCCAATACACAATTTCACCCTCCTCAATGTCACCCTCCTCCGACACACAATGTCACCCTCCTCCGACACACACAATGTCACCCTCCTCGAACAGACAATGTCACTCTCCTCAATGTCACCCTCCTCCGACACAATGTCACCCTCCTCCGACACAATTTCACCATCCTCCGACACACAATGTCACCCTCCTCCGACACAATGTCACCCTCCTCCGACACAATTTCACCATCCTCCGACACACACAATGTCACCCTCAGACAATATCACCCTCCTTGGACACAAAATGTCACCCTCCTCAATGTCACCCTCCTCCAACACAATGTCAACCTCCTGCGACACACAATGTCACCCTCGGACAATGTCACCCTCCTCCAACACAAAAGGTCACCCTCCTCCAACACAATGTCACCCTCCGACGACACACAATGTCACCCTCCGACGACACACAATGTCACCCTCCTCCAACACAATGTCACCCTCCGACCACACACAATGTCACCCTCCTCCAACACAAGGTCGCCCTCCTCTGACACACAATCTCACCCTCCTTGACACAATGTCACCCTCCTCCGACACAATTTCACCATCCTCCGACACACAATGTCACCCTCCTCCGACACAATGTCACCCTCCTCCGACACAATTTCACCATCCTCCGACACACACAATGTCACCCTCAGACAATATCACCCTCCTTGGACACAAAATGTCACCCTCCTCAATGTCACCCTCCAACACAATGTCATCCTCCTGCGACACACAATGTCACCCTCGGACAATGTCAACCTCCTCCAACACAAAAGGTCACCCTCCAACACAATGTCACCCTCCTCCAACACAATGTCGCCCTCCTCAATGTCACGCTCCTCCTACACACAATGTCACGCTCCTCCTACACACAATGTCACTCTACTCCGACACAATGTCACCCTCCTCCGACACACAATATCACCCTCCTCCGACACACAATATCACCCTCCTCCGACACACAATGTCACCCTCCTCCGACACAATGTCACCCTCCTCCGACACAATGTCACCCTCCTCCGACACAATGTCACCCTCCTCCGACACAATTTCACCATCCTCCGACACACAATGTCAACTTCCGAAACACAATGTCACCCTCTTCCGACACACAATGTCACCCTCCTCCAACACATCGTCACCCTCCTCCCACACACAATTTCACCTTCCTCTGACACACAATGTCACCCTCCGACCCAATGTCACCCTCCTCCGACAAACAATGTCACCCTCCGAAGACACAGTGTGACCCTCCTCCTCTGACACAATGTCACCCTCCCCTGACAATGTCACCCTCTTCCGACACACAATTTCACCCTCCTTCGACACACAATGTCACCTTCCTCCGACACAATGTCACCTTCCTCCGACATACAATGTCACCCTCCGAAGACACAATGTCGCCCTCCTCCTCCGACACAATGTCACCCTCCCCCGACACAATGTCACCCTCTTCCGACACACAATTTCACCCTCCTTCGACACAATGTGACGCTCCTCTGATAATGTCAACTTCCGAAACATAATGTCACCCTCCTCTGACACACAATGTCACTCTCCTCCGACACACACAATGTCACCCTCCTCCGACACACAATGTCACCCTCCTCCAACCCAATTTCACCCTCCTCAATGTCACCCTCCTCCAACAAACAATGTCACGCTCCTGCGACACAACGTCACCCTCCTCCTCCGACAGAATGTCACGCTCCTCCGACACAACGTCACCCTTCTCCCACACACAATGTCACCCTCCTCCAATACACAATTTCACCCTCCTCAATGTCACCCTCCTCCACCACAGAATGTCACCCTCCTCCGACACACAATGTCACCCTCCTCCGACACACACAATGTCACCCTCCTCGAACAGACAATGTCACTCTCCTCAATGTCACCCTCCTCCGACACAATGTCACCCTCTGACAACACACAATGTCACCCTCTGACGACACACAATGTCACGCTCCTCCAACACACAATCTCACCCTCCTCGGACACAAAATGTCACTCTCCTCCGACACAATGTCACCCTCCTCCGACACAAAATGTCACTCTTCTCCGACACAATGTCACCCTCCTCCAACAAACAATGTCACGCTCCTGCGACAGGCAATGTCATCCTCCTCCGACAGAATGTCACGCTCCTCCGACACAATGTCACCCTCCTCCCACACACAATGTCACCCTCCTCCGATGCACAATGTCACCCTCCTCAATGTCACCCTCCTCCAATACACAATTTCACCCTCCTCAATGTCACCCTCCTCCGACACACAATGTCACCCTCCTCCGACACACACAATGTCACCCTCCTCGAACAGACAATGTCACTCTCCTCAATGTCACCCTCCTCCGACACAATGTCACCCTCCTCCGACACAATTTCACCATCCTCCGACACACAATGTCACCCTCCTCCGACACAATGTCACCCTCCTCCGACACAATTTCACCATCCTCCGACACACACAATGTCACCCTCAGACAATATCACCCTCCTTGGACACAAAATGTCACCCTCCTCAATGTCACCCTCCAACACAATGTCATCCTCCTGCGACACACAATGTCACCCTCGGACAATGTCAACCTCCTCCAACACAAAAGGTCACCCTCCAACACAATGTCACCCTCCTCCAACACAATGTTGCCCTCCTCAATGTCACGCTCCTCCTACACACAATGTCACGCTCCTCCTACACACAATGTCACTCTACTCCGACACAATGTCACCCTCCTCCGACACACAATATCACCCTCCTCCGACACACAATATCACCCTCCTCCGACACACAATGTCACCCTCCTCCGACACAATGTCACCCTCCTCCGACACAATGTCACCCTCCTCCGACACAATGTCACCCTCCTCCGACACAATTTCACCATCCTCCGACACACAATGTCAACTTCCGAAACACAATGTCACCCTCTTCCGACACACAATGTCACCCTCCTCCAACACATCGTCACCCTCCTCCCACACACAATTTCACCTTCCTCTGACACACAATGTCACCCTCCGACCCAATGTCACCCTCCTCCGACAAACAATGTCACCCTCCGAAGACACAGTGTGACCCTCCTCCTCTGACACAATGTCACCCTCCCCTGACAATGTCACCCTCTTCCGACACACAATTTCACCCTCCTTCGACACACAATGTCACCTTCCTCCGACACAATGTCACCTTCCTCCGACATACAATGTCACCCTCCGAAGACACAATGTCGCCCTCCTCCTCCGACACAATGTCACCCTCCCCCGACACAATGTCACCCTCTTCCGACACACAATTTCACCCTCCTTCGACACAATGTGACGCTCCTCTGATAATGTCAACTTCCGAAACATAATGTCACCCTCCTCTGACACACAATGTCACTCTCCTCCGACACACACAATGTCACCCTCCTCCGACACACAATGTCACCCTCCTCCAACCCAATTTCACCCTCCTCAATGTCACCCTCCTCCAACAAACAATGTCACGCTCCTGCGACACAACGTCACCCTCCTCCTCCGACAGAATGTCACGCTCCTCCGACACAACGTCACCCTTCTCCCACACACAATGTCACCCTCCTCCAATACACAATTTCACCCTCCTCAATGTCACCCTCCTCCACCACAGAATGTCACCCTCCTCCGACACACAATGTCACCCTCCTCCGACACACACAATGTCACCCTCCTCGAACAGACAATGTCACTCTCAATGTCACCCTCCTCCGACACAATGTCACCCTCTGACAACACACAATGTCACCCTCTGACGACACACAATGTCACGCTCCTCCAACACACAATCTCACCCTCCTCGGACACAAAATGTCACTCTCCTCCGACACAATGTCACCCTCCTCCGACACAAAATGTCACTCTTCTCCGACACAATGTCACCCTCCTCCAACAAACAATGTCACGCTCCTGCGACAGGCAATGTCATCCTCCTCCGACAGAATGTCACGCTCCTCCGACACAATGTCACCCTCCTCCCACACACAATGTCACCCTCCTCCGATGCACAATGTCACCCTCCTCAATGTCACCCTCCTCCAATACACAATTTCACCCTCCTCAATGTCACCCTCCTCCGACACACAATGTCACCCTCCTCCGACACACACAATGTCACCCTCCTCGAACAGACAATGTCACTCTCCTCAATGTCACCCTCCTCCGACACAATGTCACCCTCCTCAGACACACAATGTCACCCTCCTCCGACACAATGTCACCCTTCTCAATGTCACCCTCCTCCAACAAACAATGTCACGCTCCTGCGACAGGCAATGTCACCCTCTGACGACACACAATGTCACCCTCCTCCAACACACAATGTCACCCTCCTCCAACACACAATGTCACCCTCCTCGGACACACAATGTCACCCTCCTCGGACACACAATGTCACCCTCCTCGGACACACAATGTCACCCTCCTCGGACACACAATGTCACCCTCCTCCTACACAATGTCACCCTCCTCCGACACAATTTCACCCTCCGATGACACAATGTCACCCTCCTCTGACACATAATCTCACCCTTCTCAATGTCACGCTCCTCCGACACACAATGTCTCCCTCCTCCGACACACAATGTCACCCTCCTCCGAACACAATGTCACCCTCCTCCAACCCAATTTCACCCTCCTCAATGTCACCCTCCTCCGACACACAATGTCGGAGGAGCTCCGACAAACAATGGCAACTCCCGAAACACAATGTCACCCTCTGACGACACACAATGACACCCTCCTCCGACACACTGTCACCCTCCGGCCACACACAATGTCACCCTCCGGCCACACACAATGTCACCCTCCTCCAACACACAATGTCACCCTACTCCGACACACAATGTCACCCTCCTCCGACACACACAATGTCACCCTCCTCGAACAGACAATGTCACTCTCCTCAATGTCACCCTCCGACACAATGTCACCCTCTGACAACACACAATCTCACCCTCCTCGGACACACAATGTCACCCTCCTCCGACACAAAATGTCACTCTCCTCCGACACAATGTCACCCTCCTCAATGTCACCCTCCTCCAACAAACAATGTCACGCTCCTGCGACACAACGTCACCCTCCTCCCACACACAATGTCACCCTCCTCCAATACACAATTTCACCCTCCTCAATGTCACCCTCCTCCGACACAATTTCACCTTCCTCCGAAAAACAATGTCACCCTCCTCCGACAAATAATTTCACCCTCCTCCGACAAACAATGTCAACTTCCGAAACACAATGTCACCCTCCTCAATGTCACCCTCCTCCGACACACAATGTCACCCTCCTCCCACACACAATGTCACCCTCCTCGAACAGACAATGTCACTCTCCTCAATGTCACCCTCCTCCGACACAATGTCACCCTCTGACAACACACAATGTCACCCTCTGACGACACACAATGTCACCCTCTGACGACACACAATGTCACCCTCCTGCAACACACAATGTCACCCTCCTCGGACACACAATGTCACCCTCCTCGGACACACAATGTCACCCTCCTCCTACACAATGTCACCCTCCTCCGACACAATTTCACCCTCCTCTGACACACAATCGCATCATTCTCAATGTCACGCTCCTCCGACACACAATGTCTCCATCCTCCGACACAATGTCACCCTCCTCCGACAAGCAATGTCACCCTCCTCCGACACAATGTCACCCTCCTCCAACACAATGACACCCTCCTTCGACAGACAATGTCACCCTCCGACACAATGTCACCCTCCTCCGACCCAATTTCACCCTCCTCAATGTCACCCTCCTCCGACACAATGTCTCCCGTCTCCGACACACAATGTCGCCCTCGTCCGACACACAATGTCACCCTCCTCCAACCCAATTTCTCCCTCCTCAATGTCACCCTCCTCCGACACACAATGTCGGAGGAGCTCCGACAAACAATGGCAACTTCCGAAACACAATGTCACCCTCCTCCGACACACAATTACACCCTCCTCCGACACACTGTCACCCTCCTCCAACACAATGTCACCCTCCGACCACACACAATGTCACCCTCCTCCAACACACAGTCACCCTACTCCGACACACACAATGTTGCCCTCCTCTGACACACATTCTCACCCTCATCAATGTCACCCTCCTACGACAAACAATGTCACCCTCCTCCGATACAATGTCACCCTCCTCCGACAAACAATGTCACCCTCCTCCAACACAATGACACCCTCCTTCGACAGACAATGTCACCCTCCGACACAATGCCACCCTCCTCCGACCCAATTTCACCCTCCTCCCACACACAATGTCACCCTCAGACAATATCACCCTCCTTGGACACACAATGTCACCCTCCTCCAACACAAAATGTCACCCTCCTCCAACACAATGTCAACCTCCTGCGACACACAATGTCACCCTCGGACAATGTCACCCTCCTCCAACACAATGTCACCCTCCGACGACACAATGTCACCCTCCTCCAACGACACACAATGTCACCCTCCTCCAACACAATGTCACCCTCCTCCGACATACAATGTCACCCTCCTCCGACTTACAATGTCACCCTCCTCCGACATACAATGTCACCCTCCTCCGACACAATGTCACCCTCCTCCGACTCAATGTCACCCTCCTCCGACTCAATTTCACCCTCCTCTGACACACAATGTGACCCTCAGACAATATCCCCTCCTCTGACACACAATGTCACCCTCCTCAATGTCACCCTCCTCCAACACAATGTCAACCTCCTGCGACACACAATGTCACCCTCGGACAATGTCACCCTCCTCCAACACAAAAGGTCACCCTCCTCCAACACAATGTCACCCTCCGACGACACACAATGTCACCCTCCTCCAACACAATGTCACCCTCCGACCACACACAATGTCACCCTCCTCCAACACAAGGTCGCCCTCCTCTGACACACAATCTCACCCTCAATGTCACGCTACCTCTGACAAACAATGTCACCCTCCTTGACACAATGTCACCCTCCTCCGACACAATTTCACCATCCTCCGACACACAATGTCACCCTCCTCCGACACAATGTCACCCTCCTCCGACACAATTTCACCATCCTCCGACACACACAATGTCACCCTCAGACAATATCACCCTCCTTGGACACAAAATGTCACCCTCCTCCAACACAAATGTCACCCTCCTCAATGTCACCCTCCAACACAATGTCATCCTCCTGCGACACACAATGTCACCCTCGGACAATGTCAACCTCCTCCAACACAAAAGGTCACCCTCCAACACAATGTCACCCTCCTCCAACACAATGTCGCCCTCCTCAATGTCACGCTCCTCCGACACACAATGTCACTCTACTCTGACACAATGTCACCCTCCTCCGACACAATGTCACCCTCCTCCGACACACAATGTCACCCTCCTCCGACACAATGTCACCCTCCTCCGACACAATGTCACCCTCCTCCGACACAATGTCACCCTCCTCCGACACAATTTCACCATCCTCCGACACACAATGTCAACTTACGAAACACAATGTCACCCTCTTCCGACACACAATGTCACCCTCCTCCAACACATCGTCACCCTCCCACACACAATTTCACCTTCCTCTGACACACAATGTCACCCTCCGACCCAATGTCACCCTCCTCCGACAAACAATGTCACCCTCCGAAGACACAGTGTCACCCTCCTCCTCTGACACAATGTCACCCTCCCCTGACAATGTCACCCTCTTCCGACACACAATTTCACCCTCCTTCGACACACAATGTCACCTTCCTCCGACACAATGTCACCTTCCTCCGACATACAATGTCACCCTCCGAAGACACAATGTCGCCCTCCTCCTCCGACACAATGTCACCCTCCCCCGACACAATGTCACCCTCTTCCGACACACAATTTCACCCTCCTTCGACACAATGTGACGCTCCTCTGATAATGTCAACTTCCGAAACATAATGTCACCCTCCTCTGACACACAATGTCACTCTCCTCCGAAACACACACAATGTCACCCTCCTCCGACACACAATGTCACCCTCCTCCAACCCAATTTCACCCTCCTCAATGTCACCCTCCTCCAACAAACAATGTCACGCTCCTGCGACACAACGTCACCCTCCTCCTCCGACAGAATGTCACGCTCCTCCGACACAACGTCACCCTTCTCCCACACACAATGTCACCCTCCTCCAATACACAATTTCACCCTCCTCAATGTCACCCTCCTCCACCACAGAATGTCACCCTCCTCCGACACACAATGTCACCCTCCTCCGACACACACAATGTCACCCTCCTCGAACAGACAATGTCACTCTCCTCAATGTCACCCTCCTCCGACACAATGTCACCCTCTGACAACACACAATGTCACGCTCCTCCAACACACAATCTCACCCTCCTCGGACACAAAATGTCACTCTCCTCCGACACAATGTCACCCTCCTCCGACACAAAATGTCACTCTCCTCCGACACAATGTCACCCTCCTCCAACAAACAATGTCACGCTCCTGCGACAGGCAATGTCATCCTCCTCCCACACACAATGTCACCCTCCTCCGATGCACAATGTCACCCTCCTCAATGTCACCCTCCTCCAATACACAATTTCACCCTCCTCAATGTCACCCTCCTCCGACACACACAATGTCACCCTCCTCGAACAGACAATGTCACTCTCCTCAATGTCACCCTCCTCCGACACAATGTCACCCTCCTCAGACACACAATGTCACCCTCCTCCGACACAAAATGTCACTCTCCGACACAATGTCACCCTTCTCAATGTCACCCTCCTCCAACAAACAATGTCACGCTCCTGCGACAGGCAATGTCACCCTCTGACGACACACAATGTCACCCTCCTCCAACACACAATGTCACCCTCCTCCGACACACAATGTCACCCTCCTCGGACACACAATGTCACCCTCCTCGGACACACAATGTCACCCTCCTCGGACACACAATGTCACCCTCCTCCTACACAATGTCACCCTCCTCCGACACAATTTCACCCTCCGATGACACAATGTCACCCTCCTCTGACACATAATCTCACCCTTCTCAATGTCACGCTCCTCCGACACACAATGTCTCCCTCCTCCGACACACAATGTCACCCTCCTCCGAACACAATGTCACCCTCCTCCAACCCAATTTCACCCTCCTCAATGTCACCCTCCTCCGACACACAATGTCGGAGGAGCTCCGACAAACAATGGCAACTCCCGAAACACAATGTCACCCTCTGACGACACACAATGACACCCTCCTCCGACACACTGTCACCCTCCGGCCACACACAATGTCACCCTCCTCCAACACACAATGTCACCCTACTCCGACACACAATGTCACCCTCCTCCGACACACACAATGTCACCCTCCTCGAACAGACAATGTCACTCTCCTCAATGTCACCCTCCGACACAATGTCACCCTCTGACAACACACAATCTCACCCTCCTCGGACACACAATGTCACCCTCCTCCGACACAAAATGTCACTCTCCTCCGACACAATGTCACCCTCCTCAATGTCACCCTCCTCCAACAAACAATGTCACGCTCCTGCGACACAACGTCACCCTCCTCCCACACACAATGTCACCCTCCTCCGATGCACAATGTCACCCTCCTCAATGTCACCCTCCTCCAATACACAATTTCACCCTCCTCAATGTCACCCTCCTCCGACACACAATGTCACCCTCCTCGAACAGACAATGTCACTCTCCTCAATGTCAGCCTCCTCTGACACAATGTCACCCTCTGACAACACACAATGTCACCCTCCTCCAACACACAATCTCACCCTCCTCGGACACACAATGTCACCCTCCTCCGACACAAAATGTCACTCTCTTCTGACAAAATGTCACCCTCTGACAACACACAATGTCACCCTCCTCGGACACACAATCTCACCCTCCTCGGACACACAATGTCACCCTCCTCCGACACAAAATGTCACTCTCCTCTGACACAATGTCACCCTCCTCCAACAAACAATGTCACGCTCCTGCGACAGGCAATGTCATCCTCCTCCGACAGAATGTCACGCTCCTCCGACACGTCACCCTCCTCCCACACACAATGTCACCCTCCTCCGATGCACAATGTCACCCTCCTCAATGTCACCCTCCTCCAATACACAATTTCACCCTCCTCAATGTCACCCTCCTCCGACACACAATGTCACCCTCCTCCGACACACAAGTGCACCCTCCTCAATGTCACCCTCCTCCGACACACAATGTCACCCTCCTCCGACACACAATGTCACCCTCCTCCGACACACAATGTCACCCTCCTCCGACACACAATGTCACCCTCCTCCGACACAGACAATGTCACCCTCCTCGAACAGACAATGTCACTCTCCTCAATGTCACCCTCCTCCGACACAATGTCACCCTCTGACGACACATAATGTCACCCTCTGACGACACACAATGTCACCCTCCTCGGACACACAATGTCACCCTCCTCGGACACACAATGTCACCCTCCTCGGACACACAATGTCACCCTCCTCGGACACACAATGTCACCCTCCTCCGACACACAATGTCACCCTCCTCGGACACACAATGTCACCCTCCTCGGACACACAATGTCACCCTCCTCCGACACACAATTTCACCCTCCGATGACACAATGTCACCCTCCGATGACACAATGTCACCCTCCTCCGACAGACAATGTCACCCTCCGACACAATGTCACCCTCCTCCGACACAATGTCTCCCTCCTCCGACACACAATGTCACCCTCCTCCGACACACAATGTCATCCTCCTCCAACCCAATTTCACCCTCCTCAATGTCACCCTCCTCCGACACAATGTCACCCTCCTCTGACACAATTTCATCCTCAATGTCACCCTCCTCCGACACACAATGTCATCCTCCTCCAACCCAATTTCACCCTCCTCAATGTCACCCTCCTCCGACACAATGTCACCCTCCTCCGACACAATTTCACCATCCTCCGACACACACAATGTTACCCTCAGACAATATCACCCTCCTTGGACACACAATGTCACCCTCCTCCAACACAATGTCATCCTCCTGCGACACACAATGTCACCCTCGGACAATGTCACCCTCCTCCAACACAAAAGGTCATGCTCCAACACAATGTCACCCTCCTCCAACACAATGTCACCCTCCGACGACACACAATGTCACTCTACTCCGACACAATGTCACCCTCCTCCGACACAATATCACCCTCCTCCGACACAATATCACCCTCCTTCGACACAATGTCACCCTCCTCCGACACAATTTCACCATCCTCCGACATACACAATGTCACCCTCAGACAATATCACCCTCCTCCAACAGACAATGTCAACTTCCGAAACACAATGTCACCCTCTTCCGACACACAATGTCACCCTCAATGTCACTCTCCGACACACAATTTCACCCTCCTCCAACACATCGTCACCCTCCTCCCACACACAATTTCACCTTCCTCTGACACACAATGTCACCCTCCGAAGACACAGTGTCACCCTCCTCCTCCGACACAATGTCACCTTCCTCCGACATACAATGTCACCCTCCGAAGACACAAAGTCACCCTCCCCCGACACAATGTGACCCTCTTCCGACACACAATTTCACCCTCCTTCGACACAATGTGATGCTCCTCTGATAATGTCAACTTCCGAAACACAGTGTCACCCTCCTCTGACACACAGTGTCACCCTCCTCCGACACAAAATGTCACTCTCCTCTGACACAATGTCACCCTCCTCAATGTCACCCTCCTCCAACAATCAATGTCACGCTCCTGCGACAGGCAATGTCATCCTCCTCCGACAGAATGTCACGCTCCGACACAACGTCACCCTCCTCCCACACACAATGTCACCCTCCTCCGATGCACAATGTCACCCTCCTCAATGTCACCCTCCTCCAATACACAATTTCACCCTCCTCAATGTCACCCTCCTCCGACACACAATGTCACCCTCCTCCGACACACAAGTGCACCCTCCTCAATGTCACCCTCCTCCGACACACAATGTCACCCTCCTCCGACACACAATGTCACCCTCCGACGACACACAATGTCACCCTCCTCCGACACACAATTTCAACCTCCGACACACAGAGCCTCATTCAGAGGCGGTCGTAGGATGCAAGCGGTCGTTCTGAAATAGGGCGGCCGTTTGCATCCTGAACAGCCGCCTCTATGACGGTCGTTAGGCTGTGTGTTAACACCCACAGCTCTAATGACCTACAAGGGTGATGGTCGCGATGGTCAAGACCATCGTGACCATCGGGGCTTACGACGACACCCTATGGTAGGGTCTCGTCAACCTTAAGCCCCAGGGAGCTACCTGCACTGATGATGTCAGTGGGGCCACCCCCAAACGGCAAGCGTTCCTACTGGAACGCCTCCGTTTGGCCTGGCACGCCCCTGGCCCACCCAGAAAATGGGGTGAGCTGTCACTCAACATCGACAGCTCGCCCCGTCTACGACGAGACGAGGTCACCCACAGCTATACGTGCGTCCAGGAGGACGCTCCTAAAACAGGTAGGAGGGCCCAGAATCAGAGCGAGCGCTCTGATCAGAGCGTTCAGCTCTGAATCAGGCCCAATGTCACCCTCCGACACAAAATGTCACCCTCCTCCGACAAACAATGTCATGCTCCTCCGACAGGCAATGTCGCCCTCCTCCGACACAATGTCACCCTCCTCAGTGTCACGCTCCTCTGACACACAATGTCACCCTACGAACACACAATGTCACCCACCTCCAACACACAATGTCTCCCTCCTCCGACACAATTTCACCCTCCTTCGACACAGAATGTCTCCCTCCTCCGACACAATTTCACCCTCCTTCGACACACAATGTCACACTCCTCTGACACACAATGTCACCTTCCTCAATGTCACGCTCCTCCGACAAACAGTCAACTTCGGAAACACAATGTCACCCTCCTCGGACACACAATGTCACCCTCCTCGGACAGACAATGTCACCCTCCTCGGACAGACAATGTCACCCTCCTCCGACACACAATGTCACCCTCCTCCGACACAATGTCACCCTCCTCCGATGCACAATGTCACCCTCCTCCGACACACAATGTCACCCTCCTCCGACACACAATGTCACCCTCGGACAATATCACCCTCCTTGAACACACAATGTCACCCTCCTCCGACACAATGTCACCCTCCTCCAAAACACAATGTCACCCTCCTCCAACAAACAATGTCACCCTCGGACAATATCACCCTCCTCGGACAGACGATCTCACCCTCCACGGACAGACGATCTCACCCTCATCGGACAAAGAATGTCACCCTTTTCTGAAAAACAATGTCACCCTCCTCAGATAGACAATGTCACCCTCCGACACACAATGTCACCCTCCTCAATGTCACGCTCCTCCGAGAAACAATGTCACCCTCCTCCGACACACAATGTCACCCTCCTCGGACAGACAATGTCACCCTCCTCCGACACACAATGTCACCCTCCGACACACAATGTCACCCTCCTCGGACACACAATGTCACCCTTGGACAATATCACCCTCATTGGACACAGAATGTCACCCTCCTCCAACACGATGTCACCCTCCTCGGACATGCAGTGTCACCCTCCTCAATGTCACGCTCCTCCGACATGCAATGCCACCCTCCTCCAACACACAATTTGACACTCCTCTGACACACAATGTTACCCTCCTCCGACACAATGTCACCCTCCTCCGATGCACAATGTCACCCTCCTCCGATGCACAATTTCACCCTCTGACACACAATGTCACCCTCCTCCGACACACAATGTCACCCTCCTCCGACACACAATGTCACCCTCGGACAATATCACCCTCCTTGAACACACAATGTCACCCTCCTCCGACACAATGTCACCCTCCTCCAAAACACAATGTCACCCTCCTCCAACAAACAATGTCACCCTCGGACAATATCACCCTCCTCGGACACGCAATGTCACCCTCCTCGGACACGCAATGTCACCCTCCTCCGACACGCAATGTCACCCTCCTCGGACACACAATGTCACCCTCCTCGGACACACAATGTCACCCTCCTCGGACACACAATGTGACCCTCCTCCGACACCCAGTTTCACCCTTCTCCAACACACAATGTCACCCTCCTCCGACATACAAGGTCAGGCTCCTCCAACAGACAATGTCACCCTCGGACAATATCACCCTCCTTGGACACACAATTTCACCCTCCTCCAACAAACAATGTCACCCTCCTCCAACACACAATGTCACCCTCAGACAATGTCACCCTCCTCGGACACGCAATTCACCCTCCTCAATGTCACGCTCCTCCAACATGCAATGTCACACTCCTCCAACACAATGTCACACTCCTCCAACACAATGTCACACTCCGACACACAAAGTCACCCTCCTCGGACACACAATGTCACCCTCTTCCGACAAACAATGTCAACCTCCTCCCACACACAATGTCACCCTCCTTGGACACACAATGTCACCCTCCTCGGATAGACAATGTCGCCCTCCTCTGACACGCAATGTCACCCTCCGACACAGAATGTCACCCTCCTTGGACACACAATGTCACCCTCCTTGGACACACAATGTCACCCTCCTCGTACAGACAATGTCACCCTCCTCGGATAGACAATGTCGCCCTCCTCTGACACACAATGTCACCCTCCTTGGACAATGTCACCCTCCTCCGACAGACAATGTCACCCTCCTCCGACACACAATGTCACCCTCCTCCAACACAGTCACCCTCCTCCAACACAGTCACCCTCCTCCAACAAACAATGTCACCCTCCTCCAACACACAATGTCACCCTCGGACAATGTCACCCCACTCGGACACGCAATGTCACCCTCCTCAATGTCACGCTCCTCCAACACAAAGTCACACTCCTCCAACACAATGTCACACTCCGACACACAAAGTCACCCTCCTCGGACACACAATGTCACCCTCCTCGGACACACAATGTCACCCTCTTCCGACAAACAATGTCAACCTCCTCCCACACACAATGTCACCCTCCTTGGACACACAATGTCACCCTCCTCGGATAGACAATGTCGCCCTCCTCTGACACGCAATGTCACCCTCCTTGGACACACAATGTCACCCTCCTTGGACACACAATGTCACCCTCCTTGGACACACAATGTCACCCTCCTTGGACACACAATGTCACCCTCCTCGTACAGACAATGTCACCCTCATTGGACAAAGAATGTCACCCTTTTCTGACAAACAATGTCACCCTCCTTGGACAATGTCACCCTCCTCAGACAGACAATGTCATCCTCCTCCGACACACAATGTCACCCTCCTCCGACACAATCACCCTCCTCCGACACACAATGTCACCCTCCTCCGACACACAATGTCACCCTCCTCCGACACACAATGTCACCCTCCTCCTCCGACACACAATGTCACCCTCCTCCGACACAATGTCACCCTTCTCCGACACAATGTCACCCTCCTCCAACGTAAAATGTCACCCTCCACTACACAATGTCACCCTCCTCAAACACAAATTGTCACGCTCTTCCGACAGGCAATGTCACCCTCCTCCGACACACAATGTCACCCTCCTCCGACACAATGTCACCCTTCTCCGACACAATGTCACCCTCCTCCAACGTAAAATGTCACCCTCCACTACACAATGTCACCCTCCTCAAACACAAATTGTCACGCTCTTCCGACAGGCAATGTCACCCTCCTCTGACACAATGTCACCCTCCTCAAACACAAAATGTCACGCTCTTCCGACAAGCAATGTCACCCTCCTCGGACACAATTTCACCCTCTGGCACAAAATGTCACCCTCCTCCGACACAATGTCACCCTCCTCAATGTCACCCTTCTCAATGTCACCCTCCTCTGACAAAATGTCACCCTCCTCAATGTCACCCTCCTCCGACACAATGTCACCCTCCTCGGACACAATTTCACCCTCTGGCACAAAATGTCACCCTCCTCCGACACAATGTCACCCTCCTCAATGTCACCCTTCTCAATGTCACCCTCCTCTGACAAAATGTCACCCTCCTCAATGTCACCCTCAATGTCACCCTCCTCCGACACAATGTCACCCTCCTCCGACACACAATGTCACCCTCCTCCGACACACAATGTCACCCTCCTCCAACACACAATGTCACCCTCCTCCGACAGACAATGTCACCCTTGGACAATATCACCCTCCTTAGACACACAATGTCACCCTCCTCCAACACACAATGTCACTCTCGGAGAATATCAACTTCCTTGGACACACAATGTCACCCTCCCTCTGACACACAATGTCACCCACCGTCTGACACACAATGTCACCCTCCCTCTGACACACAATGTCACCCTCCTCCAACACACAATATCACCCTCCCTCTGAGAAACATTGTCTCCCTCCTCCGACACACAATGTCACCCTCCTTGGACAATGTCACCCTCCTCAGACAGACAATGTCACCCTCCTCCGACACACAATGTCACCCTCCTCCAACACAGTCACCCTCCTCCGACACACAATGTCACCCTCCTCCGACACACAATGTCACCCTCCTCCGACACACAATGTCACCCTCCTCCTCCGACACACAATGTCACCCTCCTCCTCCGACACACAATGTCACCCTCCTCCTCCGACACACAATGTCACCCTCCTCCGACACACAATGTCACCCTCCTCCTCCGACACACAATGTCACCCTCCTCCGACACAATGTCACCCTTCTCCGACACAATGTCACCCTCCTCCAACGTAAAATGTCACCCTCCACTACACAATGTCACCCTCCTCAAACACAAATTGTCACGCTCTTCCGACAGGCAATGTCACCCTCCTCCGACACAATGTCACCCTTCTCCGACACAATGTCACCCTCCTCCAACGTAAAATGTCACCCTCCACTACACAATGTCACCCTCCTCAAACACAAATTGTCACGCTCTTCTGACAGGCAATGTCACCCTCCTCCGACACACAATGTCACCCTCCTCTGACACAATGTCACCCTCCTCTGACACAATGTCACCCTCCTCAAACACAAAATGTCACGCTCTTCCGACAAGCAATGTCACCCTCCTCGGACACAATTTCACCCTCTGGCACATCATGTCACCCTCCTCCGACACAATGTCACCCTCCTCAATGTCACCCTTCTCAATGTCACCCTCCTCTGACAAAATGTCACCCTCCTCAATGTCACCCTCCTCAATGTCACCCTCCTCCGACACAATGTCACCCTCGGTCACAATTTCACCCTCTGGCACAAAATGTCACCCTCCTCAATGTCACCCTTCTCAATGTCACCCTCCTCTGACAAAATGTCACCCTCCTCAATGTCACCCTCCTCAATGTCACCCTCCTCCGACACAATGTCACCCTCCTCCGACACACAGTCACCCTCCTCCGACAGACAATGTCACCCTTGGACAATATCACCCTCCTTGGACACACAATGTCACCCTCCTCCAACACACAATGTCACTCTCGGAGAATATCAACTTCCTTGGACACACAATGTCACCCTCCCTCTGACACACAATGTCACCCACCGTCTGACACACAATGTCACCCTCCCTCTGACACACAATGTCACCCTCCTCCAACACACAATATCACCCTCCCTCTGAGAAACATTGTCTCCCTCCTCCGACACACAATGTCACCCTCCTCCGACACACAATGTCTCCCTCCTCCGACACACAATGTCACCCCCGATGACCCACACAATGTCACCCTCCTTTGACGACACACAATGTCACCCTACTTACAATGTCACCCTCCTCCGACAAACAATGTCACTCTCCGACAAACATTTTCACCCTCAATGTCACCCTCCCTCTGACACACAATGTCACCCTCCTTCTGACACACAATGTCACCCTCCTTCTGACACACAATGTCACCCTCCCTCTGACACACAATGTCACCCTCCCTCTGACACACAATGTCACCCTCCCTCTGACACACAATGTCACCCTCCTCCAACACACAATATCACCCTCCTCCAACACACAATGTCGCCCTCCTCCGACAGACAATGTCACCCTTGGACAATATCACCCTCCTTGGACACACAATGTCACCCTCCTCCAACACACAATGTCACTCTCGGAGAATATCAACTTCCTTGGACACACAATGTCACCCTCCCTCTGACACACAATGTCACCCACCGTCTGACACACAATGTCACCCTCCCTCTGACACACAATGTCACGCTCCTCCAACACACATCACCCTCCCTCTGAGAAACATTGTCTCCCTCCTCCGACACACAATGTCACCCTCCTCCGACACACAATGTCACCCTCCTCCGACACACAATGTCTCCCTCCTCCGACACACAATGTCACCCTCCTTTGACGACACACAATGTCACCCTACTTACAATGTCACCCTCCTCCGACAAACAATGTCACTCTCCGACAAACAATTTCACCCTCAATGTCACCCTCCCTCTGACACACAATGTCACCCTCCTTCTGACACACAATGTCACCCTCCTTCTGACACACAATGTCACCCTCCCTCTGACACACAATGTCACCCTCCCTCTGACACACAATGTCACCCTCCCTCTGACACACAAT
Organism: Taudactylus pleione; assembly: GCA_031769625.1. NCBI lineage: Eukaryota > Metazoa > Chordata > Amphibia > Anura > Myobatrachidae > Taudactylus > Taudactylus pleione. The sequence continues at coordinate 78,145 of JAUIMM010002218.1, forward strand.
GTCACCCTCCCTCTGACACACAATGTCACCCTCCTCGGACAGACAATGTCACCCTCCGACAAACAATTTCACCCTCAATGTCATGCTCCTCCAACACACAATATCACCCTCCCTCTGGGAAACAATGTCACCCTCCTCCAAGATACAATGTCACCCTCCCTCTGACACACAATGTCACCCTCCCTCTGACACACCATGTCACCCACCGTCTGACACACAATGTCACCCTCCTCCAACACACAATATAACCCTCCCTCTGAGAAACAATGTCTCCCTCCTCCGACACACAATGTCTCCCTCCTCCGACACACAATGTCACCCCCAATGACCCACACAATGTCACCCTCCTTTGATGACACACAATGTCACCCTACTTACAATGTCACCCTCCTCCGACAAACAATGTCGCAGTTTAGCAAGCATCGGCTGCGTACGACCGAGCGGCCGCAATGACAGACTGTGAATGAGGTCCAAAATGTCACCCTCCTCAATGTCACGCTCCTCCGACACGCAATGTCGCCCTCCTCCAGCACACAATGTCACCCTCGGACAATGTCACCCTCCTCAGACACAATGTCACCCTCCTTGGACGCACAATTCAGACAAACAATGTCACCCTCCTCTGACACAATGTCACGCTCCTCCGACACGCAATGTCACCCTCCTCCAGCACACAATGTCACCCTCGGACAATGTCACCCTCCTCTGACAATATCACCCTCCTCTGACAATATCAATGACAATGTCACCCTCCTCGGACAGACAATGTCACCCTCCTCTGACAGACAATGTCACCCTCCTCCGACAGACAATGTCACCCTCCTCCGACACACAATGTCACCCTCCTGCGACAAAGAATGTCACCCTCCCTCTGACAAACAATGTCACCCTCCTCCGACACACAGTGTTACCCTCCTCCAAAATACAATGTCACCCTCTGACATACAATGTCTCCCTCCTCTGACAATATCACCCTCGGACAGATGATGTCACTCTCCTCGGACAGACAATGTCGCCCTCCTCTGACAGACAATGTCACCCTCCTCCGACACATAATGTCACCCTCCTCCGACACATAATGTCACCCTCCTCCGACAAACAATGTCACCCCCTCAATGTCACCCTCCGACGACACACAATGTCACCCTCCTTACAATGTCATTCTCCTCTGACAAACAATGTCACCCTCCAACAAACAATGTCACCCTCAATGTCATGCTCCTCCAACACACAATATCACCCTCCGACAAAGAATGTCACCCTCCCTCTGACAAACAATGTCTCCCTCCTCCGACACACGTCACCCTCCCTCCGACATACGTCACCCTCCCTCTGACACACAATGTTACCCTACTCTGACCGACAATGTTACCCTCCTCGGACAAACAATGTCACCTTCCTCGGACAGACGATGTCACCCTCATTGGACAGACAATGTCACCCTTTTCTGATAGACAATGTCACCCTTCTCTGACAGACAATGACGCCCTCCTCGGACACACAATGTCCCCCTCCGACACACAATGGGTCTCATTCAGACCCAGTCGCAAGCGCTGAGCGCTCGCAACCGGGTCGATGTTGAGGCCCTGCACACGTGCAGCGGCTGCACTGCGCGTGTGCAAGCCCCGGAGCGAGATAGAAAATCTCTCCATCCAGAGCTCTCTACAAAAGGGGTGGCTGTCAATGTTGATCCTGATGATTTTTGCAGGAACCAGGATGGTACCCAGACCATGGCATTAGGTTTTAAGGATGTTGAGGTATGGCTCGACGTTACACAGCAGCGCAAAGTCCCAAGTGACAGTGCGCCAATGCATAAGGTTCCTGCCTCTGGCAAAACTCAGACCACTCCTGTGCTAGCTGCAATGGAAGCCACTCTGCCAAGGATAGCACCAAGTCAAACCTTCAGGCACCCCTCTTAGCGACACCACAAAGTAATATTGGTATAGCCCCTTCCCCAATTTGTTTGCCAGCTTTGTTCAGATGGTTGGGTTTAACCCGGATAGGACCTCCGCTGAAGTTTTATATCAAGGTTTTTCATGCGGATTTCGCATCCCAGTTGTAGGGCCAGTTGCAGCGGTAGCTTCCCACAATTTATGTTCTGCCAGAATGTTTCCCGAAGTGGTTAGAGCTAAATTGGCTACGGAACTGGGTTTGGGTCGCATGGTCGGTCCGTTTCCCCGAACCTCCCATGCCCAATTTGTGCATATCACCACTGGGTGTAGTTCCCAAGAAGGTCCCGGGTAAGTTCAGGCCCATTCACCACTTGTTGTACCCTGCCGGTAGGTCAGTTAACGATGCCATTGAACCTAACATTTGCAGCATGAGTTATCAATCGTTTGACGATGCGCTAAGTATGGTTAGGAGTTTTGGGCTCGGGGCATTAATGGCGAAGGTTGATTTTGAGTCAGCCTTCCATTTGTTGCCCTTACACCCTGAATATTTATGCTTGATGGGCTTTAAGTTTGACGGTTCTTATTATTTGGACCATTGTTTGCCCATGGGATGTGTAGTCTCATGTGCATTCTTCAAAAAGTTTAGTACTTTTCTTCAATGGTGCATCCAGGCGCATACCAGTCATACTGGGGTGGCCCATTACCTGGATGATTTTTGAATCGTGGGAAGAGCGGATGAGGTAAAGTGTGGTGATGTGCTTTTTTCAGTGAACGCATTGTTCCGCACACTGAGGGTGCCTGTCGCACGTGTAAAAACGGAAGGAACAGTGACATGCCTATGCTGCCTTGGCATCGAGATAGACACCTTAGCCGGTTGTTGTCGCTTGCCGGACAACAAAGTCCAGCGGTTGAGGGAGCAGATTGGTCTTTGCTTAGAAGCGAGTAAGGTTTATTTGCGGGAGGTTCAGTCCTTGTTAGGGTTGTTACATTTCTCATGCCGCGTGATACCCTTAGGGAGGGTTTTTTGTAGGAAGCTGGAGAGAGCCACGTCAGGCATATCTTTGGGGCATCACAAATTGTGCCTGCCTAGGGAGATCTAGGACAATCTGACTTTGTGGTTGTCGTTCTTGGACAATTTTAATGGCATCAGGATTTGGCCTTCTCCATCGGTGACTAGCAATGTTTTGCAGCTGTTTACGGATGCGTCTGGGGCAATTGGTTTTGGCGCATATTTTGATGGCGAATGGTGTGCTGGGCCTTGGCTAGAGGCATGAACACTCCTCAGGCTTGACGGTAGACATGCTACTATTGGAGCTCTTTCCGATAGTAGTCGCCGTAGAGCTTTGGACCCAAAAATTGAATAATCAGAACATTGTGTTCTAGTGCGACAATTTAGGGTTTGTTCACGCCATTAATAATCAGAAATCTGCTTCATTGCCTGCGTAGCACTTGTTTAGGCATCTAGTCCTGCGTTGCTTGGAAGCAAATTTTGACTTTAGGGAATGCCACGTTTCGGGAACGGACAACTGCATAGCAGATGCTTCATCACATTTTCAGTTGTTAAGATTTAGGAGTTTAGCACCACATGCTAGTTCTCAAGGCCTTATTTGTCCCCCTTCTGTATGGCAGATTGTAGAGCCGGTATAGAAGGATTGGCAGACATGGCTTTGGCGCCATCAACTAAGCGTGCATACCTAGAGGCTTGGAGGGATTGGGAACACTTCCTCCGGTCAGATGTTGCCTCGGGTAAGACAGAGGAGCAATGCCTTAGTGCATTTATGTGGGGCTGTTATGAAGGAGGCACGTCTAGAGCATCTATAACTACAGCCCTAGCTGCGATTTGCTTATTTTTCAAGATTAAATGGCAAGGAAAGGCCCAACTAAATCCTTTTTAGTTTCCAAAGCCATGAAGGACTGGGTCCATTGTGATAAGCCTAAGGAAGATAGGAGGTGGCCCATTGATGTTACATTGTTGCGTTCACTGGTTGAAGTAGTGTCGGGAGTAGCTATGGACCCATACGAGGCAGCACTGTTTCAGGCGGCATTTGTAATGGCTTTTTACGGGGCTTTTAGAATTCGCGAGTTGGTTGCATCATCTAAGGGGTCATTGGATTCAGGCATGCTTGCTGAGAATATGGTCCTTATATGGACTCTCTTTTATGCAAGATCCACTGCTCAAAGACCGACCAGCTCAGTAGGGGGCGGTGGATTACCCTCAGAGCGCAGCCGCAGTCCGGAGTGTGCCCGATATTGTTAGCAGGTAGGTTTGCCAGTTTACGCCCGTTGAGCTGTTGCCATTGGCTGGCGCATGCAAGTTCCTCCCCTCTTACGAAATTTACATTTTCATCTGTCTTTAAACATTGTTTGCTGACTTTAAAGTTGGATGCGTCCTCTTATGGGAGCCATTCCTTTAGGATAGGAGCTGCCACTTGCGCTGCAGAAGAACGCATGTCAGTCAGCAGCATACAGTCGCGTGGCCATTGGAAATCTTCCGCTTACAAGCGTTACATTTGTCCTAATATTAGCAGATAGGCGTACACTCCCTGCGGGGTTGATCCAGACTTTTACTTGTCACCATTGTGGGGGTGTGAAGGGATTTGGCCAAACAAATTTTTTACCTCGACGGAAATAAAAAAATAAATAAAAAAAGAAAAGAAATGAAAAAAAAAACATATTAAATAAAAGAAAGATGAAATAAAGAAATGATAAAAAGCAATGAGATCCCTGAGGGTTTTTTAGATGGTTTTACCTTTGCCTGGGTCACCCGTTTCAGCCTATTGTGCCGCCCATCCCTCCCTTCTCCCTGCTGCCCCATTTGTTTGGTATCGGCCATGTCTTGTTTTGGAGGAATGTTAAATTATGCCTCTATTTTTCTGTTTATGGTACTGACATTGACTGTTTTGGGATTAATCTGGTTACAGATGCATCGCAAGATGGCTCCCCTATTTGGTTCATTGGGCATTCCTTCATTTACCGGGCGGGGCAATCCAATTTATCCACCAGGGCAGCAGATTAGTTGGTGGTCAGGAGGTTCGGTGGTTAGGAGTTAGGGGACTTAAGTGGGAGGGAGTCCTTCCACTTCTTACTGAGTCCATTGCAAAATGGAGTGTGCCTGGGTGCTTGGTTTTCCACACCGGCAGCAATGATTGAGGTAGAGGAACAGGCATCAGCCTTATCCTCTGAATTAAAGCCGATTTGGAGTTGCAGGATCGGTGGGGCCCCATTAGATTAGTATGGTCTGACATCACTCAGCACCGTGAGTGGTGATGCTCGTATAGCGCAGTGGTTTTAGACCGGGTGAGAAGGAAAGTTAATGCCTCTGTGGGCAGATTTGTTATAGCGACAGGGGGTTCTGTGGTTAAACACCCTTATGTCGAGTATGATGACCCCAGTTTATTCTGCCCTGACGGGGTTTATCTTAATGTCGCGGGCATGTCACTGTTTTTGAGTAGCCTATTTTCGGCATTTGGGGTGGAGTTGTAGTTCCGGGTGGTGGGCTGCAGTTCATTATGAACCTAGCATTGGCGGGAAAGCATTGCTTCTCAGCAGCCCAACAGGGTGCAAGTGGTAGTCTCGGGGCGCCTTCCTTTCCCAGGGCAAGTTGTCTCTGCCCTTAAGGGGGGACCTGGACTTCTTCCTAGAGGAGGGGCTCAGTAGTACAAAGCCAAATAAAGGGGGGTGTAGCCTATCATAACTCAGGTTACGTCTGAGGCCTTCAGGTAGCCTCATTTGATATTTTATCGTGGGCTGGAGCTTGGGAAGCCATGCTTTTCTCTTCGCCACCTAAAGATTGTTTTTTCTGTAATAAAATCTTTGTTCAATTTTTGATTCCACTTCAGTTGTCGATGTCTTCATTAAAGTTAATTAAGGTAATAAACATCTGTGTGAGGATCTAACTCCTCAGGGGATAGAGGGCTTAATGTCCATGCAAAGCTTCAGCAGTGAGACATTTGGCAAAACATTAAAGGTCAATCTTAAGAGCAAGGAAAAGACAAAACCTGATAATTATTATTAGTTATCTATAGAGCTCCAGTATATTCTGTTGTGGGGCACAATTGGGGAGAAAACAGTAATAAGACCAAAGACTGGGTAATAATAGACAGACTTAGGGGTAAGAGGGTCCTGCTCACACTCTATAGGGAAATAGGAGAGCGATACACAAGGATAGACATATTGTATATCGGTCCAGCCAGATTGCAGAGGTTCTTGGTGGGTTGTTCTGGGGTCAGCAGGATAAGTGAGTGTAGATAGAGAACATGTCATTATTATTATTGGTGTGCTGCTTGTATAATTTTCACCCTGCAGTAGAAATCGTGAGGTTATTATAAAATAAATACATAACATAGATTAGAGAGTTGCTCCATCCAAGTGGTGACCACAATATAATACACTTTCTCCCTTTATATTGTTTATATGATCTAGATAAAAGCTTCTGTAGTGGCCAGGGGCAGATACATGAGAGGCTGTCACACGTCTGTAATGAGAGATTGCCATCATACTGACAGACACATGGATGACCTGAAATCTGATCCTGGTGCATCTCAAGCGACGTTGTGGACATAGAACTTTCAGAACCAAATCATTTCCTTATTACAGGTATTAGATGGTGCCTGTCTGAGTGAGTGTGGATTATTAGATCGACAATAAAAAGGTTGACAGCATATATGGTCGCCATAAAAAAGTTGACTGTCAATAGGTTGACAAGGACAAAAGGTCGATATAGATGTAAGTCGGCAAGTAACGTTGACATGGTCAAAAGGTCGACATGGGAATGGTCAGCACATTTTTATTTTGTTTTTGAACTATAATCTTTGCCCTAACAATAACCTTCCCTTGGTGCCTAACCCCTAACCATCCCTCCTAGTGCCTATCCCTAACCACCATAAGTAAGTGCCTAACCATCCCTCCTAGTGCCTAACCCTAACCACCATAAGTGCCTAACCATCCCTCCTAGTGCCTATCCCTAACCACCATAAGTAAGTGCCTAACCATCCCTCCTAGTGCCTAACCCTAACCACCATTAGTTAGTGCATAACCCACCAGTAAGTGCTTATCCCTAACCATCCCTCCTAGTGCCTAACCATAACCATCATGGGTAAGTGCCTAACCCTATCCATCCCTCCTAGTGCCTAACCATCCAGTAAGAGCCTAACCATCCAGTAAGTGCCTAACCCCTACTCCCTCCTAGGGCCTAACCATCCCTCCTAGTGCCTAACCCACCAGTAAGTGCTTAACCCTAACCATCCCTCCTAGTGCCTAACCCTAAATATGGGTAAGTACCTAACCCTAGCTATGCCTCCTAGTGCCTAACCTTCGTGTAAGTGCCTAACCCTAACCATCCCTCCAAGTGCCTAATCCCAACTCTCTCCTAGTGCCTAACCCTAACCACCCCTCCTAGTGCCTAACTTTCCTATAAGTGCCCAACCCTAACCACCCCTCCTAGTGCCTAACCTTCCTATAAGTGCTTAACCCTAACCATCCCTCCTAGTGCCTAACCTTCCTATAAGTGCTTAACCCTAACCATCCCTCCTAGTGCCTAACCCCAACTCTCTCCTAGTGCTTAACCCTAACCACCCCTCCTAGTGCCTAACCCACCAGTAGGTGCTTAACCCTAACCATCCCTCATAGGGCCTAACCCTAACCATCATGGGTAAGTGCATAACCCTCCAGTAAATGTCTAACCCTAACCACCATTGGTAAGTGGTTAAGCCTAACTCTCCCTCTTGGTGCCTTATCCTCCAGCAAGTGCCTAACCCTAACCATCCCACCTAGTACATAACCCTAACACCATGGGTAAGTGCCTAACCTAACCATCCCACCTAGTGCCTAACCCTAACCATCCCTCCTAGTGCCTAACCCTAACCATCCCACCTAGTGCCTAACCCTAACCATCCCTCCTAGTGCCTAACCCTAACACCATGGGTAAGTGCCTATAGCTAGGTACACACTATAAGATTATTTGTCCAATTTGGCTGGTTGTAATGAAAATCTGGTAATGTATGGAAGCAAATTACAATCAACCATTTGCTCCCAAATGCCGGAAAATGGACAAAACCAGTTGTTAAAACAAATTGGTTTGATCAAACAGATTTAACCAATTTGTCCGAATTACCATTTTTACAGTGTTTGGGAACAAATGGTCGATTGTTACTCCCAAACATTAACAGATTTTTGTTCCAAACAGCCTGATTGGACAGATAATCTTATAGTGCTCCTAGCTCAACCCTCCAGTAAGTGCTTAACCTTATCCATCCCTCCTAGTGCTTTACCCTAACCATTGGGGTAAATGCCTAACCCTAACCATTGGGGTAAATGCCTAACCCTAACCATCCCTATAAGTGCCTAACCCTAAACCACCCCTAAAAGTGCCTAACCCTATCCACCTTTATAAGTGCCTACCCCTAACCCCCCCTATAAGTACCTTACCCTAACCATCTGTCCAAGTGTCTAACCATAATCACCCCTATAAGTGCTAATTACCCCTATAAGTACCTAACCCTAACCATCTGTCCTAGTGTCTAACCATAATCACCCCTATAAGTGCCTAACCACCTCTTTTAGTGCTTAACCCCTAACCACCCCTATAAGTGCCTAACCCTAACCACCCTTATAAGTGTCTACCCCTAACCACCTCTATAAGTGCCTAATCCCTAACCACCCCTATAAGTGCCTAACCACCCCTATAAGTGCCTAACCACCCCTATAAGTGCCTACCCCTAACCACCCCTATAAGTGCCTAACCCCCCTATAAGTGCCTATCTCTAACCTCCCCTATAAGTGCCTACCCCTAACCACTCCTATTAGTGCCTACCCCCAGCTACATTTCCGGTGTTAATTATTTCACTTCTAATCTTTCATTTTATTTGGATTCATTTTTACAACCTTGTGTCAGTTCCCTCAGGTCACATCTTCGGGATACTACTCATTTTCTTAAGAAATATTAGTTGGAAATAATCATGCTTTTTTAACCCTAGATGTTAGTGCACTTTATACTGACATTCCAAGGGCTTAGAAGCCCTTGCTACAAGATGTGTCTCTTTTATTCTCACTCATAATCATTTTTTATTTTTGGGTACACACTATTTACAGGTAATGGGAACGGCCACGGAAACCAGGTTCGTGCCCAGCTATGCCAACCTCTACATGGGGACTTTAAAGAAACCCAAGTGTGGGGGAGCAGCTGGGCGGCGAACCTGGTTTTCTATGACTGTTATATTGATGATTTGTTTTTCATTTTGGATGGGGATCTTCTGCTGTTTCTTTTGTCACTTTTCTCAACACTAATTCACACAATCTCCATTTCACTTACACTTTTGACAGTAATCGTGTTCATTTTTTAGACCTGACGCTTGAGAATCAGGATGGTAAAATCATAACATCCAACATTATGATAGTGCTCATTTTGCCCCGTGGAAACATCTCATACCCAAGGGGCAATTTATGCGCCTTAGACGCAATTGCTCTACAGTCGATACTTTTTCAACTCAAGCCAGAGATTTGCTTAAAACATTTATATTAAGAGGATACCCTGAAACATTGTTAGAGAAGGCATATACTGAAGTTCTACATATGCAAAGAGATGAGCTTCTATGCCCTAAGAGAACACTGGAAAACAACTTAAATCAGGATTCCAAAATGAAGGTTGATAGACGTTTGGCCTTTCTTTGCAAGTATAATAATGATTTTCAGGAGATGAGAGTCATCTCTCGCAACTATAGAGTCCTGAAATAGGATAATAATCTTTGTGATCTATTGCCATCTCACCCTCATGTAACTTTTCATAAAAATAGATCACTTAAATCTATTCTGGTACCCAGTCACTTGGAGCCTATAGAGAAGATTAAGAATATCGATCAAACTTAGAGGGGTGCTAACTGGTTGATTTCTAGACCTCTGGGATTTTACAGATGTGGCACGTCTTCTCATATGGCTAGGTGCACCACAGAAACCAATATACCTTTCACAGGGGGAAAATATACATTGAATTCTTTTCTGAACTGTGACCCCAATTACATTATTTACTCTCTTGCGATTGTGGTTTATTTTATGTTGGCCATACTATCAGATCCTTGAGGACCCAGTTTATGGAACACCGACAGAATATTCTTAACCGTAGTAGCTTACACAGTGTTCCAAGACATTTTAATATCCAACATAATAGTGATCCCTCATGCCTTAGGATTGTAGGTTTAGAAACCATTGCATTAACCTCTACGGGCAGAAACAGATTTAGGGCCTGATTCAGACCCACTCGCAAACGGCTGTCCGCTCGCAAGTGGGTCGATGTTCTGCACTGAGCATGCGCACGATGGAGGGAGCTCCGTCGTGCGCATGCGCCAGACGCGACGAGCGAAGGAAAGTCCTTCGCTCGTTGTGTCTGATCAAAGGGGGTGTGCTGTCGATGTTGATTGACAACACGCCCCCTTTGGTGGGCGTGCCGGGGGCGTGCCTCCCTGACGGGGGCGTTCCCACGGGAACGCCTCCCATCAGAAGCCGGCCCACTGACATCACTAGTGATGTCAGTGGGAGTGATTTTGGCTCTGATAGAGCCAAAATCACTCCAGAGCTTGCGGTTGAAAACCTCAACCGCAGGCTCCGGCTCGCAGTTTCGATGGTCGCGATATTCACGACCATCGCGGCCATCAAACTGCACGCTCGTATAGGCTGTGGGTGGTGACCCACAGCTATACGAGCGTCCAGGAGGACGCTCCATTTTTATGGAGGGCGGCCCTCATTCAGAGCGTGCGCTCTGCTCAGAGCGTACGGCTCTGAATGAGGGCCTTAATTCGGTCATTACTTGAAACACTCCTGGTTTAGGATCAATTTGTGTTTATACGTTTATATACGTGATAGTTGATGTGGCATTTATACATATATATATATATATGTATATGGTTATATGTTTGCCATAAATATTTAGGGCCATATTCAATTAAATAGCTTTTTCCCCGCGTCGTAAGATCGGGACTCGTGCGCGAAAACACACTGATCCCGCAAAAATGGCAAAATCAGTGTGTTTTTCCCTCGAGCACGAGGCCGATTTTACCTCGCACCTCCCGCACGAGGAATCCCTCTTAATTGAATTGGATCAGCGAAACAATTAGTCACGGGTGAACTCCCACGGCTAATTGAATATGGCCCTTAGATTTTTCTTTTTAAATCATATTTCTTTTTATTTTTAACCATTTGTCTTTACATATGTATATTAATTTGAAGACTAATTGTTCTAATTAACCATTATCATCTGACAATATGAGAGAGAATGGAAATAATGTTTTTAGATAAAAATGTCCCTCTTATATATGGAATAAATCTGAAAGTAATCTTCTTATCGATAATCTCATCCTACATACTTATCTCACCCTCTGGATTGTTTTTTATGTGTTATTTTTTGTGTTATTAGATATCCCTGTGTTTATGACTTATTGTCGCCCCCCCCTCTGACGTATATAGACCTCCCGGTCACATGAATAAAACATTGATCATAGGGAAGCTATAGAGCTCCCGGTCACGTGAATAAAACATTGATCATAGGGAAGCTATAGAGCTCCCGGTCACATGAATAAAACATTGATCATAGGGAAGCTATAGAACTCCCGGTCACGTGAATAAAACATTGATCATAGGGAAGCTATAGAGCTCCCGGTCACGTGAATAAAACATTGATCATAGGGAAAGCTATAGAGCTCCCGGTCACGTGAATAAAACATTGATCATAGGGAAGCTATAGAGCTCCCGGTCACGTGAATAAAACATTGATCATAGGGAAGCTATAGAGCTCCCGGTCACATGAATAAACATTGATCATAGGGAAGCTATAGAGCTCCCGATCACGTGAATAAACATTGATCATAGGGAAAGCTATAGAGCTCCCAATCACGTGAATAAACATTGATCATAGGGAAGCTATAGAGCTCCCGGTCACATGAATAAAACAATAATCATAGGGAAGCTATAGAGTTCCCGGTCACGTGAATAAAACATTGATCATAGGGAAGCTATAGAGCTCCCGGTCACATGAATAAAACATTGATCATAGGGAAACTATACAGCTCCCGGTCACGTGAATAAAACATTGATCATAGGGAAGCTATAGAGCTCCCGGTCACGTGAATAAAACATTGATCATAGGGAAGCTATAGAGCTCCCGGTCACGTGAATAAAACATTGGTCATAGGGAAGCTATAGAGCTCCCGGTCACGTGAATAAACATTGATCATAGGGAAGCTATAGAGCTCCCGATCACGTGAATAAACATTGATCATAGGGAAGCTATAGACCTCCCGGTCACATGAATAAAACATTGATCATAGGGAAGCTATAGAGCTCCCGGTCATGTGAATAAAACATTGATCATAGGGAAGCTATAGAGCTCCCGGTCACGTGAATAAACATTGACCATAGGGAAGCTATAGAGCTCCCGGTCACGTGAATAAACATTGACCATAGGGAAGCTATAGAGCTCCCGGTCACGTGAATAAAACATTGATCATAGGGAAGCTATAGAGCTCCCGGTCACGTGAATAAAACATTGATCATAGGGAAGCTATAGATCTCCCGGTCACGTGAATACAACTCTGACCATAGGGAAGCTATAGAGCTCCCGGTCACGTGAATAAAACATTGATCATAGGGAAGCTATAGAGCTCCCGGTCACGTGAATAAACATTGATCATAGGGAAGCTATAGAGCTCCCGGTCACGTGAATAAACATTGACCATAGGGAAGCTATAGAGCTCCCGGTCACGTGAATAAAACATTGATCATAGGGAAGCTATAGAGCTCCTGGTCACGTGAATAAAACATTGATCATAGGGAAGCTATAGAGCTCCCGGTCACGTGAATAAAACATTGATCATAGGGAAGCTATAGAGCTCCCGGTCACGTGAAAAAACATTGATCATAGGGAAGCTATAGAGCTCCCGATCACGTGAATAAACATTGATCATAGGGAAGCTATAGAGCTCCCGATCATGTGAATAAACATTGATCATAGGGAAAGCTATAGAGCTCCCGATCACGTGAATAAACATTGATCATAGGGAAGCTATAGAGCTCCCGGTCACGTGAATAAAACATTGATCATAGGGAAGCTATAGAGCTCCCGGTCACGTGAATAAAACATTGATCATAGGGAAGCTATAGATCTCCCGGTCACGTGAATACAACTCTGACCATAGGGAAGCTATAGAGCTCCCGGTCACATGAATAAAACATTGATCATAGGGAAGCTATAGAGCTCCCGGTCACGTGAATAAACATTGATCATAGGGAAGCTATAGAGCTCCCGGTCACGTGAATAAACATTGACCATAGGGAAGCTATAGAGCTCCCGGTCACATGAATAAAACATTGATCATAGGGAAGCTATAGAGCTCCCGGTCACGTGAATAAAACATTGATCATAGGGAAGCTATAGAGCTCCCGGTCACGTGAATAAAACATTGATCATAGGGAAGCTATAGAGCTCCCGGTCACGTGAAAAAACATTGATCATAGGGAAGCTATAGAGCTCCCGATCACGTGAATAAACATTGATCATAGGGAAGCTATAGAGCTCCCGATCACGTGAATAAACATTGATCATAGGAAAGCTATAGAGCTCCCGATCACGTGAATAAACATTGATCATAGGGAAGCTATAGAGCTCCCGGTCACGTGAATAAAACATTGATCATAGGGAAGCTATAGAGCTCCCGGTCACGTGAATAAAACATTGATCATAGGGAAAGCTATAGAGCTCCCGATCACGTGAATAAACATTGATCATAGGGAAACTATAGAGCTCCCGGTCACATGAATAAAACAATGATCATAGGGAAGCTATAGAGCTCCCGGTCACGTGAATAAAACATTGATCATAGGGAAGCTATAGAGCTCCCAGTCACATGAATAAAACATTGATCATAGGGAAACTATACAGCTCCCGGTCACGTGAATAAAACATTGATCATAGGGAAGCTATAGAGCTCCTGGTCACGTGAATAAAACATTGATCATAGGGAAGCTATAGAGCTCCCGGTCACGTGAATAAAACATTGATCATAGGGAAGCTATAGAGCTCCCGATCACGTGAATAAACATTGATCATAGGAAAGCTATAGAGCTCCCGATCACGTGAATAAACATTGATCATAGGGAAGCTATAGAGCTCCCGGTCACGTGAATAAAACATTGATCATAGGGAAGCTATAGAGCTCCCGGTCACGTGAATAAAACATTGATCATAGGGAAAGCTATAGAGCTCCCGATCACGTGAATAAACATTGATCATAGGGAAACTATAGAGCTCCCGGTCACATGAATAAAACAATGATCATAGGGAAGCTATAGAGCTCCCGGTCACGTGAATAAAACATTGATCATAGGGAAGCTATAGAGCTCCCAGTCACATGAATAAAACATTGATCATAGGGAAACTATACAGCTCCCGGTCACGTGAATAAAACATTGATCATAGGGAAGCTATAGAGCTCCTGGTCACGTGAATAAAACATTGATCATAGGGAAGCTATAGAGCTCCCGGTCACGTGAATAAAACATTGATCATAGGGAAGCTATAGAGCTCCCGGTCACGTGAAAAAACATTGATCATAGGGAAGCTATAGAGCTCCCGATCACGTGAATAAACATTGATCATAGGGAAGCTATAGAGCTCCCGATCATGTGAATAAACATTGATCATAGGGAAAGCTATAGAGCTCCCGATCACGTGAATAAACATTGATCATAGGGAAGCTATAGAGCTCCCGGTCACGTGAATAAAACATTGATCATAGGGAAGCTATAGAGCTCCCGGTCACGTGAATAAAACATTGATCATAGGGAAAGCTATAGATCTCCCGGTCACGTGAATACAACTCTGACCATAGGGAAGCTATAGAGCTCCCGGTCACATGAATAAAACATTGATCATAGGGAAGCTATAGAGCTCCCGGTCACGTGAATAAACATTGATCATAGGGAAGCTATAGAGCTCCCGGTCACGTGAATAAACATTGACCATAGGGAAGCTATAGAGCTCCCGGTCACATGAATAAAACATTGATCATAGGGAAGCTATAGAGCTCCCGGTCACGTGAATAAAACATTGATCATAGGGAAGCTATAGAGCTCCCGGTCACGTGAATAAAACATTGATCATAGGGAAGCTATAGAGCTCCCGGTCACGTGAAAAAACATTGATCATAGGGAAGCTATAGAGCTCCCGATCACGTGAATAAACATTGATCATAGGGAAGCTATAGAGCTCCCGATCACGTGAATAAACATTGATCATAGGAAAGCTATAGAGCTCCCGATCACGTGAATAAACATTGATCATAGAGAAGCTATAGAGCTCCCGGTCACGTGAATAAAACATTGATCATAGGGAAGCTATAGAGCTCCCGGTCACGTGAATAAAACATTGATCATAGGGAAAGCTATAGAGCTCCCGATCACGTGAATAAACATTGATCATAGGGAAACTATAGAGCTCCCGGTCACATGAATAAAACAATGATCATAGGGAAGCTATAGAGCTCCCGGTCACGTGAATAAAACATTGATCATAGGGAAGCTATAGAGCTCCCAGTCACATGAATAAAACATTGATCATAGGGAAACTATACAGCTCCCGGTCACGTGAATAAAACATTGATCATAGGGAAGCTATAGAGCTCCTGGTCACGTGAATAAAACATTGATCATAGGGAAGCTATAGAGCTCCCGGTCACGTGAATAAAACATTGATCATAGGGAAGCTATAGAGCTCCCGGTCATGTGAATAAACATTGATCATAGGGAAGCTATAGAGCTCCCTATCACGTGAATAAACATTGATCATAGGGAAGCTATAGACCTCCCGGTCACATGAATAAAACATTGATCATAGGGAAGCTATAGAGCTCCCGGTCATGTGAATAAAACATTGATCATAGGGAAGCTATAGAGCTCCCGGTCACGTGAATAAACATTGACCATAGGGAAGCTATAGAGCTCCCGGTCACGTGAATAAACATTGACCATAGGGAAGCTATAGAGCTCCCGGTCACGTGAATAAAACATTGATCATAGGGAAGCTATAGAGCTCCCGGTCACGTGAATAAAACATTGATCATAGGGAAGCTATAGATCTCCCGGTCACGTGAATACAACTCTGACCATAGGGAAGCTATAGAGCTCCCGGTCACATGAATAAAACATTGATCATAGGGAAGCTATAGAGCTCCCGGTCACGTGAATAAACTTTGATCATAGGGAAGCTATAGAGCTCCCGGTCACGTGAATAAAACATTGATCATAGGGAAGCTATAGAGCTCCCGGTCACATGAATAAAACATTGATCATAGGGAAGCTATAGAGCTCCCGGTCACGTGAATAAAACATTGATCATAGGGAAGCTATAGAGCTCCCGGTCACGTGAATAAAACATTGATCATAGGGAAAGCTATAGAGCTCCCGATCACGTGAATAAACATTGATCATAGGGAAGCTATAGAGCTCCCGGTCACATGAATAAAACAATGATCATAGGGAAGCTATAGAGCTCCCGGTCACGTGAATAAAACATTGATCATAGGGAAGCTATAGAGCTCCCAGTCACATGAATAAAACATTGATCATAGGGAAACTATACAGCTCCCGGTCACGTGAATAAAACATTGATCATAGGGAAGCTATAGAGCTCCCGGTCACGTGAATAAAACATTGATCATAGGGAAGCTATAGAGCTCCCGGTCACGTGAATAAAACATTGATCATAGGGAAGCTATAGAGCTCCCGGTCACGTGAATAAACATTGATCATAGGGAAGCTATAGAGCTCCCGATCACGTGAATAAACATTGAACATAGGGAAGCTATAGACCTCCCGGTCACATGAATAAAACATTGATCATAGGGAAGCTATAGAGCTCCCGGTCATGTGAATAAAACATTGATCATAGGGAAGCTATAGAGCTCCCGGTCACGTGAATAAAATTGACCATAGGGAAGCTATAGAGCTCCCGGTCACGTGAATAAACATTGACCATAGGGAAGCTATAGAGCTCCCGGTCACGTGAATAAAACATTGATCATAGGGAAGCTATAGAGCTCCCGGTCACGTGAATAAAACATTGATCATAGGGAAGCTATAGATCTCCCGGTCACGTGAATACAACTCTGACCATAGGGAAGCTATAGAGCTCCCGGTCACATGAATAAAACATTGATCATAGGGAAGCTATAGAGCTCCCGGTCACGTGAATAAACATTGATCATAGGGAAGCTATAGAGCTCCCGGTCACGTGAATAAAACATTGATCATAGGGAAGCAATAAAGCTCCCGGTCATGTGAATAAAACATTGATCATAGGGAAGCTATAGAGCTCCCGGTCACGTGAAAAAACATTGATCATAGGGAAGCTATAGAGCTCCCGATCACGTGAATAAACATTGATCATAGGGAAGCTATAGAGCTCCCGATCACGTGAATAAACATTGATCATAGGGAAAGCTATAGAGCTCCCGATCACGTGAATAAACATTGATCATAGGGAAGCTATAGAGCTCCCGGTCACGTGAATAAAACATTGATCATAGGGAAGCTATAGATCTCCCGGTCACGTGAATACAACTCTGACCATAGGGAAGCTATAGAGCTCCCGGTCACATGAATAAAACATTGATCATAGGGAAGCTATAGAGCTCCCGGTCACGTGAATAAACATTGATCATAGGGAAGCTATAGAGCTCCCGGTCACGTGAATAAACATTGACCATAGGGAAGCTATAGAGCT
Organism: Taudactylus pleione; assembly: GCA_031769625.1. Lineage (NCBI taxonomy): Eukaryota > Metazoa > Chordata > Amphibia > Anura > Myobatrachidae > Taudactylus > Taudactylus pleione. The sequence continues at coordinate 95,800 of JAUIMM010002218.1, forward strand.
CCTGGTCACATGAATAAAACATTGATCATAGGGAAGCTATAGAGCTCCCGGTCACGTGAATAAAACATTGATCATAGGGAAGCTATAGAGCTCCCGGTCACGTGAATAAAACATTGATCATAGGGAAGCTATAGAGCTCCCGGTCATGTGAATAAAACATTGATCATAGGGAAGCTATAGAGCTCCCGGTCACGTGAATAAAATTGACCATAGGGAAGCTATAGAGCTCCCGGTCACGTGAATAAACATTGACCATAGGGAAGCTATAGAGCTCCCGGTCACGTGAATAAAACATTGATCATAGGGAAGCTATAGAGCTCCCGGTCACGTGAATAAAATATTGATCATAGGGAAGCTATAGATCTCCCGGTCACGTGAATACAACTCTGACCATAGGGAAGCTATAGAGCTCCCGGTCACATGAATAAAACATTGATCATAGGGAAGCCATAGAGCTCCCGGTCACGTGAATAAACATTGATCATAGGGAAGCTATAGAGCTCCCGGTCACGTGAATAAAACATTGATCATAGGGAAGCTATAGAGCTCCCGGTCACGTGAATAAAACATTGATCATAGGGAAGCTATAGAGCTCCCGGTCACGTGAAAAAACATTGATCATAGGGAAGCTATAGAGCTCCCGATCACGTGAATAAACATTGATCATAGGGAAGCTATAGAGCTCCCGATCACGTGAATAAACATTGATCATAGGGAAAGCTATAGAGCTCCCGATCACGTGAATAAACATTGATCATAGGGAAGCTATAGAGCTCCCGGTCACATGAATAAAACATTGATCATAGGGAAGCTATAGAGCTCCCGGTCACATGAATAAACATTGACCATAGGGAAGCTATAGAGCTCCCGGTCACGTGAATAAAACATTGATCATAGGGAAGCTATAGAGCTCCCGGTCACGTGAAAAAACATTGATCATAGGGAAGCTATAGAGCTCCCGATCACGTGAATAAACATTGATCATAGGGAAGCTATAGAGCTCCCGATCACGTGAATAAACATTGATCATAGGGAAAGCTATAGAGCTCCCGATCACGTGAATAAACATTGATCATAGGGAAGCTATAGAGCTCCCGATCACGTGAATAAACATTGATCATAGGGAAGCTATAGAGCTCCCGGTCACATGAATAAAACATTGATCATAGGGAAGCTATAGAGCTCCCGGTCACGTGAATAAAACATTGATCATAGGGAAGCTATAGAGCTCCCGGTCACGTGAATAAAACATTGATCATAGGGAAGATATAGAGCTCCCGGTCACGTGAATAAACATTGATCATAGGGAAGCTATAGAGCTCCCGATCACGTGAATAAACATTGATCATAGGGAAGCTATAGACCTCCCGGTCACATGAATAAAACATTGATCATAGGGAAGCTATAGAGCTCCCGGTCACGTGAATAAAACATTGATCATAGGGAAGCTATAGAGCTCCCGGTCACGTGAATAAACATTGACCATAGGGAAGCTATAGAGCTCCCGGTCACATGAATAAACATTGACCATAGGGAAGCTATAGAGCTCCCGGTCACATGAATAAACATTGACGATAGGGAAGCTATAGAGCTCCAGGTCACGTGAATAAACACTGACCATAGGGAAGCTATAGAGCTCCCTGTCACGTGAATAAAACATTGATCATAGGGAAGCTATAGAGCTCCCGGTCACGTGAATAAAACATTGATCATAGGGAAGCTATAGATCTCCCGGTCACGTCAATACAACTCTGACCATAGGGAAGCTATAGAGCTCCCGGTCACATAAATAAAACATTGATCATAGGGAAGCTATAGAGCGCCCGGTCACGTGAATAAACATTGATCATAGGGAAGCTATAGAGCTCCCGGTCACATGAATAAAACATTGATCATAGGGAAGCTATAGATCTCCCGGTCACGTGAATAAAACTCTGACCATAGGGAAGCTATAAAACTCCCGGTCACGTGAATAAAACATTGATCATAAGGAAGCTATAGAGCTCCCGGTCACGTGAATAAACATTGATCATAGGGAAGCTATAGAGCTCCCAGTCACGTGAATAAAACATTGATCATAGGGAAGCTATAGAGCTCCCGGTCACGTGAATAAACACTGACCATAGGGAAGCTATAGAGCTCCCGGTCACGTGAATAAAACATTGACCATAGGGAAGCTATAGACCTCCCGGTCACATGAATAAACATTGATCATAGGGAAGCTATAGAGCTCCTGGTCACGTGAATAAAACATTGACCATAGGGAAGCTATAGAGCTCCTGGTCACGTGAATAAAACATTGATCATAGGGAAGCTATAGAGCTCCCGATCACATGAATAAAACATTGATCATAGGGAAGCTATAGAGCTCCCGGTCACATGAATAAAACATTGACCATAGGGAAGCTATAGAGCTCCTGGTCACATGAATAAACATTGATCATAGGGAAGCTATAGAGCTCCCGATCACATGAATAAAACATTGATCATAGTGAAAGCTTTAGAGCTCCCGATCACGTGAATAAAACATTGATCATAGGGAAGCTATAGAGCTCCCGTTCACGTGAATAAAACATTGATCATAGGGAAGCTATAGAGCTCCCGGTCACATGAATAAAACATTGATCATAGGGAAGCTATAGAGCTCCCGGTCACATGAATAAACATTGATCATAGGGAAAGCTATAGAGCTCCCGATCACGTGAATAAACATTGATCATAGGGAAGCTATAGAGCTCCCGGTCACATGAATAAAACATTGATCATAGGGAAGCTATAGAGCTCCCGGTCACGTGAATAAAACATTGATCATAGGGAAGATATAGAGCTCCCGGTCACGTGAATAAAACATTGATCATAGGGAAGATATAGAGCTCCCGGTCACGTGAATAAACATTGATCATAGGGAAGCTATAGAGCTCCCGATCACGTGAATAAACATTGATCATAGGGAAGCTATAGACCTCCCGGTCACATGAATAAAACATTGATCATAGGGAAGCTATAGAGCTCCCGGTCACGTGAATAAAACATAGATCATAGGGAAGCTATAGAGCTCCCGGTCACATGAATAAACATTGACCATAGGGAAGCTATAGAGCTCCCGGTCACATGAATAAACATTGACCATAGGGAAGCTATAGAGCTCCAGGTCATGTGAATAAACACTGACCATAGGGAAGCTATAGAGCTCCCTGTCACGTGAATAAAACATTGATCATAGGGAAGCTATAGAGCTCCCGGTCACGTGAATAAAACATTGATCATAGGGAAGCTATAGATCTCCCGGTCACGTCAATACAACTCTGACCATAGGGAAGCTATAGAGCTCCCGGTCACATGAATAAAACATTGATCATAGGGAAGCTATAGAGCTCCCGGTCACATGAATAAAACATTGATCATAGGGAAGCTATAGATCTCCCGGTCACGTGAATAAACCTCTGACCATAGGGAAGCTATAGAGCTCCCGGTCACGTGAATAAAACATTGATCATAAGGAAGCTATAGAGCTCCCGGTCACGTGAATAAACATTGATCATAGGGAAGCTATAGAGCTCCCAGTCACGTGAATAAAACATTGATCATAGGGAAGCTATAGAGCTCCCGGTCACGTGAATAAACACTGACCATAGGGAAGCTATAGAGCTCCCGGTCACGTGAATAAAACATTGACCATAGGGAAGCTATAGACCTCCCGGTCACATGAATAAAAATTGATCATAGGGAAGCTATAGAGCTCCTGGTCACGTGAATAAAACATTGACCATAGGAAAGCTATAGAGCTCCCGGTCACGTGAATAAAACATTGATCATAGGGAAGCTATAGAGCTCCCGGTCACGTGAATAAAACATTGATCATAGGGAAGCTATAGAGCTCCCGGTCACGTGAATAAAACATTGATCATAGGGAAGCTATAGATCTCCCGGTCACGTGAATAAAACTCTGACCATAGGGAAGCTATAGAGCTCCCGGTCACGTGAATAAAACATTGATCATAAGGAAGCTATAGAGCTCCCGGTCACGTGAATAAACATTGATCATAGGGAAGCTATAGAGCTCCCAGTCACGTGAATAAAACATTGATCATAGGGAAGCTATAGAGCTCCCGGTCACGTGAATAAACACTGACCATAGGGAAGCTATAGAGCTCCCGGTCACTTGAATAAAACATTGACCATAGGGAAGCTATAGACCTCCCGGTCACATGAATAAACATTGATCATAGGGAAGCTATAGAGCTCCTGGTCACGTGAATAAAACATTGACCATAGGGAAGCTATAGAGCTCCTGGTCACGTGAATAAAACATTGATCATAGGGAAGCTATAGAGCTCCCGATCACATGAATAAAACATTGATCATAGGGAAGCTATAGAGCTCCCGGTCACATGAATAAAACATTGACCATAGGGAAGCTATAGAGCTCCTGGTCACATGAATAAACATTGATCATAGGGAAGCTATAGAGCTCCCGATCACATGAATAAAACATTGATCATAGGGAAAACTTTAGAGCTCCCGATCACGTGAATAAAACATTGATCATAGGGAAGCTATAGAGCTCCCGTTCACGTGAATAAAACATTGATCATAGGGAAGCTATAGAGCTCCCGGTCACGTGAATAGAACATTGATCATAGGGAAGCTATAGAGCTCCCGGTCACGTGAATAAACATTGATCATAGGGAAAGCTATAGAGCTCCCGATCACGTGAATAAAACATTGATCATAGGGAAAGCTATAGAGCTCCCGGTCACGTGAATAAAACATTGATCATAGGGAAGCTATAGAGCTCCCGGTCACATGAATAAAACAATGACCATAGGGAAGCTATAGAGCTCCCGGTCACGTGAATAAACATTGATCATAGGGAAGCTATAGAGCTCCCGGTCACGTGAATAAAACATTGATCATAGGGAAAGCTATAGAGCTCCCGGTCACGTGAATAAAACATTGATCATAGGGAAGCTATAGAGCTCCCGGTCACGTGAATAAACATTGATCATAGGGAAGCTATAGAACTCCCGGTCACGTGAATAAAACATTGATCATAGGGAAGCTATAGAGCTCCCGGTCACATGAATAAAACAATGACCATAGGGAAGCTAAAAAGCTCCCGGTCACGTGAATAGAACATAGATCATAGGGAAGCTATAGAGCTCCCAGTCACGTGAATAAAACATTGATCATATGGAAGCTATAGAGCTCCCGATCACGTGAATAAAACATTGATCATAGGGAAGCTATAGAGCTCCCGATCACATGAATAAAACATTGATCATAGGGAAAGCTTTAGAGCTCCCGATCACGTGAATAAAACATTGATCATAGGGAAGCTATAGAGCTCCCGGTCACGTGAATAAAACATTGATCATAGGGAAGCTATAGAGCTCCCGGTCACGTGAATAGAACATTGATCATAGGGAAGCTATAGAGCTCCCAGTCACGTGAATAAACATTGATCATAGGGAAGCTATAGAGCTCCCGGTCACGTGAATAAAACATTGATCATATGGAAGCTATAGAGCTCCCGATCACGTGAATAAAACAATGATTATAGGGAAAGCTATAGAGCTCCCGATCACGTGAATAAAACATTGATCATAGGGAAGCTATAGAGCTCCCGGTCACGTGAATAAAACATTGACCATAGGGAAGCTATAGAGCTCCCGGTCACGTGAATAGAACATTGATCATAGGGAAGCTATAGAGCTCCCAGTCACGTGAATAAACAATGACCATAGGGAAGCTATAGAGCTCCCGGTCACGTGAATAAAACATTGATCACAGGGAAGCTATAGAGCTCCCGGTCACGTGAATAAAACATTGATCATAGGGAAGCTATAGAGCTCCCGGTCACGTGAATAAAACATTGATCATAGGGAAGCTATAGAGCTCCCGGTCACGTGAATAAAACAATGACCATAGGGAAGCTATAGAGCTCCCTATCACGTGAATAAACATTGATCATAGGGAAGCTATAGACCTCCCGGTCACGTGAATAAAACATTGATCATAGGGAAGCTATAGAGCTCCCGGTCACGTGAATAAACATTGATCATAGGGAAGCTATAGAACTCCCGGTCACGTGAATAAAACATTGATCATAGGGAAGCTATAGAGCTCCCGGTCACATGAATAAAACAATGACCATAGGGAAGCTAAAAAGCTCCCGGTCACGTGAATAGAACATAGATCATAGGGAAGCTATAGAGCTCCCAGTCACGTGAATAAAACATTGATCATATGGAAGCTATAGAGCTCCCGATCACGTGAATAAAACATTGATCATAGGGAAGCTATAGAGCTCCCGATCACATGAATAAAACATTGATCATAGGGAAAGCTTTAGAGCTCCCGATCACGTGAATAAAACATTGATCATAGGGAAGCTATAGAGCTCCCGGTCACGTGAATAAAACATTGATCATAGGGAAGCTATAGAGCTCCCGGTCACGTGAATAGAACATTGATCATAGGGAAGCTATAGAGCTCCCAGTCACGTGAATAAACATTGATCATAGGGAAGCTATAGAGCTCCCGGTCACGTGAATAAAACTTTGATCATATGGAAGCTATAGAGCTCCCGATCACGTGAATAAAACAATGATTATAGGGAAAGCTATAGAGCTCCCGATCACGTGAATAAAACATTGATCATAGGGAAGCTATAGAGCTCCCGGTCACGTGAATAAAACATTGACCATAGGGAAGCTATAGAGCTCCCGGTCACGTGAATAAAACATTGATCATAGGGAAACTATACAGCTCCCGGTCACGTGAATAAAACATTGATCATAGGGAAGCTATAGAGCTCCCGGTCACGTGAATAAAACATTGATCATAGGGAAGCTATAGAGCTCCCGGTCACGTGAATAAAACATTGACCATAGGGAAGCTATAGAGCTCCCGGTCACGTGAATAAACATTGATCATAGGGAAGCTATAGAACTCCCGATCACATGAATAAACATTGACCATAGGGAAGCTATAGAGCTCCCGGTCACGTGAATAAAACATTGATCATAGGGAAGCTATAGAGCTCCCGGTCACATGAATAAACATTGACCATAGGGAAGCTATAGAGCTCCCGGTCACGTGAATAAAACATTGATCATAGGGAAGCTATAGAGCTCCCGGTCACATGAATAAACATTGACCATAGGGAAGCTATAGAGCTCCCGGTCACGTGAATAAACATTGATCATAGGGAAGCTATAGAGCTCCCGGTCACGTGAATAAAACATTGATCATAGGGAAAGCTATAGAGCTCCCGGTCACGTGAATAAAACATTGATCATAGGGAAGCTATAGAGCTCCCGGTCACTTGAATAAAACATTGATCATAGGGAAGCTATAGAGCTCCCGGTCACGTGAATAAAACATTGGCCCTCATTCAGACCCACTCGCAAGCGGGCGCACGTACGTTAGGCGTACGTACAAAAATATTTAAATTCAATGGCTCGCTCGTATTTTCGTTCGCATCTAAAATTCCTACCAAAACTCTGACGACCCCTCCTCTAACTAACGAGCGTACGAAATAGCGAGCGTACATCCCCGAAATGGCTTGAAAGGAACGCACGCACACGTATAAACAGGAAGTGGCCTTGTCAGATGTCGATTACCTGCTCCTTTATTCTGCCTACCTCCATCAATCGTATCATGCCAATCAATGTATCAATTAGCTTAATTGTTTGTTTTTTTCAACACAATGCAAGAAACTTTACTCTTGTCCGTGTTTGTGTTTACCCGCAGAATACGTACGGATGAAACATTCGCTTTTATTGTTCAAAAAACATGTGAACCACAATTAAACAATTGTACTATTGCTGTGGATCCCCGCATATTTCCCTGGGTTCATTTCTTTATTTAAATTTGCTTACGCATGTCACTGCATCAAGCCTATCATAACTCTCCAGAGATTTCTGGCCCTGTCGAACACATGACTCATACACTAACCAATAAAATTGCTCCTGTTAATTTCCAAAATACATTAGCCAATCAGAAATTTGGGCCACACTTTATCAAAAATGTTTTGTATGAAAAACACCATTGCCATCATGAGAGCCTCCGCATTCACCAGGCGTGAGCTGCTGGTGCTTACGGAGGTCATGGATCGCCGGATCACCAGCCAGCCTCAACCCATGACCAACCGGCAGAAGCGCTCCGCGTATGCGGAGGCACGGTCCCGCCTGCGGTCCTTCGGCTCACGCCGCAACATCGGGCAGCTGGAGCGCAGGTGGTCCGACCTGCAACGGCGAACGCCCCGCTTGCTGGCATGCTTTCGCATGCAGATCCTGGCAAGTAAGTGTTATGTATTGTGGTTTTAATGTTTGTGTTTGTGGGGCAAACTGCGTGTGCATGTTTTCCTGTCTGTCCTATTTATTATTTGTACTCATATCTGCGTGTGCATGTTTTCCTGTCTGTCCTATTTATTATTTGTACTCATATCTGCGTGTGCATGTTTTCCTGTCTGTTCTATTTATTATTTGTACTCATATCTGCGTGTGCATGTTTTCCTGTCTGTTCTATTTATTATTTGTACTCATATCTGCGTGTGCATGTTTTCCTGTCTGTTCTATTTATTATTTGTACTCATATCTGCGTGTGCATGTTTTCCTGTCTGTTCTATTTATTATTTGTCCTCATATCTGCGTGTGCATGTTTTCCTGTCTGTTCTATTTATTATTTGTACTCATCTGCGTGTGCATGTTTTCCTGTCTGTTCTATTTATTATTTGTCCTCATATCTGCGTGTGCATGTTTTCCTGTCTGTTCTATTTATTATTTGTCCTCATATCTGCGTGTGCATGTTTTCCTGTCTGTTCTATTTATTATTTGTACTCATATCTGCGTGTGCATGTTTTCCTGTCTGTTCTATTTATTATTTGTACTCATATCTGCGTGTGCATGTTTTCCTGTCTGTTCTATTTATTATTTGTACTCATATCTGCGTGTGCATGTTTCCCCTCTATTTCTGATTTATTAATTCTACTGCTATTTGTTTTTTTTTTGTTTTTTTTTAGTTTGGTTGCCCGGATTTGTCCATAAACTAAACGCAATTTCTTTGACATATTTTAGGGGGACAGCCAAGACTCCGCCGTCACCGTCCGTCCAGACGGCGTTCCCGGCCACTATCCCCAACCCCCAGCCAACACTCCACCCCAAATCTTTCCCCTATTCCCCACTCCTCCCCATCCTTCCCAGACCCTCTCCCGGAAATGTCGGGCCTCCTTCCCCTCCGTCCCACTTCCCCCTCTCCTCCACCCACCCCTCTTCCAATTACCCCCTCCCCGGAGTCCATCATAACTCCTCCCCATTCTTTGGGGAATGACGGATCCTCCGAGGAGGATCATGGAGGCATTTCCGGAGCTCCCGTTTTGTTTCCCGGTATGTTTTTTTTTTTTTTAAAGCACAAACTGTTTGTATGTAATCATGTGTCGTGCCTTTCTTCGTGTTTTTGTGGCTTGACTTTTGATGATTGTGAAGGTTTGCCTTTACCTCTTCCTGTTGATTTAAACATACACATATCACACCTGTGGGAATTTGTACCTAGGCCTTGTATTTTTGCCATCACCCACTTTTTTTTGTTTGTTTTGGGTTTAGGAGTGTTTTGGTTGTGTTTTTTTTTTTTTATGTGGATTCCCTATTGTTGTATTAACCCACACACTTTTCTCACCCACAGAGGAACAGAGGCGTCGGCAAGAGGTGGCGGATGTTGTGGGGCAGATGCGCCAACATGTCATCGGCATTCTGGTGGCCCTCGACCGGCTGTCTGGCCTCCTTCGGCAGTAGTTTTTTTATTTTTGTTATATTTTCCAATTAAATTTATTAAGACAAATATACGTTGTGGCTCATTTTTAAAAACCCAAACCAAGATAGTTTAGCCTGACATAAGTTCCTGCAAGGATTTCCCTTTTTTAAAAGTTAGATTGTGTTTTGTCTTTGTATGTCAAACAGACACAAGAAACACATAACAGTAACAATGTCATTTCCCTTTTTGGGTGTAGTGTCAATTACATATTTCTACATTTTCCAGGTTCCTAGTTGGTGCGCAAGCTGCTTAGGCCAATCTTACAAATCCCAAGGTTGGGCCAGGCTTCCTTTTGGTGTGGATTGGGAAGCTGAAAACATATTTCTGTTTAGCTCAACTGGCGTCAGTACTGGTTTACCCCTTAGTCAAATGTAACTTGTGTTAACCTGGTTACACTTGCTGTTAACGTCCCAAAAAAGGAAGACCATTTCACTCTCCAAACATTTATTCACAACATAACAGAGAAAACAAAGTGGTCACTCCCAAAAAAAGAACACAGTGATAAATTCAAATACAACACATACCAAGAAATAATTAAATAAAAACACAAAATCAAGAACTGGTTGACGAAGGACCATGCCAACATGATTCCACAAACATGGCGTTGCGATATGGGTTCCAGAATATATGCCCAAAAGGACCAGATCCAGGTTTGGTAAGGGTAGCAGGAAGTAGTGAGCGTTGGAGTGCCAAAGATTATGTGAACAAACAGAAGATGGTGAGAAAAATAAAAATAAATTAGATGTTCGCAAACAAACACAAACACATTAGGTATAAACACTGGAGTTTTGTTCAAACTTACCTAAAAAATCTGGCCACCACATCATCGCGTATGGCCCCCCCACATACTGACCTTCGACCAACCTCGGGGGGGCCATCCTCAGGTAAGGCATCCTCTGGCTGCATTGGGACACCACTCCTTATGGCAATGTTGTGAAATATCCCACACAGGACCACAATTTTAGACACCATATCCGGCACATACATGAGTTCGCCACCAGAGCGGTGGAGGCATCTGAATCGGCCTTTTAAAAGGCTGATACAGCGCTCCACCACTTGCCTGGTGGCTGTAAGTGCGGAATTATACGCACTTTGTGGCCCTAGTGTGGGAGCCAAATAAGGAGTGAGCAGCCAGGACATGCAAGGGTATCCACTGTCTCCTGTGAACAAAAATAGACCACATCAGGAACACTGTGTATCAAGCTTAACATTGTTATGTACTAAAGGTCTCCACTTACCCAGAAGCCACGCATCACCAGCTTGTAGGTTGGTTAATTTCTGCCATATCCCTGATTGCCGCATGACGAAGGAGTCATGAGCACTTCCGGGTAATTTAGCATTCAGGGACAGGATCTGGAGGGAGGCATCACATACCACCATTACATTCAGGGAGTAATAGTGTTTCCTGTTTCTAAATATTGCCTCCAGCCGTGCTGGAGGCTGAAGTGGTATGTGAGTACCATCCACAACCCCTATGATGTGTGGGAAGCCAGCTATTTGGTAAAAATTGGCCTTGGCCACACTAAGGGCACCCATATCCAAAGGCATTTTAATAAAATGATGGAGGTGCTTGAAAAGTGCCTCCATCACTGCCCTCAGGTTCCTGGAAAAGGAGGATTGGGAGATGCCCGCCACTATTCCCACCGTTGTTTGAAACGATCTTGAGGCACAGAAATGTAACACCGCCATAAATTGCGTCAGTGGTGGTATTGCTGTTGGACTGTCAATTTGCCGCTCAAGATCACTTTCTATTAATGAGAGAGTGTCTATGATGATTTTGGGAGGTAGACGGTAGCGTCTTAAAACCTCATCATCGGGCATTCCAAAAAGGGTGACACGTGTTCGAAATATCTGGGGCCTTGCATGCCTACGATACCTACGCCTGGGACGAGTTTGAGGTTGGTCGTCTTCCGGGAGCAGGGCCAGAACAATTCGCCCCAGATCTACCTGAAATTCAAAGTTTACAATGTAAGGCTTTTGAGCCACCCCAAAAGTAAGAAAAAACAACTTCGCTTTCTGATACCATCCATAGCTGCTTACATGCCGGGGTATTGTCATGATACGTATAAACTGTAAAAAAGGCAACAATGAGACTTCAAAAATTTAGAGGGTGTTTTTTTTTTTTTAAATTGTTGCAAGCCAACACAGAAAATAGCCGAAACACACATTTGCCCATCGATGAAAACGACATTGCACACCGTACGTCAAATAGGGTTCAAATGGACCCCAAAAATGGAAAAGGGAAAAGCAAAACTGGTTTACATGATGAATAAGCCGCCAAAAATGCGGTAATTAATTCGCAAATGCAAGTCACTACACCAACAGTCAAAAATGCGTTAATTAGTTCGCAAATGCAAGTCACTACACCAACAGTCAAAAATGCGGTAATTAATTCGCAAATGCAAGTCACTACACCAACAGTCAAAAATGCGGTAATTAGTTCGCAAATGCAAGTCACTACACCAACAGTCAAAAATGCGGTAATTAATTTGCAAATGCATGTCACTACACCAACAGTCAAAAATGCGTTAATTAGTTCGCAAATGCAAGTCACTACACCAACAGTCAAAAATGCGGTAATTAATTCGCAAATGCAAGTCACTACACCAACAGTCAAAAATGCGTTAATTAGTTCGCAAATGCAAGTCACTACACCAACAGTCAAAAATGCGGTAATTAATTCGCAAATGCAAGTCACTACACCAACAGTCAAAAATGCGGTAATTAATTCGCAAATGCAAGTCACTACACTAACAGTCAAAAATGCGGTAATTAGTTCGCAAATGCAAGTCACTACACCAACAGTCAAAAATGCGGTAATTAGTTCGCAAATGCAAGTCACTACACTAACAGTCAAAAATGCGGTAATTAGTTCGCAAATGCAAGTCACTACACTAACAGTCAAAAATGCGGTAATTAGTTCGCAAATGCAAGTCACTACACCAACAGTCAAAAATGCGGTAATTAGTTCGCAAATGCAAGTCACTACACCAACAGTCAAAAATGCGGTAATTAGTTCGCAAATGCAAGACAAAAAATGGACTTACCCAACTCGAATATATAAGATTTCCAAAAAAAAGGTCTTTGGGTCCGAAAGCCAAAACAAACTAAAAAAGATGAAATTAGTGTTAAAAAAATTAACTAACCAACAAACAGAAGAATACACCAATTGGCCACAAATTTGACTGCACAAAACTTACCAAATCAGGAAAGGATGTGGAAAAAAGGAAAAAAATGCGAACGGAAAAACAAAAGAACTGTAGCAAAAACAAACAAAAAACCAACTCTGCCAAATCCACCAACCGCAAACAACCAAATCCAAACAACTTAACCGCCAACAATCCAACAACCCCACCTCGACTCCACACACACCAAGCCATAAATAGTGTTTATTTTCCCGCACAAATTAAGGATGAATCATAGGGACGCACAATCAATGATGAGGCCGCAAACAAAGGACGCATGTATAAATACGTCACGAAATCACATTGAATTTCTGGTTGATTTCATTCTGGAAGCAGAAACATGGCTTCAGACCAGGGAAACAATGGCCAAAAATCCGGCGGTAAGGCCTTCATGCATTTTGTCTCCATGATTATTTTAAAACAAATATATTGGTCAAGTTGTGAAGTGGCTAAATCGGAATATTTACCCAAATAGGTGAGGAGGATGACATGGAAGAGACTGCTGGCCCCAGTCAACCCGCCAAAGCTGCCAAAAAAAAAAGGCAGCCACATTTCACAAGCAAGGAGATGGAGGTTTTGATCCAGAAGTGCGTTGACATCCTGCCCCAGGCAGCCAGGAATATGAGCCAAAGCCAGAAGTGGAGAATGTGGGAGGAGGTCGCCGTTGCTGTCAATAGGGTGGGTGATTATGTCCGTCTAGCCCGGGATGTCAAACGGCGGTAAGTAAACACTTTCCCATCCTATAAACAAACCCCATTGTAAAAAAAAGGATAATGGTTCCAAATTCATTCCACAGATGGGCAGACTTCAAATATCGTCTCAAACAAAAACTTGCCGACAGGGCTAGGCATGCAAGGGGGACAGGTGGGGGTCCCACCCCTGTGTCATTGGAGTTGACAGACTTAGAAGAGATGGCACAGGGGTGTGTGCAGGCTGTGGAGGTGTTTGGCGTGTCCAACATGGATACGGACATGCCAGACTTTGCGGCTCCTCATGTTGGCCAAGGTAAGTCTTGTGATGTCACCAACTCTGAAATGCTATTGTGCCAATATGTAGATTCTAATGTGAGTCTTTTCGCAAATTTCCTAACAGAGACAGAGGCGGATGAGTCTGCTCCAGAGGGGAGCCTTGGCCGCAGAATTTCTGCTGGCTCTGCAGGGGAGGAACCAGTACATCCGGCTGAGGACCCTGCAGAAGCCAGTCCAGGGCGTGCCCCCTCACAGGCAGTGGGCCTCCTCACAGAACTCAATTTTAAATCGGATTGCCATACGGAGATTCTGCAGAGGATGGACGCCAGTCTGATACGGGTGGCTGAGGCCCTGGAGCAAAATGCTGCGGCCAACGTGACCACTGCTCAGGCCCTGGCGGAAAATACCAGGGCCAACATCCGCATCGCCGATGCCCTGGAGCAGCTCGTTCGCCAGCACATGGTGGAGCCGACCTCCCTTCCTGCCGGAACATCCGGATCCTCCACCTCTGGCACAACATCAGCCAATCCTCCAAATGTGCCTAGCCCTGTGCCTAGTCCAGAGGCCACAACATCTGCCTCTGGACAGGCCAGCCCGATGGCATCCCGGACCCGGTCTGGCGCCCACCCTCACCCAGCCAAACGGGCGAGAAAACGGTGACAGCAATGGCGACTTTTCCAACACTCCTTCTGTGCTTGGCTCATATTCCTTTCTGGTCAAAACTTCCCTCTCCTTTCTTGTGAAATGTTTTTAAATTTTGTATTTACGATTATGTTAGCAGTTATGGTTTTTTTTTTTTTTGAACAAATATCTTGGCCACAAAAAAAGGCAACAAAATATTAGGCCAATTTGTTTGTGTTTAAACAATAAATTAAAAACAAAAAAATGAGATTGTATTGTGACATTATTGTACAAATGGGTTACATTTAATCCTGGCCCTAAAGGCAAAAACTGACCCTCTTAAAACCAAAAAAAGGCCTCTTTAAGGAACGTTTCAAAAATCACATAGCGATGCAAATTCCACAGTAAACCAAAAAAAAGGGGAGCTAATTAAAAGATGATGACATTATTGTTACAATAGGCCATAACCAACAAATTGTGGCCAAAATAAAACCCCAAAAATGTACGCTAATTGATTGTGTAATCATGACATTAGCAGCTCTGATTTCCACCTGCGTACGCTTTTGTGCTATCCCAATAAACTGCTTTCCAAACACATACCAAGCCGGATTTCAATCCAACACTAATTACTTTACTGACCAGCCGCGATTAATCGCAGCACCATCGTGGAGTCCCGGGACGGAGGAGAAGGCCATCGCCAATGTGGTCGAGTAATCCTGACCCTAAGCTGTGCGAGCATTTTGAAGGGAAAGCGGATGTTTCAGTGACGTATGAGACGGTCCGAACACATTTGACGTTCGCATCTGCTAATGTATGTACGCCCCAAAAACGCCTCGCCACGCCTGCGTTTTTTCATCTCCACCCCCGTCAACACCCAAAAACGCCCTGTTCTGTCAATCACATTTGACATGTCACTTCCTGTACGCTATTTTAGGAACGAGAGAAAAAAAGCACGCAATCTGCCGTACGCACATGCGCAGTGTAACACCGACGCATGCGCGGTTAGTCAACATCGGAACGCAACGAGCGTACTGTTGTTAACGTGCGGCTCTGAATGAGGGCCATTGATCATAGGGAAGCTATAGAGCTCCCGGTCACGTGAATAAACATTGATCATAGGGAAGATATAGAGCTCCCGGTCACGTGAATAAACATTGACCATAGGGAAGCTATAAAGCTCCCGGTCACGTGAATAAACATTGATCATAGGGAAGCTATAGAGCTCCCGGTCTCCTGAATAAACATTGATCATAGGGAAGCTATAGAGCTCCCGGTCACGGGAATAAACATTGATCATAGGGAAGCTATAGAGCTCCCGGTCACGTGAATAAAACATTGATCATAGGGAAGCTATAGAGCTCGCAGTCACGTGAATAAAACATTGACCATAGGGAAGCTATAGAGCTCCCGGTCACGTGAATAAAACATTGATCATAGGGAAGCTATACAGCTCCCGGTCACGTGAATAAAACATTGATCATAGGGAAGATATAGAGCTCCCGGTCACGTGAATAAACATTGATCATAGGGAAGCTATAGAGCTCCCGGTCACGTGAATAAAACATTGACCATAGGGAAGCTATAGAGCTCCCGGTCACTTGAATAAAACATTGATCATAGGGAAGCTATAGAGCTCCCGGTCACGTGAATAAAACATTGATCATAGGGAAGCTATAGAGCTCCCGGTCACGTGAATAAAACATTGACCATAGGGAAGCTATAGAGCTCCCGGTCACGTGAATAAACATTGATCATAAGGAAGCTATAGAGCTCCCGGTCACGTGAATAAAACATTGATCATAGGGAAGCTATAGAGCTCCCTGTCACGTGAATAAAACATTGATCATAGGGAAGCTATAGAGCTCTCGGTCACGTGAATAAAACATTGATCATAGGGAAGCTATAGAGCTCCCGGTTACGTGAATAAACATTGATCATAGGGAAGTTATAGAGCTCCCGGTCACGTGAATAAACATTGATCATAGGGAAGCTATAGAACTCCCGGACACGTGAATAAAACACTGACCATAGGGAAGCTAAAAAGCTCCCGGTCACGTGAATAAACATTGATCATAGGGAAGCTATAGAGCTCCCGGTCACGTGAATAAAACATTGATAATAGGGAAGCTATAGAGCTCCCGGTCACATGAACAAAACATTGACCATAGGGAAGCTAAAGAGCTCCCGGTCACGTGAACAAAACATTGACCATAGGGAAGCTATAGAGCTCCCGGTCACGTGAATAAAACATTGATCATAGGGAAGCTATAGAGCTCCCGGTCACGTGAATAAAATATTGACCATACTGAAGCTATAGAGCTCCCGGTCACGTGAATAAACATTGATCATATGGAAGGTATAGAGCTCCCGATCACGTGAATAAAACATTGATCATAGGGAAGCTATAGAGCTCCCGATCACATGAATAAAACATTGATCATAGGGAAAGCTATGGAGCTCACGATCACGTGAATAAAACAATGATCATAGGGAAGCTATAGAGCTCCCGGTCACGTGAATAGAACATTGATCATAGGGAAGCTATAGAGCTCCCAGTCAAGTGAATAAACATTGATCATATGGAAGGTATAGAGCTCCCGATCACGTGAATAAAACATTGATCATAGGGAAGCTATAGAGCTCCCGATCACATGAATAAAACATTGAACATAGGGAAAGCTATAGAGCTCACAATCACGTGAATAAAACATTGATCATAGGGAAGCTATAGAGCTCCCGGTCACGTGAATAAAACATTGATCATAGGGAAGCTATAGAGCTCCCGGTCACGCGAATAGAACATTGATCATAGGGAAGCTATAGAGCTCCCAGTCACGTGAATAAACATTGATCATAGGGAAGCTATAGAGCTCCCGGTCACGTGAATAAAACATTGATCACAGGGAAGCTATAGAGCTCCCGGTCACGTGAATAAAACATTGATCATAGGGAAGCTATAGAGCTCCCAGTCACGTGAATAAACATTGATCATAGGGAAGCTATAGAGCTCCCGGTCATGTGAATAAAACAATGACCATAGGGAAGCTATAGAGCTCCCGGTCACGTGAATAAACATTGATCATAGGGAAGCTATAGAGCTCCCGGTCACGTGAATAAAACATTGATCATAGGGAAAGCTATAGAGCTCCCAGTCACGTGAATAAAACATTGATCATAGGGAAGCTATAGAGCTCCCGGTCACGTGAATAAAACATTGATCATAGGGAAGCTATAGAGCTCCCGGTCACGTGAATAAAACATTGATCATAGGGAAGCTATAGAGCTCCCGGTCACGTGAATAAACATTGATCATAGGGAAGATATAGAGCTCCCGGTCACGTGAATAAACATTGACCATAGGGAAGCTATAAAGCTCCCGGTCACGTGAATAAACATTGATCATAGGGAAGCTATAGAGCTCCCGGTCACCTGAATAAACATTGATCATAGGGAAGCTATAGAGCTCCCGGTCACGGGAATAAACATTGATCATAGGGAAGCTATAGAGCTCCCGGTCACGTGTATAAAACATTGATCATAGGAAAGCTATAGAGCTCGCAGTCACGTGAATAAAACATTGACCATAGGGAAGCTATAGAGCTCCCGGTCACGTGAATAAAACATTGATCATAGGGAAGCTATACAGCTCCTGGTCACGTGAATAAAACATTGATCATAGGGAAGATATAGAGCTCCCGGTCACGTGAATAAACATTGATCATAGGGAAGCTATAGAGCTCCCGGTCACGTGAATAAAACATTGACCATAGGGAAGCTATAGAGCTCCCGGTCACTTGAATAAAACATTGATCATAGGGAAGCTAGAGAGCTCCCGGTCACGTGAATAAAACATTGATCATAGGGAAGCTATAGATCTCCCGGTCACGTGAATAAAACATTGACGATAGGGAAGCTATAGAGCTCCCGGTCACGTGAATAAACATTGATCATAAGGAAGCTATAGAGCTCCCGGTCACGTGAATAAAACATTGATCATAGGGAAGCTATAGAGCTCCCTGTCACGTGAATAAAACTTTGATCATAGGGAAGCTATACAGCTCCCGGTCACGTGAATAAAACATTGATCATAGGGAAGCTATAGAGCTCCCGGTTATGTGAATAAACATTGATCATAGGGAAGTTATAGAGCTCCCGGTCACGTGAATAAACATTGATCATAGGGAAGCTATAGAGCTCCCGGACACGTGAATAAAACACTGACCATAGGGAAGCTAAAAAGCTCCCGGTCACGTGAATAAACATTGATCATAGGGAAGCTATAGAGCTCCCGGTCACGTGAATAAAACATTGATCATAGGGAAGCTATAGAGCTCCCGGTCACATGAACAAAACATTGACCATAGGGAAGCTAAAGAGCTCCCGGTCACGTGAACAAAACATTGACCATAGGGAAGCTATAGAGCTCCCGGTCACGTGAATAAAACATTGATCATAGGGAAGCTATAGAGCTCCCGGTCACGTGAATAAAATATTGACCATACTGAAGCTATAGAGCTCCCGGTCACGTGAATAAACATTGATCATAGGGAAGCTATAGAGCTCCCGGTCACGTGAATAAAACATTGATCATAGGGAAGCTATAGAGCTCCCAGTCACGTGAATAAACATTGATCATAGGGAAGCTATAGAGCTCCCGGTCACGTGAATAAACATTGATCATAGGGAAGCTATAGAGCTCCTGGTCACGTGAATAAAACATTGATCATAGGGAAGCTATAGAGCTCCCGGTCACGTGAATAAACATTGATCATAGGGAAGCTATAGAGCTCCCGATCACGTGAATAAACATTGATCATAGGGAAAGCTATAGAGCTCCCGGTCACGTGAATAAAACATTGATCATAGGGAATCTATAGAGCTCCCGGTCACGTGAATAAACATTGATCATAGGGAAGCTATAGAGCTCCCGGTCACGTGAATGAAACATTGATCATAGGGAAGCTATAGAGCTCCCGGTCACGTGAATAAATCATTGATCATAGGGAAGCTATAGAGCTCCCAGTCACGTGAATAAAACATTGACCATAGGGAAGCTATAGAGCTCCCGGTCACGTGAAGAAAACATTGACCATAGGGAAGCTATAGAGCTCCCGGTCACGTGAATAAACATTGATCATAGGGAAGCTATAGAGCTCCCGGTCACGTGAATAAACATTGACCATAGGGACGCTATAGTGCTCCCGGTCACGTGAATAAAACATTGATCATAGGGAAGCTATGGAGCTCCCGGTCACGTGAATAAAACATTGATCATAGGGAAGCTATGGAGCTCCCGGTCACGTGAATAAAACATTGACCATAGGGAAACTATACAGCTCCCGGTCACGTGAATAAACATTGATCATAGGGAAGCTATAGAGCTCCCGGTCACGTGAATAAAACATTGATCATAGGGAAGCTATAGAGCTCCCGGTCACGTGAATAAACATTGACCATAGGGAAGCTATAGAGCTCCCAGTCACGTGAATAAACATTGATCATAGGGAAGCTATAGAGCTCCCGGTCACATGAATAAAACATTGATCATAGGGAAGCTATAGAGCTCCCGGTCACGTGAATAAAACATTGACCATAGGGAAGCTATAGAGCTCCCGGTCACATGAATAAAACATTGATCATAGGGAAGCTATAGAGCTCCCGGTCACATGAATAAAACATTGACCATAGGGAAGCTATAGAGCTCCCGGTCACGTGAATAAAACATTGACCATAGGGAAGCTATAGAGCTCCCGGTCACATGAATAAAACATTGATCATAGGGAAGCTATAGAGCTCCCGGTCACGTGAATAAAACATTGACCATAGGGAAGCTATAGAGCTCCCGGTCACGTGAATAAACATTGATCATAGGGAAGCTATAGAGCTCCCGGTCACGTGAATAAACATTGACCATAGGGAAGCTATAGAGCTCCCGGTTACATGAATAAAACATTACCATAGGGAAGCTATAGAGCTCCCGGTCACGTGAATAAACATTGATCATAGGGAAGCTATAGAGCTCCCGGTCACGTGAATAAAACATCGATCATAGGGAAGCTATAGAGCTCCCGGTCACGTGAATAAACATTGATCATAGGGAAGCTATAGAGCTCCCAGTCACGTGAATAAACATTGATCATAGGGAAGCTATAGAGCTCCCGGTCACGTGAATAAACATTGATCATAGGGAAACTATAGAGCTCCCAGTCACGTGAATAAACATTGATCATAGGGAAACTATAGAGCTCCCGGTCACGTGAATAAACATTGATCATAGGGAAACTATAGAGCTTCCGGTCACGTGAATAAACATTGATCATAGGAAGCTATAGAGCTCCCAGTCAAGTGAATAAACATTGATCATATGGAAGGTATAGAGCTCCCGATCACGTGAATAAAACATTGATCATAGGGAAGCTATAGAGCTCCCGATCACATGAATAAAACATTGAACATAGGGAAAGCTATAGAGCTCACGATCACGTGAATAAAACATTGATCATAGGGAAGCTATAGAGCTCCCGGTCACGTGAATAAAACATTGATCATAGGGAAGCTATAGAGCTCCCGGTCACGCGAATAGAACATTGATCATAGGGAAGCTATAGAGCTCCCAGTCACGTGAATAAACATTGATCATAGGGAAGCTATAGAGCTCCCGGTCACGTGAATAAAACATTGATCACAGGGAAGCTATAGAGCTCCCGGTCACGTGAATAAAACATTGATCATAGGGAAGCTATAGAGCTCCCAGTCACGTGAATAAACATTGATCATAGGGAAGCTATAGAGCTCCCGGTCATGTGAATAAAACAATGACCATAGGGAAGCTATAGAGCTCCCGGTCACGTGAATAAACATTGATCATAGGGAAGCTATAGAGCTCCCGGTCACGTGAATAAAACATTGATCATAGGGAAAGCTATAGAGCTCCCAGTCACGTGAATAAAACATTGATCATAGGGAAGCTATAGAGCTCCCGGTCACGTGAATAAAACATTGATCATAGGGAAGCTATAGAGCTCCCGGTCACGTGAATAAAACATTGATCATAGGGAAGCTATAGAGCTCCCGGTCACGTGAATAAACATTGATCATAGGGAAGATATAGAGCTCCCGGTCACGTGAATAAACATTGACCATAGGGAAGCTATAAAGCTCCCGGTCACGTGAATAAACATTGATCATAGGGAAGCTATAGAGCTCCCGGTCACCTGAATAAACATTGATCATAGGGAAGCTATAGAGCTCCCGGTCACGGGAATAAACATTGATCATAGGGAAGCTATAGAGCTCCCGGTCACGTGTATAAAACATTGATCATAGGGAAGCTATAGAGCTCGCAGTCACGTGAATAAAACATTGACCATAGGGAAGCTATAGAGCTCCCGGTCACGTGAATAAAACATTGATCATAGGGAAGCTATAGAGCTCCCGGTCACGTGAATAAACATTGATCATAGGGAAGCTATAGAGCTCCCGGTCACGTGAATAAAACATTGACCATAGGGAAGCTATAGAGCTCCCGGTCACTTGAATAAAACATTGATCATAGGGAAGCTAGAGAGCTCCCGGTCACGTGAATAAAACATTGATCATAGGGAAGCTATAGATCTCCCGGTCACGTGAATAAAACATTGACCATAGGGAAGCTATAGAGCTCCCGGTCACGTGAATAAACATTGATCATAAGGAAGCTATAGAGCTCCCGGTCACGTGAATAAAACATTGATCATAGGGAAACTATAGAGCTTCCGGTCACGTGAATAAAACACTGACCATAGGGAAGCTAAAAAGCTCCCGGTCACGTGAATAAACATTGATCATAGGGAAGCTATAGAGCTCCCGGTCACGTGAATAAAACATTGATCATAGGGAAGCTATAGAGCTCCCGGTCACATGAACAAAACATTGACCATAGGGAAGCTAAAGAGCTCCCGGTCACGTGAACAAAACATTGACCATAGGGAAGCTATAGAGCTCCCGGTCACGTGAATAAAACATTGATCATAGGGAAGCTATAGAGCTCCCGGTCACGTGAATAAAATATTGACCATACTGAAGCTATAGAGCTCCCGGTCACGTGAATAAACATTGATCATAGGGAAGCTATAGAGCTCCCGGTCACGTGAATAAAACATTGATCATAGGGAAGCTATAGAGCTCCCAGTCACGTGAATAAACATTGATCATAGGGAAGCTATAGAGCTCCCGGTCACGTGAATAAACATTGATCATAGGGAAGCTATAGAGCTCCTGGTCACGTGAATAAAACATTGATCATAGGGAAGCTATAGAGCTCCCGGTCACGTGAATAAACATTGATCATAGGGAAGCTATAGAGCTCCCGATCACGTGAATAAACATTGATCATAGGGAAAGCTATAGAGCTCCCGGTCACGTGAATAAAACATTGATCATAGGGAATCTATAGAGCTCCCGGTCACGTGAATAAACATTGATCATAGGGAAGCTATAGAGCTCCCGGTCACGTGAATGAAACATTGACCATAGGGAAGCTATAGAGCTCCCGGTCACATGAATAAAACTTTGATCATAGGGAAGCTATAGAGCTCCCGGTCACGTGAATAAATCATTGATCATAGGGAAGCTATAGAGCTCCCAGTCACGTGAATAAAACATTGACCATAGGGAAGCTATAGAGCTCCCGGTCACGTGAAGAAAACATTGACCATAGGGAAGCTATAGAGCTCCCGGTCACGTGAATAAACATTGATCATAGGGAAGCTATAGAGCTCCCGGTCACGTGAATAAACATTGACCATAGGGACGCTATAGTGCTCCCGGTCACGTGAATAAAACATTGATCATAGGGAAGCTATGGAGCTCCCGGTCACGTGAATAAAACATTGATCATAGGGAAGCTATGGAGCTCCCGGTCACGTGAATAAAACATTGACCATAGGGAAACTATACAGCTCCCGGTCACGTGAATAAACATTGATCATAGGGAAGCTATAGAGCTCCCGGTCACGTGAATAAAACATTGATCATAGGGAAGCTATAGAGCTCCCGGTCACATGAATAAACATTGACCATAGGGAAGCTATAGAGCTCCCAGTCACGTGAATAAACATTGATCATAGGGAAGCTATAGAGCTCCCGGTCACATGAATAAAACATTGATCATAGGGAAGCTATAGAGCTCCCGGTCACGTGAATAAAACATTGACCATAGGGAAGCTATAGAGCTCCCGGTCACATGAATAAAACATTGATCATAGGGAAGCTATAGAGCTCCCGGTCACATGAATAAAACATTGACCATAGGGAAGCTATAGAGCTCCCGGTCACGTGAATAAAACATTGACCATAGGGAAGCTATAGAGCTCCCGGTCACATGAATAAAACATTGATCATAGGGAAGCTATAGAGCTCCCGGTCACGTGAATAAAACATTGACCATAGGGAAGCTATAGAGCTCCCGGTCACGTGAATAAACATTGATCATAGGGAAGCTATAGAGCTCCCGGTCACGTGAATAAACATTGACCATAGGGAAGCTATAGAGCTCCCGGTTACATGAATAAAACATTGACCATAGGGAAGCTATAGAGCTCCCGGTCACGTGAATAAACATTGATCATAGGGAAGCTATAGAGCTCCCGGTCACGTGAATAAAACATCGATCATAGGGAAGCTATAGAGCTCCCGGTCACGTGAATAAACATTGATCATAGGGAAGCTATAGAGCTCCCGGTCACGTGAATAAACATTGATCATAGGGAAGCTATAGAGCTCCCGGTCACGTGAATAAACATTGATCATAGGGAAACTATAGAGCTCCCAGTCACGTGAATAAACATTGATCATAGGGAAACTATAGAGCTCCCGGTCACGTGAATAAACATTGATCATAGGGAAACTATAGAGCTTCCGGTCACGTGAATAAACATTGATCATAGGAAGCTATAGAGCTCCCGGTCACGTGAATAAACATTGATCATAGGGAAACTATAGAGCTCCCGGTCAAGTGAATAAACATTGATCATATGGAAGCTATAGAGCTCCCGGTCACGTGAATAAACATTGATCATAGGGAAACTATAGAGCTCCCGGTCACGTGAATAAAAATTGATCATAGGGAAGCTATAGAGCTCCCGGTCACGTGAATAAACATTGATCATAGGGAAACTATAGAGCTCCCGGTCACGTGAATAAACATTGATCACATGAGCGGAACACATCAGGGGCAACATGCAGTACTGACGTGGGATTGTTTACTGCACGAGGATAGAAACAGAGACCCGAATCACATGACCAGTGTGTGTTACGTGATCGGGAATTTGTGAATACAGCTGATTTGCGACCAGCTTCATTGAGACTTTGAGGGGTATTCAATATGAAACGTAAACTTCGCTGTCGAAGTTTACGTTTCATATCAGAGTTTTTACCTGTGTTAAAGTATCGGGCGCGTGCCCGCTTATCCCCGTATTCAATATGAAATGAACGAAAACGGGAGCCTCCGAAGTTGGATTTGTGTAAAGTTACGAATTTTTCCTTAAAAAAATTGTAGGACCCTCCTAAAGTTGTAAAAACATGGGCGAACACTATGGGTACCCCCGTTTTAGCCTTTAAATTAAAGTCGGTGATTTAAATAGCCGCAGCAGGTGTTTTTTCCCGACATTGAAGAAGTGATGCAGAAGAGCATGTTTTTATGTCCCTAGAGTAATTTTTTAAAAATTCTGCATTTGTGCACCTGCCGCTAATAATCTAATAGCCTATTCTAGAATACACCTGCCACTAATAATCCATTCTAGAATACACCTGCCGCTAATAATCTATTCTAGAAAACCCCTGCCGCTAATAATCTATTCTAGAATACACCTGCCGCTAATAATCTATTCCAGAATACACCTGTCGCTAATAATCTATTCTAGAATACACCTGCCGCTAATAATCTATTCTAGAATACACCTGCCGCTAATAACCTATTCTAGAATACACCTGCCGCTAATAATCTATTCTAGAAAACACCTGCTACTAATAACCTATTCTAGAATACACCTGCTGCTAATAGCCTATTCTAGAAAACACCTGCTACTAATAATCTATTCTAGAATACACCTGCCGCTAATAGACTATTCTAGAAAACACCTGCCGCTAATAATCTATTCTAGAAAACACCTGCCGCTAATAATCTATTCTAGAATACACCTGCCGCTAATAATCTATTCTAGAATACACCTGCCGCTAACAGCCTATTCTAGTAAACACCTGCCGCTAATAGCCTATTCTAGAATACACCTGCCGCTAATAATCTATTCTAGAATACACCTGCCGCTAATAGACTATTCTAGAAAACACCTGCCGCTAATAATCTATTCTAGAAAACACCTGCCGCTAATAATCTATTCTAGAATACACCTGCCGCTAATAATCTATTCTAGAATACATCTGCCGCTAACAGCCTATTCTAGTAAACACCTGCCGCTAATAGCCTATTCTAGAATACACCTGCCGCTAATAATCTATTCTAGAATACACCTGCCGCTAATATCCTATTCTAGAAAACACCTGCCGCTAATAATCTATTCTAGAAAACACCTGCCGCTAATAATCTATTCTAGAATACACCTGCCGCTAATAATCTATTCTAGAATACACCTGCCGCTAATAGCCTATTCTAGAATGCACCTGCCACTAATAGCCTATTCTAGAAAACACCTGTCGCTAATAATCTATTCTAGAAAACACCTGCTGCTTATAATCTATTCTACAATACACCTGCCACTAATAATCTATTCTAGAATACACCTGCCGCTAATAATCTATTCTAGAATACACCTGCTGCTAATAGCCAATTCTAGAATACACCTGCCACTAATAATCTATTCTAGAATACACCTGCCACTAATAGCCTTTTCTAGAAAACACCTGCTGCTTATAATCTATTCTAGAATACACCTGCTGCTAATAATCTATTCTAGAATACACCTGCCGCTAATAGCCTATTCTAGAAAACACCTGCATCTTATAATCTATTCTAGAAAACACCTGCCGCTAATAATCTATTCTAGAATACACCTGCCGCTAATAATCTATTCTAGAATACACCTGCCGCTAGTAATCTATTCTAGAATACACCTGCCGCTAATAATCTATTCTAGAATACATCTGCCGCTAATAATCTATTCTAGAATGCACCTGCCGCTAATAGCCTATTCTAGAATACACCTGCCGCTAATAATCTATTCTAGAATACATCAGCCGCAAATAGCCTATTCTAGAATACACCTGCCGCTAATAATCTATTCTAGAAAGCACCTGCCGCTAATAATCTATTCTAGAATACACCTGCCTCTAGTAATCTATTCTAGAATACACCTGCGGCTAATAATCTATTCTAGAATGCACCTGCCGCTAATAATCTATTCTAGAATGCACCTGCCGCTAATAATCTATTCTAGAATACACCTGCTGCTAATAATCTATTCCAGAATACACCTGCTGCTAATAATCTATTCCAGAATACACCTGCCGCTAATAATCTATTCCAGAATACACCTGCCGCTAATAATCTATTCTAGAATACACCTGCCGCTAATAATCTATTCTAGAATACACCTGCTGCTAATAATCTCTTCCAGAATACACCTGCTGCTTATAATCTATTCTACAATACACCTGCCGCTAATAATCTATTCCAGAATACACCTGCCGCTAATAGCCTATTCTAGAATACACCTGCCGCTATTAATCTATTCTAGAATACACCTGCTGCTTTTAATCTATTCTACAATACACCTGCCGCTAATAGCCTATTCTAGAATACACCTGCCGCTAATAATCTATTCTAGAATACACCTGCTACTTATAATCTATTCTAGAATACACCTGCCGCTAATAACCTATTCTAGAAAACACCTGCCGCTAATAGCCTATTCTAGAATACACCTGCCGCTAATAATCTATTCTAGAATACACCTGCCGCTAATAATCTATTCTAGAAAACACCTGCCGCTAATAATCTATTCTAGAATACACCTGCCGCTAATAATCTATTCTAGAATACAACTGCCGCTAATAGCCTATTCTAGAATACACCTGCCGCTAATAATCTATTCTAGAATACACCTGCCGCTAATAATCTATTCTAGAATACACCTGCCGCTAATAATCTATTCTAGAATACACCTGTCGCTAATAATCTATTCTAGAATACACCTGTCGCTAATAATCTATTCCAGAATACACCTGCCGCTAATAATCTATTCTAGAATACACCTGTCGCATACTTGGAGAATAGCCCTGAACCTATTTCCCTATTGTTAATCAATTTTTTCCAATTTGTTTTTTTTTCACCCCAATTTTTAAATTAATTTTTTGGGGTGTCCCTATTTTTTTTTTGACACAGTTCTTTTTTATATGTCATTCTCAGGGGTGCAGGCTATTTTTTTTAAGCCTGCACCCCTAAACCCCAATTCTGCACTTTTTTTTCGACACCTATTCAATAGTGAAAAGTTATCCCCGTTTTTTAAAACTGCGAAAAGTCTTTGAAATTGAATACGGTGTAAAAGTAAAACCTGCGATAATGACGTCATAGGTGCGATATTAACGCAAAAATGATGTTTTCGCTCCCATATTCCCCTATACCACTGTTAGAGGTAATACTTGTATTATATTGTTTATATACATTTTTATTTCACCCTACCTGAATACCCATAAGCATGGGATTAAGCAACATTATCTGTGTATTTAAGATTTTGAAATGATGGATAGGTTTTTGTTTATATGTTAATCACCACAAGTGATTGAGATCTCCAATCATCTGGTGGGTATATAAGGGAGACATTTCTGCCCCACAGTACACACTCCTGAGGGAGGTGAGCAGTCACTACTCAGAGAAACGCGTTGAGACTCTTATTTACCACCTTTTTGGTTTTACCAACTGCTGGATAAACCATTTGGACAATCTGGACTCTCCCCTTGAAAAATATCTCTGCAACCTGAGAGGATTCCTTAAGGTTTGTGCTTCAGCCTACTCATTGTGTCTGCTGGATGCCGGAGGACTTCCTATCAGCAAGTTACCACTATATATGCCTTAGATGATTCCTTGTTACTACGCATCAGCCTTATTGCTAATTGCTGGATGCCAGAGGACTTCCTATCAGCAAGTTACCACTATATATGCCTTAGATGATTCCTTGTTACTACGCATCAGCCTTATTGCTAATTGCTGGAAGCCGGAGGACTTCCTATCAGCAAGTTACCACTATATATGCCTTAGATGATTCCTTGTTACTACGCATCAGCCTTATTGCTAATTGCTGGATGCCGGAGGACTTCCTATCAGCAAGTTACCACTATATATGCCTTAGATGATTCCTTGTTACTACGCATCAGCCTTATTGCTAATTGCTGGATGCCGGAGGACTTCCTATCAGCAAGTTACCACTATATATGGCTTAGATGATTCCTTGTTACTACGCATCAGCCTTATTGCTAATTGCTGGATGCCGGGGGACTTCCTATCAGCAAGTTACCACTATATATGCCTTAGATGATTCCTTGTTACTACGCATCAGCCTTATTGCTAATTGCTGGATGCCGGAGGACTTCCTATCAGCAAGTTACCACTATATATGCCTTAGATGATTCCTTGTTACTACGCATCAGCCTTATTGCTAATTGCTGGATGCCGGAGGGACTTCCTATCAGCAAGTTACCACTATATATGCCTTAGATGATTCCTTGTTACTACGCATCAGCCTTATTGCTAATTGCTGGATGCCGGAGGACTTCCTATCAGCAAGTTACCACTATATATGCCTTAGATGATTCCTTGTTACTACGCCTTATTGCTTATTGCTGGATGCTGGAGGACTTCCTATCAGCAAGTTACCACTATATATGCCTTAGATGATTCCTTGTTACTACGCATCAGCCTTACTGCTAATTGCTGGATGCCAGAGGACTTCCTATCAGCAAGTTACCACTATATATGCCTTAGATGATTCCTTGTTACTACGCCTTATTGCTAATTGCTGGATGCCGGAGGACTTCCTATCAGCAAGTTACCACTATATATGCCTTAGATGATTCCTTGTTACTACGCCTTATTGCTTATTGCTGGATGCCGGAGGACTTCCTATCAGCAAGTTACCACTATATATGCCTTAGATGATTCCTTGTTACTACGCGTCAGCCTTACTGCTAATAGCTGGATGCCGGAGGACTTCCTATCAGCAAGTTACCACTATATATGCCTTAGATAATTCCTTGTTACTACGCATCAACCTTATTGCTAATTGCTGGATGCCGGAGGACTTCCTATCAGCAAGTTACCACTATATATGCCTTAGATGATTCCTTGTTACTACGCATCAGCCTAATTGCTAATTGCTGGATGCCGGAGGACTTCCTATCAGCAAGTTACCACTATATATGCCTTAGATGATTCCTTGTTACTACGCATCAGCCTAATTGCTGGATGCCGGAGCACTTCCTATCAGCAAGTTACCACTATATATGCTTTAGATGATTCCTTGTTACTACGCATCAGCCTTATTGCTAATTGCTGGATGCCAGAGGACTTCCTATCAGCAAGTTACCACTATATATGCCTTAGATGATTCCTTGTTACTACGCATCAGCCTTACTGCTAATTGCTGGAAGCCGGAGGACTTCCTATCAGCAAGTTACCACTATATATGCCTTAGATGATTCCTTGTTACTACGCATCAGCCTTATTGCTAATTGCTGGATGCCGGAGGACTTCCTATCAGCAAGTTACCACTATATATGGCTTAGATGATTCCTTGTTACTACGCATCAGCCTTATTGCTAATTGCTGGATGCCGGGGGACTTCCTATCAGCAAGTTACCACTATATATGCCTTAGATGATTCCTTGTTACTACGCATCAGCCTTATTGCTAATTGCTGGATGCCGGAGGACTTCCTATCAGCAAGTTACCACTATATATGGCTAAGATGATTCCTTGTTACTACGCATCAGCCTTATTGCTAATTGCTGGATGCCGGGGGACTTCCTATCAGCAAGTTACCACTATATATGCCTTAGATGATTCCTTGTTACTACGCATCAGCCTTATTGCTAATTGCTGGATGCCGGAGGACTTCCTATCAGCAAGTTACCACTATATATGCCTTAGATGATTCCTTGTTACTACGCCTTATTGCTTATTGCTGGATGCTGGAGGACTTCCTATCAGCAAGTTACCACTATATATGCCTTAGATGATTCCTTGTTACTACGCATCAGCCTTACTGCTAATTGCTGGATGCCAGAGGACTTCCTATCAGCAAGTTACCACTATATATGCCTTAGATGATTCCTTGTTACTACGCCTTATTGCTAATTGCTGGATGCCGGAGAACTTCCTATCAGCAAGTTACCACTATATATGCCTTAGATGATTCCTTGTTACTACGCCTTATTGCTTATTGCTGGATGCCGGAGGACTTCCTATCAGCAAGTTACCACTATATATGCCTTAGATGATTCCTTGTTACTACGCGTCAGCCTTACTGCTAATTGCTGGATGCCGGAGGACTTCCTATCAGCAAGTTACCACTATATATGCCTTAGATAATTCCTTGTTACTACGCATCAGCCTTATTGCTAATTGCTGGATGCCGGAGGACTTCCTATCAGCAAGTTACCACTATATATGCCTTAGATGATTCCTTGTTACTACGCATCAGCCTAATTGCTAATTGCTGGATGCCGGAGGACTTCCTATCAGCAAGTTACCACTATATATGCCTTAGATGATTCCTTGTTACTACGCATCAGCCTAATTGCTGGATGCCGGAGCACTTCCTATCAGCAAGTTACCACTATATATGCCTTAGATGATTCCTTGTTACTACGCATCAGCCTTATTGCTAATTGCTGGATGCCAGAGGACTTCCTATCAGCAAGTTACCACTATATATGCCTTAGATGATTCCTTGTTACTACGCATCAGCCTTACTGCTAATTGCTGGAAGCCGGAGGACTTCCTATCAGCAAGTTACCACTATATATGCCTTAGATGATTCCTTGTTACTACGCATCAGCCTTATTGCTAATTGCTGGATGCCGGAGGACTTCCTATCAGCAAGTTACCACTATATATGGCTTAGATGATTCCTTGTTACTACGCATCAGCCTTATTGCTAATTGCTGGATGCCGGGGGACTTCCTATCAGCAAGTTACCACTATATATGCCTTAGATGATTCCTTGTTACTACGCATCAGCCTTATTGCTAATTGCTGGATGCCGGAGGACTTCCTATCAGCAAGTTACCACTATATATGCCTTAGATGATTCCTTGTTACTACGCATCAGCCTTATTGCTAATTGCTGGATGCCGGAGGGACTTCCTATCAGCAAGTTACCACTATATATGCCTTAGATGATTCCTTGTTACTACGCATCAGCCTTATTGCTAATTGCTGGATGCCGGAGGACTTCCTATCAGCAAGTTACCACTATATATGCCTTAGATGATTCCTTGTTACTACGCCTTATTGCTTATTGCTGGATGCTGGGGGACTTCCTATCAGCAAGTTACCACTATATATGCCTTAGATGATTCCTTGTTACTACGCATCAGCCTTACTGCTAATTGCTGGATGCCAGAGGACTTCCTATCAGCAAGTTACCACTATATATGCCTTAGATGATTCCTTGTTACTACGCCTTATTGCTAATTGCTGGATGCCGGAGGACTTCCTATCAGCAAGTTACCACTATATATGCCTTAGATGATTCCTTGTTACTACGCCTTATTGCTTATTGCTGGATGCCGGAGGACTTCCTATCAGCAAGTTACCACTATATATGCCTTAGATGATTCCTTGTTACTACGCGTCAGCCTTACTGCTAATTGCTGGATGCCGGAGGACTTCCTATCAGCAAGTTACCACTATATATGCCTTAGATGATTCCTTGTTACTACGCATCAGCCTAATTGCTAATTGCTGGATGCCGGAGGACTTCCTATCAGCAAGTTACCACTATATATGCCTTAGATGATTCCTTGTTACTACGCATCAGCCTAATTGCTGGATGCCGGAGCACTTCCTATCAGCAAGTTACCACTATATATGCCTTAGATGATTCCTTGTTACTATGCATCAGCCTTATTGCTAATTGCTGGATGCCGGAGGACTTCCTATCAGCAAGTTACCACTATATATGCCTTAGATGATTCCTTGTTACTACGCATCAGCCTTATTGCTAATTGCTGGATGCC
Organism: Taudactylus pleione; assembly: GCA_031769625.1. Classification (NCBI taxonomy): domain Eukaryota; kingdom Metazoa; phylum Chordata; class Amphibia; order Anura; family Myobatrachidae; genus Taudactylus; species Taudactylus pleione. The sequence continues at coordinate 128,621 of JAUIMM010002218.1, forward strand.
GGAGGACTTCCTATCAGCAAGTTACCACTATGTATGCCTTAGATGATTACTACGCATCAGCCTTATTGCTACTTGCTGGATGCCGGAGGACTTCCTATCAGCAAGTTACCACTATATATGCCTTAGATGATTACTACGCATCAGCCTTATTGCTAATTGCTGGATGCCGGAGGACTTCCTATCAGCAAGTTACCACTATATATGCCTTAGATGATTCCTTGTTACTACGCATCAGCCTTATTGCTATTTGCTGGATGCCGGAGGACTTCCTATCAGCAAGTTACCACAATATATGCCTTGGATGATTCCTTGTTACTACGCATCAGCCTTATTGCTAATTGCTGGATGCCGGAGGACTTCCTATCAGCAAGTTACCACTATATATGCCTTGGATGATTCCTTGTTACTACGCATCAGCCTTATTGCTAATTGCTGGATGCCGGAGGACTTCCTATCAGCAAGTTACCACTATATATGCCTTAGATGATTCCTTGTTACTACGCATCAGCCTTATTGCTATTTGCTGGATGCCGGAGGACTTCCTATCAGCAAGTTACCACTATATATGCCTTGGATGATTCCTTGTTACTACGCATCAGCCTTATTGCTAATTGCTGGATGCCGGAGGACTTCCTATCAGCAAGTTACCACTATATATGCCTTAGATGATTCCTTGTTACTACGCATCAGCCTTATTGCTAATTGCTGGATGCCGGAGGACTTCCTATCAGCAAGTTACCACTATATATGCCTTAGATGATTCATTGTTACTACGCATCAGCCTTATTGCTAATTGCTGGATGCCGGAGGGCTTCCTATCAGCAAGTTACCACTATATATGCCTTAGATGATTACTACGCATCAGCCTTATTGCTAATTGCTGGATGCCGGAGGGCTTCCTATCAGCAAGTTACCACTATATATGCCTTAGATGATTCCTTGTTACTACGCATCAGCCTTATTGCTAATTGCTGGATGCCGGAGGACTTCCTATCAGCAAAATATCACTATATATGCATAGATGATTCCTTCTTACTACGCATCAGCCTTATTGCTAATTACTGGATGCCGGATGACTTCCTATCAGCAAGTTACCACTATATATGCCTTAGATGATTCCTTGTTACTAAGCATCAGCCTTATTGCTAATTGCTGGATTGGAGGACTTCCTATCAGCAAGTTACCACTATATATGCCTTCGATGATTCCTTGTTACTACGCCTTATTGCTAATTGCTGGATGCCGGAGGACTTCCTATCAGCAAGTTACCACTATATATGCCTTAGATGATTCCTTGTTACTACGCCTTATTGCTTATTGCTGGATGCCGGAGGACTTCCTATCAGCAAGTTACCACTATATATGCCTTAGATGATTCCTTGTTACTACGCGTCAGCCTTACTGCTAATAGCTGGATGCCGGAGGACTTCCTATCAGCAAGTTACCACTATATATGCCTTAGATAATTCCTTGTTACTACGCATCAACCTTATTGCTAATTGCTGGATGCCGGAGGACTTCCTATCAGCAAGTTACCACTATATATGCCTTAGATGATTCCTTGTTACTACGCATCAGCCTAATTGCTAATTGCTGGATGCCGGAGGACTTCCTATCAGCAAGTTACCACTATATATGCCTTAGATGATTCCTTGTTACTACGCATCAGCCTAATTGCTGGATGCCGGAGCACTTCCTATCAGCAAGTTACCACTATATATGCTTTAGATGATTCCTTGTTACTACGCATCAGCCTTATTGCTAATTGCTGGATGCCAGAGGACTTCCTATCAGCAAGTTACCACTATATATGCCTTAGATGATTCCTTGTTACTACGCATCAGCCTTACTGCTAATTGCTGGAAGCCGGAGGACTTCCTATCAGCAAGTTACCACTATATATGCCTTAGATGATTCCTTGTTACTACGCATCAGCCTTATTGCTAATTGCTGGATGCCGGAGGACTTCCTATCAGCAAGTTACCACTATATATGGCTTAGATGATTCCTTGTTACTACGCATCAGCCTTATTGCTAATTGCTGGATGCCGGGGGACTTCCTATCAGCAAGTTACCACTATATATGCCTTAGATGATTCCTTGTTACTACGCATCAGCCTTATTGCTAATTGCTGGATGCCGGAGGACTTCCTATCAGCAAGTTACCACTATATATGGCTTAGATGATTCCTTGTTACTACGCATCAGCCTTATTGCTAATTGCTGGATGCCGGGGGACTTCCTATCAGCAAGTTACCACTATATATGCCTTAGATGATTCCTTGTTACTACGCATCAGCCTTATTGCTAATTGTTGGATGCCGGAGGACTTCCTATCAGCAAGTTACCACTATATATGCCTTAGATGATTCCTTGTTACTACGCATCAGCCTTATTGCTAGTTGCTGGATGCCGGAGGGACTTCCTATCAGCAAGTTACCACTATATATGCCTTAGATGATTCCTTGTTACTACGCATCAGCCTTATTGCTAATTGCTGGATGCCGGAGGACTTCCTATCAGCAAGTTACCACTATATATGCCTTAGATGATTCCTTGTTACTACGCCTTATTGCTTATTGCTGGATGCTGGAGGACTTCCTATCAGCAAGTTACCACTATATATGCCTTAGATGATTCCTTGTTACTACGCATCAGCCTTACTGCTAATTGCTGGATGCCAGAGGACTTCCTATCAGCAAGTTACCACTATATATGCCTTAGATGATTCCTTGTTACTACGCCTTATTGCTAATTGCTGGATGCCGGAGAACTTCCTATCAGCAAGTTACCACTATATATGCCTTAGATGATTCCTTGTTACTACGCCTTATTGCTTATTGCTGGATGCCGGAGGACTTCCTATCAGCAAGTTACCACTATATATGCCTTAGATGATTCCTTGTTACTACGCGTCAGCCTTACTGCTAATTGCTGGATGCCGGAGGACTTCCTATCAGCAAGTTACCACTATATATGCCTTAGATAATTCCTTGTTACTACGCATCAGCCTTATTGCTAATTGCTGGATGCCGGAGGACTTCCTATCAGCAAGTTACCACTATATATGCCTTAGATGATTCCTTGTTACTACGCATCAGCCTAATTGCTAATTGCTGGATGCCGGAGGACTTCCTATCAGCAAGTTACCACTATATATGCCTTAGATGATTCCTTGTTACTACGCATCAGCCTAATTGCTGGATGCCGGAGCACTTCCTATCAGCAAGTTACCACTATATATGCCTTAGATGATTCCTTGTTACTACGCATCAGCCTTATTGCTAATTGCTGGATGCCAGAGGACTTCCTATCAGCAAGTTACCACTATATATGCCTTAGATGATTCCTTGTTACTACGCATCAGCCTTACTGCTAATTGCTGGAAGCCGGAGGACTTCCTATCAGCAAGTTACCACTATATATGCCTTAGATGATTCCTTGTTACTACGCATCAGCCTTATTGCTAATTGCTGGATGCCGGAGGACTTCCTATCAGCAAGTTACCACTATATATGGCTTAGATGATTCCTTGTTACTACGCATCAGCCTTATTGCTAATTGCTGGATGCCGGGGGACTTCCTATCAGCAAGTTACCACTATATATGCCTTAGATGATTCCTTGTTACTACGCATCAGCCTTATTGCTAATTGCTGGATGCCGGAGGACTTCCTATCAGCAAGTTACCACTATATATGCCTTAGATGATTCCTTGTTACTACGCATCAGCCTTATTGCTAATTGCTGGATGCCGGAGGGACTTCCTATCAGCAAGTTACCACTATATATGCCTTAGATGATTCCTTGTTACTACGCATCAGCCTTATTGCTAATTGCTGGATGCCGGAGGACTTCCTATCAGCAAGTTACCACTATATATGCCTTAGATGATTCCTTGTTACTACGCCTTATTGCTTATTGCTGGATGCTGGGGGACTTCCTATCAGCAAGTTACCACTATATATGCCTTAGATGATTCCTTGTTACTACGCATCAGCCTTACTGCTAATTGCTGGATGCCAGAGGACTTCCTATCAGCAAGTTACCACTATATATGCCTTAGATGATTCCTTGTTACTACGCCTTATTGCTAATTGCTGGATGCCGGAGGACTTCCTATCAGCAAGTTACCACTATATATGCCTTAGATGATTCCTTGTTACTACGCCTTATTGCTTATTGCTGGATGCCGGAGGACTTCCTATCAGCAAGTTACCACTATATATGCCTTAGATGATTCCTTGTTACTACGCGTCAGCCTTACTGCTAATTGCTGGATGCCGGAGGACTTCCTATCAGCAAGTTACCACTATATATGCCTTAGATGATTCCTTGTTACTACGCATCAGCCTAATTGCTAATTGCTGGATGCCGGAGGACTTCCTATCAGCAAGTTACCACTATATATGCCTTAGATGATTCCTTGTTACTACGCATCAGCCTAATTGCTGGATGCCGGAGCACTTCCTATCAGCAAGTTACCACTATATATGCCTTAGATGATTCCTTGTTACTATGCATCAGCCTTATTGCTAATTGCTGGATGCCGGAGGACTTCCTATCAGCAAGTTACCACTATATATGCCTTAGATGATTCCTTGTTACTACGCATCAGCCTTATTGCTAATTGCTGGATGCCGGAGGACTTCCTATCAGCAAGTTACCACTATGTATGCCTTAGATGATTACTACGCATCAGCCTTATTGCTACTTGCTGGATGCCGGAGGACTTCCTATCAGCAAGTTACCACTATATATGCCTTAGATGATTACTACGCATCAGCCTTATTGCTAATTGCTGGATGCCGGAGGACTTCCTATCAGCAAGTTACCACTATATATGCCTTAGATGATTCCTTGTTACTACGCATCAGCCTTATTGCTATTTGCTGGATGCCGGAGGACTTCCTATCAGCAAGTTACCACAATATATGCCTTGGATGATTCCTTGTTACTACGCATCAGCCTTATTGCTAATTGCTGGATGCCGGAGGACTTCCTATCAGCAAGTTACCACTATATATGCCTTGGATGATTCCTTGTTACTACGCATCAGCCTTATTGCTAATTGCTGGATGCCGGAGGACTTCCTATCAGCAAGTTACCACTATATATGCCTTAGATGATTCCTTGTTACTACGCATCAGCCTTATTGCTATTTGCTGGATGCCGGAGGACTTCCTATCAGCAAGTTACCACTATATATGCCTTGGATGATTCCTTGTTACTACGCATCAGCCTTATTGCTAATTGCTGGATGCCGGAGGACTTCCTATCAGCAAGTTACCACTATATATGCCTTAGATGATTCCTTGTTACTACGCATCAGCCTTATTGCTAATTGCTGGATGCCGGAGGACTTCCTATCAGCAAGTTACCACTATATATGCCTTAGATGATTCATTGTTACTACGCATCAGCCTTATTGCTAATTGCTGGATGCCGGAGGGCTTCCTATCAGCAAGTTACCACTATATATGCCTTAGATGATTACTACGCATCAGCCTTATTGCTAATTGCTGGATGCCGGAGGGCTTCCTATCAGCAAGTTACCACTATATATGCCTTAGATGATTCCTTGTTACTACGCATCAGCCTTATTGCTAATTGCTGGATGCCGGAGGACTTCCTATCAGCAAAATATCACTATATATGCATAGATGATTCCTTCTTACTACGCATCAGCCTTATTGCTAATTACTGGATGCCGGATGACTTCCTATCAGCAAGTTACCACTATATATGCCTTAGATGATTCCTTGTTACTAAGCATCAGCCTTATTGCTAATTGCTGGATTGGAGGACTTCCTATCAGCAAGTTACCACTATATATGCCTTCGATGATTCCTTGTTACTACGCCTTATTGCTAATTGCTGGATGCCGGAGGACTTCCTATCAGCAAGTTACCACTATATATGCCTTAGATAATTCCTTCTTACTACGCATCAGCCTTATTGCTAATTGCTGGATGCCGGAGGACTTCCTATCAGCAAGTTACCACTATATATGCCTTAGATGATTCCTTGTTACTACGCATCAGCCTTATTGCTAATTGCTGGATGCCGGAGGACGTCCTATCAGCAAGTTACCACTATATATGCCTTAGATGATTCCTTCTTACTACGCATCAGCCTTACTGCTAATTGCTGGATGCCGGAGGACTTCCTATCAGCAAGTTACCACTATATATGCCTTAGATGATTCCTTGTTACTACGCATCAGCCTTATTGCTAATTGCTGGATGCCGGAGGACTTCCTATCAGCAAGTTACCACTATATATGCCTTAGATGATTCCTTGTTACTACGCATCAGCCTTATTGCTAATTGCTGGATGCCGGAGGACTTCCTATCAGCAAGTTACCACTATATATGCCTTAGATGATTCCTAGTTACTACGCATCAGCCTTATTGCTAATTGCTGGAGGGCTTCCTATCAGCAAGTTACCACTATATATGCCTTAGATGATTCCTTGTTACTACGCATCAGCCTTATTGCTAATTGCTGGATGCCAGAGGACTTCCTATCAGCAAGTTACCACTATATATGCCTTAGATGATTCCTTCTTCCTACGCATCAGCCTTATTGCTAATTGCTGGATGCCGGAGGACTTCCTATCAGCAAGTTACCACTATATATGCCTTAGATGATTCCTTGTTACTACGCCTTATTGCTAATTGCTGGATGCCGGAGGACTTCCTATCAGCAAGTTACCACTATATATGCCTTAGATGATTCCTTGTTACTACGCATCAGCCTTATTGCTAATTGCTAGATGCTGGAGGACTTCCTATCAGCAAGTTACCACTATATATGCCTTAGATGATTCCTTGGTACTACGCATCAGCCTTATTGCTAATTGCTGGATGCCGGAGGACTTCCTATCAGCAAGTTACCACTATATATGCCTTAGATGATTCCTTCTTACTATGCATCAGCCTTATTGCTAATTGCTGGATGCCAGAGGACTTCCTATCAGCAAGTTACCACTATATATGGCTTAGATGATTCCTTGTTACTATGCATCAGCCTTATTGCTAATTGATGAATGCCGGAGGACGTCCTATCAGCAAGTTACCACTATATATGCCTTAGATGATTCCTTATTACTACGCCTTATTGCTAATTGCTGGATGCCGGAGGACTTCCTATCTGCAAGTTACCACTATATATGCCTTAGATGATTCCTTGTTACTACTCCTTATTGCTAATTGCCGGATGCTGGAGGACTTCCTATCAGCAATTTACCACTATATATGCCTTAGATGATTCCTTCTTACTACACATCAGCCTTATTGCTAATTGCTGGATGCCGGAGGACTTCCAATCAGCAAGTTACCACTATATATGCCTTAGATGATTCCTTGTTACTACGCATCAGCCTTATTGCTAATTGCTGGATGCCGGAGGACTTCCTATCAGCAAGTTACCACTATATATGCCTTAGATGATTCCTTGTTACTACGCATCAGCCTTATTTCTAAATGCTGGATGCCGGAGGACTTCCTATCAGCAAGTTACCACTATATATGCCTTAGATGATTCCTTGTTACTACGCATCAGCCTTATTGCTAATTGCTGGATGCCGGAGGACTTCCTATCAGCAAGTTACCACTATATATGCCTTAGGTGATTCCTTGTTACTACGCATCAGCCTTATTGCTAATTGCTGGATGCCGGAGGACTTCCTATCAGCAAGTTACCACTATATATGCCTTAGATGATTCCTTGTTACTACACATCAGCCTTATTGCTAATTGCTGGATGCCGGAGGACTTCCTATCAGCAAGTTACCACTATATATGCCTTAGATGATTCCTTGTTACTACGCATCAGCCTTATTGCTAATTGCTGGATGCCGGATGACTTCCTATCAGCAAGTTACCACTATATATGCCTTAGATGATTCCTTGTTACTACGCATCAGCCTTATTGCTAATTGCTGGATGCCGGAGGACTTCCTATCAGCAAGTTACCACTATATATGCCTTAGATGATTCCTTGTTACTACGCCTTATTGCTAATTGCTGGATGCCGGAGGACTTCCTATCAGCAAGTTACCACTATATATGCCTTAGATGATTCCTTGTTACTACGCATCAGCCTTATTGCTAATTGCTAGATGCCGGAGGACTTCCTATCAGCAAGTTACCACTATATATGGCTTAGATGATTCCTTGTTACTATGCATCAGCCTTATTGCTAATTGCTGAAAGCCGGAGGACGTCCTATCAGCAAGTTACCACTATGTATGCCTTAGATGATTCCTTCTTACTACGCCTTATTGCTAATTGCTGGATGCCGGAGGACTTCCTATCAGCACGTTACCACTATATATGCCTTAGATGATTCCTTGTTACTACACCTTATTGCTAATTGCCGGATGCTGGAGGACTTCCTATCAGCAAGTTACCACTATATATGCCTTAGATGATTCCTTCTTACAACGCATCAGCCTTATTGCTAATTGATGGAAGCCGGAGGACTTCCTATCAGCAAGTTACCACTATATATGCCTTAGATGATTCCTTGTTACTACGCATCAGCCTTATTGCTAATTGCCGGATGCCGGAGGACTTCCTATCAGCAAGTTACCACTATATATGCCTTAGATGATTACTTCTTACTACGCCTTATTGCTAATTGCTGGATGCCGGAGGACTTCCTTTCAGCACGTTACCACTATATATGCCTTAGATGATTCCTTGTTACTACTCCTTATTGCTAATTGCCGGATGCTGGAGGACTTCCTATCAGCAAGTTACCACTATATATGCCTTAGATGATTCCTTCTTACTACGCATCAGCCTTATTGCTAATTGCTGGATGCCGGAGGACTTCCTATCAGCAAGTTACCACTATATATGCCTTAGATGATTCCTTGTTACTACGCATCAGCCTTATTGCTAATTGCTGGATGCCGGAGGACTTCCTATCAGCAAGTTACCACTATATATGCCTTAGATGATTCCTTGTTACTACGCATCAGCCTTATTGCTAATTGCTGGATGCCGGAGGACTTCCTATCAGCAAGTTACCACTATATATGCCTTAGATGATTCCTTGTTACTACGCATCAGCCTTATTGCTAATTGCTGGATGCCGGAGGACTTCCTATCAGCAAGTTACCACTATATATGGCTTAGATGATTCCTTGTTACTACACATCAGCCTTATTGCTAATTGCTGGATGCCGGAGGACTTCCTATCAGCAAGTTACCACTATATATGCCTTAGATGATTCCTTGTTACTACGCATCAGCCTTATTGCTAATTGCTGGATGCCGGAGGACTTCCTATCAGCAAGTTACCACTATATATGCCTTAGATGATTCCTTGTTACTACGCCTTATTGCTAATTGCTGGATGCCGGAGGACTTCCTATCAGCAAGTTACCACTATATATGCCTTAGATGATTCCTTGTTACTACGCATCAGCCTTATTGCTAATTGCTAGATGCCGGAGGACTTCCTATCAGCAAGTTACCACTATATATGCCTTAGATGATTCCTTGTTACTACGCATCAGCCTTATTGCTAATTGCTGGATGCCGGAGGACTTCCTATCAGCAAGTTACCACTATATATGCCTTAGATGATTCCTTCTTACTACGCATCAGCCTTATTGCTAATTGCTGGATGCCGGAGGACTTCCTATCAGCAAGTTACCACTATATATGGCTTAGATGATTCCTTGTTACTATGCATCAGCCTTATTGCTAATTGCTGAAAGCCGGAGGACGTCCTATCAGCAAGTTACCACTATGTATGCCTTAGATGATTCCTTCTTACTACGCCTTATTGCTAATTGCTGGATGCCGGAGGACTTCCTATCAGCACGTTACCACTATATATGCCTTAGATGATTCCTTGTTACTACACCTTATTGCTAATTGCCGGATGCTGGAGGACTTCCTATCAGCAAGTTACCACTATATATGCCTTAGATGATTCCTTCTTACTACGCATCAGCCTTATTGCTAATTGCTGGATGCCGGAGGACTTCCTATCAGCAAGTTACCACTATATATGCCTTAGATGATTCCTTGTTACTACGCATCAGCCTTATTGCTAATTGCTGGATGCCGGAGGACTTCCTATCAGCAAGTTACCACTATACATGCCTTAGATGATTCCTTCTTACTACGCCTTATTGCTAATTGCTGGATGCCGGAGGACTTCCTATCAGCACGTTACCACTATATATGCCTTAGATGATTCCTTGTTACTACGCATCAGCCTTATTGCTAATTGCTGGATGCCGGAGGACTTCCTATCAGCAAGTTACCACTATATATGCCTTAGATGATTCCTTGTTACTACGCATCAGCCTTATTGCTAATTGCTGGATGCCGGAGGACTTCCTATCAGCAAGTTACCACTATATATGCCTTAGATGATTCCTTCTTTCTACGCATCAGCCTTATTGCTAATTGCCGGATGCCGGAGGACTTCCTATCAGCAAGTAATCACTATATATGCCTTAGATGATTCCTTGTTACTACGCATCAGCCTTATTGCTAATTGCTGGATGCCGGAGGACTTCCTATCAGCAAGTTATCACTATATATGCCTTAGATGATTCCTTGTTACTACGCATCAGCCTTATTGCTAATTGCTTGATGCCGGAGGACTTCCTATCAGCAAGTTATCACTATATATGCCTTAGATGATTCCTTGTTACTAAGCATCAGCCTTATTGCTAATTGCTGGATGCCGGAGGACTTCCTATCAGCAAGTTACCACTATATATGCCTTAGATGATTCATTGTTACTACGCATCAGCCTTATTGCTAATTGCTGGATGCCGGAGGACTTCCTATCAGCAAGTTACCACTATATATGCCTTAGATGATTCCTTCTTACTACGCATCAGCCTTACTGCTAATTGCTGGATGCCGGAGGACTTCCTATCAGCAAGTTACCACTATATATGCCTTAGATGATTCCTTGTTACTACGCATCAGCCTTATAGCTAATTGCTGGAAGCCAGAGGACTTCCTATCAGCAAGTTACCACTATATATGCCTTAGATGATTCCTTCTTACTACGCATCAGCCTTATTGCTAATTGCTGGATGCCGGAGGACTTCCTATCAGCAAGTTACCACTATATATGCCTTAGATGATTCCTTGTTACTATGCATCAGCCTTATTGCTAATTGCTGGATGCCGGAGGACTTCCTATCAGCAAGTTACCACTATATATGCCTTAGATGATTCCTTGTTACTACGCATCAGCCTTATTGCTAATTGCTGGATGCCGGAGGACTTCCTATCAGCAAGTTACCACTTTATATGCCTTAGATGATTCCTTGTTACTACGCATCAGCCTTATTGCTAATTGCTGGATGCCGGAGGACTTCCTATCAGCAAGTTACCACTATATATGCCTTAGATGATTCCTTGTTACTACGCATCAGCCTTATTGCTAATTGCTGGATGCCGGAGGACTTCCTATCAGCAAGTTACCACTATATATGCCTTAGATGATTCCTTGTTACTACGCATCAGCCTTATTGCTAATTGCTGGATGCCGGAGGACTTCCTATCAGCAAGTTACCACTATATATGCCTTAGATGATTCCTTGTTACTACGCATCCGCCTTATTGCTAATTTCTGGATGCCGGAGGACTTCCTATCAGCAAGTTACCACTATATATGCCTTAGATGATTCCTTGTTACTACGCATCATCCTTATTGCTAATTGCTGGATGCTGGAGGACTTCCTATCAGCACGTTACCACTATATATGCCTTAGATGATTCCTTGTTTCTACGCATCAGCCTTATTGCTAATTGCTGGATGCCGGAGGACTTCCTATCAGCAAGTTATCACTATATATGCCTTAGATGATTCCTTGTTACTACGCATCAGCCTTATTGCTAATTGCTGGATGCCGGAGGACTTTATATCAGCAAGTTACCACTATATATGCCTTAGATGATTCCTTGTTACTACGCATCAGCCTTATTGCTAATTGCTGGATGCCGGAGGACTTCCTATCAGCAAGTTACCACTATATATGCCTTAGATGATTCCTTGTTACTACGCATCAGCCTTATTCCTAATTGCTGGATGCCGGAGGACTTCCTATCAGCAAGTTACCACTATATATGGCTTAGATGATTCCTTGTTACTACGCCTTAATGCTAATTGCTGGATGCCGGAGGACTTCCTATCAGCAAGTTACCACTATATATGCCTTAGATGATTCCTTGTTACTACGCATCAGCCTTATTGCTAATTGCTGGATGCCGGAGGACTTCCTATCAGCAAGTTACCACTATATATGGCTTAGATGATTCCTTGTTACTACGCCTTAATGCTAATTGCTGGATGCCGGAGGACTTCCTATCAGCAAGTTACCACTATATATGCCTTAGATGATTCCTTGTTACTACGCATCAGCCTTACTGCTAATTGCTGGATGCCGGAGGACTTCCTATCAGCAAGTTACCACTATATATGCCTTAGATGATTCCTTGTTACTACGCATCAGCCTTATTGCTAATTGCTAGATGCCGGAGGACTTCCTATCAGCAAGTTACCACTATATATGCCTTAGATGATTCATTGTTACTACGCATCAGCCTTAATGCTAATTGCTGGATGCCGGAGGACTTCCTATCAGCAAGTTACCACTATATATGCCTTCGATGATTCCTTGTTACTACGCATCAGCCTTATTGCTAATTGCTGGATGCTGGAGGACTTCCTATCAGCAAGTTACCACTATATATGGCTTAGATGATTCCTTGTTACTATGCATCAGCCTTATTGCTAATTGCTGAAAGCCGGAGGATGTCCTATCAGCAAGTTACCACTATATATGCCTTAGATGATTCCTTCTTACTACGCCTTATTGCTAATTGCTGGATGCCGGAGGACTTCCTATCAGCAAGTTACCACTATATATGCCTTAGATGATTCCTTGTTACTACACCTTATTGCTAATTGCCGGATGCTGGAGGACTTCCTATCAGCAAGTTACCACTATATATGCCTTAGATGATTCCTTCTTACTACGCATCAGCCTTATTGCTAATTGCTGGATGCCGGAGGACTTCCTATCAGCAAGTTACCACTATATATGCCTTAGATGATTCCTTGTTACTACGCATCAGCCTTATTGCTAATTGCTGGATGCCGGAGGACTTCCTATCAGCAAGTTACCACTATATATGCCTTAGATGATTCCTTGTTACTACGCATCAGCCTTATTGCTAATTGCTGGATGCCGGAGGACTTCCTATCAGCAAGTTACCACTATATATGCCTTAGATGATTACTACGCATCAGCCTTATTGCTAATTGCTGGATGCTGGAGGACTTCCTATCAGCAAGTTACCACTATATATGCCTTAGATGATTCCTTGTTACTACGCATCAGCCTTATTGCTAATTGCTGGATGCCGGAGGACTTCCTATCAGCAAGTTACCACTATATATGCCTTAGATGATTCCTTGTTACTACGCATCAGCCTTACTGCTAATTGCTGGATGCCGGAGGACTTCCTATCAGCAAGTTACCACTATATATGCCTTAGATGATTCCTTGTTACTACGCATCAGCCTTATTGCTAATTGCTGGATGCCGGAGGACTTCCTATCAGCAAGTTACCACTATATATGCCTTAGATGATTCCTTGTTACTACGCATCAGCCTAATTGCTAATTGCTGGATGCCGGAGGACTTCCTATCAGCAAGTTACCACTATGTATGCCTTAGATGATTCCTTGTTACTACGCATCAGCCTAATTGCTAATTGATGGATGCCGGAGCACTTCCTATCAGCAAGTTACCACTATATATGCCTTAGATGATTCCTTGTTACTACACATCATCCTTATTGCTAATTGCTGGATGCCGGAGGACTTCCTATCAGCAAGTTTCCACTATATATGCCTTAGATGATTCATTGTTACTACGCATCAGCCTTATTGCTAATTGCTGGATGCCGGAGGACTTCCTATCAGCAAGTTACCACTATATATGCCTTAGATGATTCCTTGTTACTACGCATCAGCCTTATTGCTAATTGCTGGATGCCGGAGGGCTTCCTATCAGCAAATTACCACTATATACGCCTTAGATGATTACTACGCATCAGCCTTATTGCTAATTGCTGGATGCCGGAGGACTTCCTATCAGCAAGTTACCACTATATATGCCTTAGATGATTACTACGCATCAGCCTCATTGCTAATTGCTGGATGCCGGAGGACTTCCTATCAGCAAGTTACCACTATATATGCCTTAGATGATTCCTTGTTACTACACATCAGCCTTATTGCTAATTGCTGGATGCCGGAGGACTTCCTATCAGCAAGTTACCGCTATATATGCCTTAGATGATTCCTTGTTACTACACATCAGCCTTATTGCTAATTGCTGGATGCCGGAGGACTTCCTATCAGCAAGTTACCACTATATATGGCTTAGATGATTCCTTGTTACTACGCATCAGCCTTATTGCTAATTGCTGGATGCCGGAGGACTTCCTATCAGCAAGTTACCACTTTATATGCCTTAGATGATTCCTTGTTACTACGCATCAGCCTTATTGCTAATTGCTGGATGCCGGAGGACTTCCTATCAGCAAGTTACCACTATATATGCCTTAGATGATTCCTTGTTACTACGCCTTATTGCTAATTGCTGGATGCCGGAGGACTTCCTATCAGCAAGTTACCACTATATATGCCTTAGATGATTCCTTGTTACTACGCATCAGCCTTATTGCTAATTGCTGGATGCCGGAGGACTTCCTATCAGCAAGTTACCACAATATATGCCTTGGATGATTCCTTGTTACTACGCATCAGCCTTATTGCTAATTGCTGGATGCCGGAGGACTTCCTATCAGCAAGTTACCACTATATATGCCTTGGATGATTCCTTGTTACTACGCATCAGCCTTATTGCTAATTGCTGGATGCCGGAGGACTTCCTATCAGCAAGTTACCACTATATATGCCTTAGATGATTCCTTGTTACTACGCATCAGCCTTATTGCTATTTGCTGGATGCCGGAGGACTTCCTATCAGCAAGTTTCCACTATATATGCCTTGGATGATTCCTTGTTACTACGCATCAGCCTTATTGCTAATTGCTGGATGCCGGAGGACTTCCTATCAGCAAGTTACCACTATATATGCCTTAGATGATTCCTTGTTACTACGCATCAGCCTTATTGCTAATTGCTGGATGCCGGAGGACTTCCTATCAGCAAGTTACCACTATATATGCCTTAGATGATTCATTGTTACTACGCATCAGCCTTATTGCTAATTGCTGGATGCCGGAGGGCTTCCTATCAGCAAGTTACCACTATATATGCCTTAGATGATTACTACGCATCAGCCTTATTGCTAATTGCTGGATGCCGGAGGGCTTCCTATCAGCAAGTTACCACTATATATGCCTTAGATGATTCCTTGTTACTACGCATCAGCCTTATTGCTAATTGCTGGATGCCGGAGGACTTCCTATCAGCAAGATATCACTATATATGCCTTAGATGATTCCTTCTTACTACGCATCAGCCTTATTGCTAATTGCTGGATGCCGGAGGACTTCCTATCAGCAAGTTACCACTATATATGCCTTAGATGATTCCTTGTTACTAAGCATCAGCCTTATTGCTAATTGCTGGATGCTGGAGGACTTCCTATCAGCAAGTTACCACTATATATGCCTTAGATGATTCCTTGTTACTACGCCTTATTGCTATTTGCTGGATGCCGGAGGACTTCCTATCAGCAAGTTACCACTATATATGCCTTAGATGATTCCTTCTTACTACGCATCAGCCTTATTGCGAATTGCTGGATGCCGGAGGACTTCCTATCAGCAAGTTACCACTATATATGCCTTAGATGATTCCTTGTTACTACGCATCAGCCTTATTGCTAATTGCTGGATGCTGGAGGACGTCCTATCAGCAAGTTACCACTATATATGCCTTAGATGATTCCTTCTTACTACGCATCAGCCTTACTGCTAATTGCTGGATGCCGGAGGACTTCCTATCAGCAAGTTACCACTATATATGCCTTAGATGATTCCTTGTTACTACGCATCAGCCTTATTGCTAATTGCTGGATGCCGGAGGACTTCCTATCAGCAAGTTGCTACTATATATGCCTTAGATGATTCCTTGTTACTACGCATCAGCCTTATTGCTAATTGCTGGATGCCGGAGGACTTCCTATCAGCAAGTTACCACTATATATGCCTTAGATGATTCCTTGTTACTACGCATCAGCCTTATTGCTAATTGCTGGAGGGCTTCCTATCAGCAAGTTACCACTATATATGCCTTAGATGATTCCTTGTTACTACGCATCAGCCTTATTGCTAATTGCTGGATGCCAGAGGACTTCCTATCAGCAAGTTACCACTATATATGCCTTAGATGATTCCTTCTTCCTACGCACCAGCCTTATTGCTAATTGCTGGATGCCGGAGGACTTCCTATCAGCAAGTTACCACTATATATGCCTTAGATGATTCCTTGTTACTACGCGTTATTGCTAATTGCTGGATGCCGGAGGACTTCCTATCAGCAAGTTACCACTATATATGCCTTAGATGATTCCTTGTTACTACGCATCAGCCTTATTGCTAATTGCTAGATGCTGGAGGACTTCCTATCAGCAAGTTACCACTATATATGCCTTAGATGATTCCTTGTTACTACGCATCAGCCTTATTGCTAATTGCTGGATGCCGGAGGACTTCCTATCAGCAAGTTACCACTATATATGCCTTAGATGATTCCTTCTTACTACGCATCAGCCTTTTTGCTAATTGCTGGATGCCGAAGAACTTCCTATCAGCAAGTTACCACTATATATGGCTTAGATGATTCCTTGTTACTATGCATCAGCCTTATTGCTAATTGCTGAATGCCGGTGGACGTCCTATCAGCAAGTTACCACTATATATGCCTTAGATGATTCCTTCTTACTACGCCTTATTGCTAATTGCTGGATGCCGGAGGACTTCCTATCAGCAAGTTACCACTATATATGCCTTAGATGATTCCTTGTTACTACACCTTATTGCTAATTGCCGGATGCTGGAGGACTTCCTATCAGCATGTTACCACTATATATGCCTTAGATGATTCCTTCTTACTACGCATCAGCCTTATTGCTAATTGCTGGATGCCGGAGGACTTCCTATCAGCAAGTTACCACTATATATGGCTTAGATGATTCCTTCTTACTACGCATCTGCCTTATTGCTAATTGCTGGATGCCGGAGGACTTCCTATCAGCAAGTTACCACTATATATGCCTTAAATGATTCCTTGTTACTACGCATCAGCCTTATTGCTAATTGCTGGATGCCGGAGGACTTCCTATCAGCAAGTTACCACTATATATGCCTTAGATGATTCCTTGTTACTACGCATCAGCCTTATTGCTAATTGCTGGATGCCGGAGGACTTCCTATCAGCAAGTTACCACTATATATGCCTTAGATGATTCCTTGTTACTACGCATCAGCCTTATTGCTAATTGCTGGATGCCGGAGGACTTCCTATCAGCAAGTTACCACTATATATGCCTTAGGTGATTCCTTGTTACTACGCATCAGCCTTATTGCTAATTGCTGGATGCCGGAGGACTTCCTATCAGCAAGTTACCACTATATATGCCTTAGATGATTCCTTGTTACTACACATCAGCCTTATTGCTAATTGCTGGATGCCGGAGGACTTCCTATCAGCAAGTTACCACTATATATGCCTTAGATGATTCCTTGTTACTACGCATCAGCCTTATTGCTAATTGCTGGATGCCGGAGGACTTCCTATCAGCAAGTTACCACTATATATGCCTTAGATGATTCCTTGTTACTACGCATCAGCCTTATTGCTAATTGCTGGATGCCGGAGGACTTCCTATCAGCAAGTTACCACTATATATGCCTTAGATGATTCCTTGTTACTAGGCCTTATTGCTAATTGCTGGATGCCGGAGGACTTCCTATCAGCAAGTTACCACTATATATGCCTTAGATGATTCCTTGTTACTACGCATCAGCCTTATTGCTAATTGCTAGATGCCGGAGGACTTCCTATCAGCAAGTTACCACTATATATGCCTTAGATGATTCCTTGTTACTACGCATCAGCCTTATTGCTAATTGCTGGATGCCGGAGGACTTCCTATCAGCAAGTTACCACTATATATGGCTTAGATGATTCCTTCTTACTACGCATCAGCCTTAATGCTAATTGCTGAAAGCCGGAGGACGTCCTATCAGCAAGTTACCACTATATATGCCTTAGATGATTCCTTCTTACTACGCCTTATTGCTAATTGCTGGATGCCGGAGGACTTCCTATCAGCAAGTTACCACTATATATGCCTTAGATGATTCCTTGTTACTACACCTTATTGCTAATTGCCGCATGCCGGAGTACTTCCTATCAGCAAGTTACCACTATATATGCCTTAGATGATTCCTTGTTACTACGCATCTGCCTTATTGCTAATTGCTGGATGCCGGAGGACTTCCTATCAGCAAGTTACCACTATATATGCCTTAGATGATTCCTTGTTACTACGCATCAGCCTTATTGCTAATTGCTGGATGCCGGAGGACTTCCTATCAGCAAGTTACCACTATATATGCCTTAGATGATTCCTTGTTACTACGCATCAGCCTTATTGCTAATTGCTGGATGCCGGAGGACTTCCTATCAGCAAGTTACCACTATATATGCCTTAGATGATTCCTTGTTACTACGCATCAGCCTTATTGCTAATTGCTGGATGCCGGAGGACTTCCTATCAGCAAGTTACCACTATATATGCCTTAGGTGATTCCTTGTTACTACGCATCAGCCTTATTGCTAATTGCTGGATGCCGGAGGACTTCCTATCAGCAAGTTACCACTATATATGCCTTAGATGATTCCTTGTTACTACACATCAGCCTTATTGCTAATTGCTGGATGCCGGAGGACTTCCTATCAGCAAGTTACCACTATATATGCCTTAGATGATTCCTTGTTACTACGCATCAGCCTTATTGCTAATTGCTGGATGCCGGAGGACTTCCTATCAGCAAGTTACCACTATATATGCCTTAGATGATTCCTTGTTACTACGCATCAGCCTTATTGCTAATTGCTGGATGCCGGAGGACTTCCTATCAGCAAGTTACCACTATATATGCCTTAGATGATTCCTTGTTACTAGGCCTTAATGCTAATTGCTGGATGCCGGAGGACTTCCTATCAGCAAGTTACCACTATATATGCCTTAGATGATTCCTTGTTACTACGCATCAGCCTTATTGCTAATTGCTAGATGCCGGAGGACTTCCTATCAGCAAGTTACCACTATATATGCCTTAGATGATTCCTTGTTACTACGCATCAGCCTTATTGCTAATTGCTGGATGCCGGAGGACTTCCTATCAGCAAGTTACCACTATATATGCCTTAGATGATTCCTTCTTACTACGCATCAGCCTTATTGCTAATTGCTGGATGCCGGAGGACTTCCTATCAGCAAGTTACCACTATATATGGCTTAGATGATTCCTTGTTACTATGCATCAGCCTTAATGCTAATTGCTGAAAGCCGGAGGACGTCCTATCAGCAAGTTACCACTATATATGCCTTAGATGATTCCTTCTTACTACGCCTTATTGCTAATTGCTGGATGCCGGAGGACTTCCTATCAGCAAGTTACCACTATATATGCCTTAGATGATTCCTTGTTACTACACCTTATTGCTAATTGCCGGATGCCGGAGGACTTCCTATCAGCAAGTTACCACTATATATGCCTTAGATGATTCCTTGTTACTACGCATCAGCCTTATTGCTAATTGCTGGATGCCGGAGGACTTCCTATCAGCAAGTTACCACTATATATGCCTTAGATGATTCCTTCTTTCTACGCATCAGCCTTTTTGCTAATTGCCAGATGCCGGAGGACTTCCTATCAGCAAGTTATCACTATATATGCCTTAGATGATTCCTTGTTACTACGCTTCAGCCTTATTGCTAATTGCTGGATGCCGGAGGACTTCCTATCAGCAAGTTATCACTATATATGCCTTAGATGATTCCTTGTTACTACGCATCAGCCTTATTGCTAATTGCTGGATGCCGGAGGACTTCCTATCAGCAAGTTACCACTATATATGCCTTAGATGATTCATTGTTACTACGCATCAGCCTTATTGCTAATTGCTGGATGCCGGAGGACTTCCTATCAGCAAGTTACCACTATATATGCCTTAGATGATTCCTGCTTACTACGCATCAGCCTTACTGCTAATTGCTGGATGCCGGAGGACTTCCTATCAGCAAGTTACCACTATATATGCCTTAGATGATTCCTTGTTACTTCGCATCAGCCTTATAGCTAATTGCTGGAAGCCAGAGGACTTCCTATCAGCAAGTTACCACTATATATGCCTTAGATGATTCCTTCTTACTACGCATCAGCCTTATTGCTAATTGCTGGATGCCGGAGGACTTCCTATCAGCAAGTTACCACTATATATGCCTTAGATGATTCCTTGTTACTACGCATCAGCCTTATTGCTAATTGCTGGATGCCGGAGGACTTCCTATCAGCAAGTTACCACTATATATGCCTTAGATGATTCCTTGTTACTACGCATCAGCCTTACTGCTAATTGCTGGATGCCGGAGGACTTCCTATCAGCAAGTTACCACTATATATGCCTTAGATGATTCCTTGTTACTACGCATCAGCCTTATTGCTAATTGCTGGATGCCGGAGGACTTCCTATCAGCAAGTTACCACTATATATGCCTTAGATGATTCCTTGTTACTACGCATCAGCCTAATTGCTAATTGCTGGATGCCGGAGGACTTCCTATCACTAAGTTACCACTATGTATGCCTTAGATGATTCCTTGTTACTACGCATCAGCCTAATTGCTAATTGATGGATGCCGGAGGACTTCCTATCAGCAAGTTACCACTATATATGCCTTAGATGATTCCTTGTTACTACGCATCAGCCTTACTGCTAATTGCTGGATGCCGGAGGACTTCCTATCAGCAAGTTACCACTATATATGCCTTAGATGATTCCTTGTTACTACGCATCAGCCTTATTGCTAATTGCTGGATGCCGGAGGACTTCCTATCAGCAAGTTACCACTATATATGCCTTAGATGATTCCTTGTTACTACACATCAGCCTAATTGCTAATTGCTGGATGCCGGAGGACTTCCTATCAGCAAGTTACCACTATATATGCCTTAGATGATTCCTTGTTACTACACATCATCCTTATTGCTAATTGCTGGATGCCGGAGGACTTCCTATCAGCAAGTTTCCACTATATATGCCTTAGATGATTCATTGTTACTACGCATCAGCCTTATTGCTAATTGCTGGATGCCGGAGGACTTCCTATCAGCAAGTTACCACTATATATGCCTTAGATGATTCCTTGTTACTACACATCAGCCTTATTGCTAATTGCTGGATGCCGGAGGACTTCCTATCAGCAAGTTACCACTATATATGCCTTAGATGATTCCTTGTTACTACGCGTTATTGCTAATTGCTGGATGCCGGAGGACTTCCTATCAGCAAGTTACCACTATATATGCCTTAGATGATTCCTTGTTACTACGCATCAGCCTTATTGCTAATTGCTAGATGCTGGAGGACTTCCTATCAGCAAGTTACCACTATATATGCCTTAGATGATTCCTTGTTACTACGCATCAGCCTTATTGCTAATTGCTGGATGCCGGAGGACTTCCTATCAGCAAGTTACCACTATATATGCCTTAGATGATTCCTTCTTACTACGCATCAGCCTTTTTGCTAATTGCTGGATGCCGGAGGACTTCCTATCAGCAAGTTACCACTATATATGGCTTAGATGATTCCTTGTTACTATGCATCAGCCTTATTGCTAATTGCTGAATGCCGGTGGACGTCCTATCAGCAAGTTACCACTATATATGCCTTAGATGATTCCTTCTTACTACGCCTTATTGCTAATTGCTGGATGCCGGAGGACTTCCTATCAGCAAGTTACCACTATATATGCCTTAGATGATTCCTTGTTACTACACCTTATTGCTAATTGCCGGATGCTGGAGGACTTCCTATCAGCATGTTACCACTATATATGCCTTAGATGATTCCTTCTTACTACGCATCAGCCTTATTGCTAATTGCTGGATGCCGGAGGACTTCCTATCAGCAAGTTACCACTATATATGGCTTAGATGATTCCTTCTTACTACGCATCTGCCTTATTGCTAATTGCTGGATGCCGGAGGACTTCCTATCAGCAAGTTACCACTATATATGCCTTAGATGATTCCTTGTTACTACGCATCAGCCTTTTTGCTAATTGCTGGATGCCGGAGGACTTCCTATCAGCAAGTTACCACTATATATGCCTTAGATGATTCCTTGTTACTACGCATCAGCCTTATTGCTAATTGCTGGATGCCGGAGGACTTCCTATCAGCAAGTTACCACTATATATGCCTTAGATGATTCCTTGTTACTACGCATCAGCCTTATTGCTAATTGCTGGATGCCGGAGGACTTCCTATCAGCAAGTTACCACTATATATGCCTTAGGTGATTCCTTGTTACTACGCATCAGCCTTATTGCTAATTGCTGGATGCCGGAGGACTTCCTATCAGCAAGTTACCACTATATATGCCTTAGATGATTCCTTGTTACTACACATCAGCCTTATTGCTAATTGCTGGATGCCGGAGGACTTCCTATCAGCAAGTTACCACTATATATGCCTTAGATGATTCCTTGTTACTACGCATCAGCCTTATTGCTAATTGCTGGATGCCGGAGGACTTCCTATCAGCAAGTTACCACTATATATGCCTTAGATGATTCCTTGTTACTACGCATCAGCCTTATTGCTAATTGCTGGATGCCGGAGGACTTCCTATCAGCAAGTTACCACTATATATGCCTTAGATGATTCCTTGTTACTAGGCCTTATTGCTAATTGCTGGATGCCGGAGGACTTCCTATCAGCAAGTTACCACTATATATGCCTTAGATGATTCCTTGTTACTACGCATCAGCCTTATTGCTAATTGCTAGATGCCGGAGGACTTCCTATCAGCAAGTTACCACTATATATGCCTTAGATGATTCCTTGTTACTACGCATCAGCCTTATTGCTAATTGCTGGATGCCGGAGGACTTCCTATCAGCAAGTTACCACTATATATGCCTTAGATGATTCCTTCTTACTACGCATCAGCCTTATTGCTAATTGCTGGATGCCGGAGGACTTCCTATCAGCAAGTTACCACTATATATGGCTTAGATGATTCCTTGTTACTATGCATCAGCCTTAATGCTAATTGCTGAAAGCCGGAGGACGTCCTATCAGCAAGTTACCACTATATATGCCTTAGATGATTCCTTCTTACTACGCCTTATTGCTAATTGCTGGATGCCGGAGGACTTCCTATCAGCAAGTTACCACTATATATGCCTTAGATGATTCCTTGTTACTACACCTTATTGCTAATTGCCGCATGCCGGAGGACTTCCTATCAGCAAGTTACCACTATATATGCCTTGGATGATTCCTTGTTACTACGCATCTGCCTTATTGCTAATTGCTGGATGCCGGAGGACTTCCTATCAGCAAGTTACCACTATATATGCCTTAGATGATTCCTTGTTACTACGCATCAGCCTTATTGCTAATTGCTGGATGCCGGAGGACTTCCTATCAGCAAGTTACCACTATATATGCCTTAGATGATTCCTTGTTACTACGCATCAGCCTTATTGCTAATTGCTGGATGCCGGAGGACTTCCTATCAGCAAGTTACCACTATATATGCCTTAGATGATTCCTTGTTACTACGCATCAGCCTTATTGCTAATTGCTGGATGCCGGAGGACTTCCTATCAGCAAGTTACCACTATATATGCCTTAGGTGATTCCTTGTTACTACGCATCAGCCTTATTGCTAATTGCTGGATGCCGGAGGACTTCCTATCAGCAAGTTACCACTATATATGCCTTAGATGATTCCTTGTTACTACACATCAGCCTTATTGCTAATTGCTGGATGCCGGAGGACTTCCTATCAGCAAGTTACCACTATATATGCCTTAGATGATTCCTTGTTACTACGCATCAGCCTTATTGCTAATTGCTGGATGCCGGAGGACTTCCTATCAGCAAGTTACCACTATATATGCCTTAGATGATTCCTTGTTACTACGCATCAGCCTTATTGCTAATTGCTGGATGCCGGAGGACTTCCTATCAGCAAGTTACCACTATATATGCCTTAGATGATTCCTTGTTACTAGGCCTTATTGCTAATTTCTGGATGCCGGAGGACTTCCTATCAGCAAGTTACCACTATATATGCCTTAGATGATTCCTTGTTACTACGCATCAGCCTTATTGCTAATTGCTAGATGCCGGAGGACTTCCTATCAGCAAGTTACCACTATATATGCCTTAGATGATTCCTTGTTACTACGCATCAGCCTTATTGCTAATTGCTGGATGCCGGAGGACTTCCTATCAGCAAGTTACCACTATATATGCCTTAGATGATTCCTTCTTACTACGCATCAGCCTTATTGCTAATTGCTGGATGCCGGAGGACTTCCTATCAGCAAGTTACCACTATATATGGCTTAGATGATTCCTTGTTACTATGCATCAGCCTTAATGCTAATTGCTGAAAGCCGGAAGACGTCCTATCAGCAAGTTACCACTATATATGCCTTAGATGATTCCTTCTTACTACGCCTTATTGCTAATTGCTGGATGCCGGAGGACTTCCTATCAGCAAGTTACCACTATATATGCCTTAGATGATTCCTTGTTACTACACCTTATTGCTAATTGCCGGATGCCGGAGGACTTCCTATCAGCAAGTTACCACTATATATGCCTTAGATGATTCCTTGTTACTACGCATCAGCCTTATTGCTAATTGCTGGATGCCGGAGGACTTCCTATCAGCAAGTTACCACTATATATGCCTTAGATGATTCCTTCTTTCTACGCATCAGCCTTTTTGCTAATTGCCAGATGCCGGAGGACTTCCTATCAGCAAGTTATCACTATATATGCCTTAGATGATTCCTTGTTACTACGCTTCAGCCTTATTGCTAATTGCTGGATGCCGGAGGACTTCCTATCAGCAAGTTATCACTATATATGCCTTAGATGATTCCTTGTTACTACGCATCAGCCTTATTGCTAATTGCTGGATGCCGGAGGACTTCCTATCAGCAAGTTACCACTATATATGCCTTAGATGATTCATTGTTACTACGCATCAGCCTTATTGCTAATTGCTGGATGCCGGAGGACTTCCTATCAGCAAGTTACCACTATATATGCCTTAGATGATTCCTGCTTACTACGCATCAGCCTTACTGCTAATTGCTGGATGCCGGAGGACTTCCTATCAGCAAGTTACCACTATATATGCCTTAGATGATTCCTTGTTACTTCGCATCAGCCTTATAGCTAATTGCTGGAAGCCAGAGGACTTCCTATCAGCAAGTTACCACTATATATGCCTTAGATGATTCCTTGTTACTACGCATCAGCCTTATTGCTAATTGCTGGATGCCGGAGGACTTCCTATCAGCAAGTTACCACTATATATGCCTTAGATGATTCCTTGTTACTACGCATCAGCCTTATTGCTAATTGCTGGATGCCGGAGGACTTCCTATCAGCAAGTTACCACTATATATGCCTTAGATGATTCCTTGTTACTACGCATCAGCCTTACTGCTAATTGCTGGATTCCGGAGGACTTCCTATCAGCAAGTTACCACTATATATGCCTTAGATGATTCCTTGTTACTACGCATCAGCCTTATTGCTAATTGCTGGATGCCGGAGGACTTCCTATCAGCAAGTTACCACTATATATGCCTTAGATGATTCCTTGTTACTACGCATCAGCCTAATTGCTAATTGCTGGATGCCGGAGGACTTCCTATCAGCAAGTTACCACTATGTATGCCTTAGATGATTCCTTGTTACTACGCATCAGCCTAATTGCTAATTGATGGATGCCGGAGGACTTCCTATCAGCAAGTTACCACTATATATGCCTTAGATGATTCCTTGTTACTACGCATCAGCCTTACTGCTAATTGCTGGATGCCGGAGGACTTCCTATCAGCAAGTTACCACTATATATGCCTTAGATGATTCCTTGTTACTACGCATCAGCCTTATTGCTAATTGCTGGATGCCGGAGGACTTCCTATCAGCAAGTTACCACTATATATGCCTTAGATGATTCCTTGTTACTACGCATCAGCCTAATTGCTAATTGCTGGATGCCGGAGGACTTCCTATCAGCAAGTTACCACTATATATGCCTTAGATGATTCCTTGTTACTACACATCATCCTTATTGCTAATTGCTGGATGCCGGAGGACTTCCTATCAGCAAGTTTCCACTATATATGCCTTAGATGATTCATTGTTACTACGCATCAGCCTTATTGCTAATTGCTGGATGCCGGAGGACTTCCTATCAGCAAGTTACCACTATATATGCCTTAGATGATTCCTTGTTACTACACATCAGCCTTATTGCTAATTGCTGGATGCCGGAGGACTTCCTATCAGCAAGTTACCACTATATATGCCTTAGATGATTCCTTGTTACTACGCATCAGCCTTATTGCTAATTGCTGGATGCCGGAGGACTTCCTATCAGCAAGTTACCACTATATATGCCTTAGATGATTCCTTGTTACTACGCATCAGCCTTATTGCTAATTGCTGGATGCCGGAGGACTTCCTATCAGCAAGTTACCACTATATATGCCTTAGATGATTCCTTGTTACTAGGCCTTATTGCTAATTGCTGGATGCCGGAGGACTTCCTATCAGCAAGTTACCACTATATATGCCTTAGATGATTCCTTGTTACTACGCATCAGCCTTATTGCTAATTGCTAGATGCCGGAGGACTTCCTATCAGCAAGTTACCACTATATATGCCTTAGATGATTCCTTGTTACTACGCATTAGCCTTATTGCTAATTGCTGGATGCCGGAGGACTTCCTATCAGCAAGTTACCACTATATATGCCTTAGATGATTCCTTCTTACTACGCATCAGCCTTATTGCTAATTGCTGGATGCCGGAGGACTTCCTATCAGCAAGTTACCACTATATATGGCTTAGATGATTCCTTGTTACTATGCATCAGCCTTAATGCTAATTGCTGAAAGCCGGAGGACGTCCTATCAGCAAGTTACCACTATATATGCCTTAGATGATTCCTTCTTACTACGCCTTATTGCTAATTGCTGGATGCCGGAGGACTTCCTATCAGCAAGTTACCACTATATGTGCCTTAGATGATTCCTTGTTACTACAACTTATTGCTAATTGCCGGATGCCGGAGGACTTCCTATCAGCAAGTTACCACTATATATGCCTTAGATGATTCCTTGTTACTACGCATCAGCCTTATTGCTAATTGCTGGATGCCGGAGGACTTCCTATCAGCAAGTTACCACTATATATGCCTTAGATGATTCCTTCTTTCTACGCATCAGCCTTTTTGCTAATTGCCGGATGCCGGAGGACTTCCTATCAGCAAGTTATCACTATATATGCCTTAGATGATTACTTGTTACTACGCTTCAGCCTTATTGCTAATTGCTGGATGCCGGAGGACTTCCTATCAGCAAGTTATCACTATATATGCCTTAGATGATTCCTTGTTACTACGCATCAGCCTTATTGCTAATTGCTGGATGCCGGAGGACTTCCTATCAGCAAGTTACCACTATATATGCCTTAGATGATTCATTGTTACTACGCATCAGCCTTATTGCTAATTGCTGGATGCCGGAGGACTTCCTATCAGCAAGTTACCACTATATATGCCTTAGATGATTCCTGCTTACTACGCATCAGCCTTACTGCTAATTGCTGGATGCCGGAGGACTTCCTATCAGCAAGTTACCACTATATATGCCTTAGATGATTCCTTGTTACTTCGCATCAGCCTTATAGCTAATTGCTGGAAGCCAGAGGACTTCCTATCAGCAAGTTACCACTATATATGCCTTAGATGATTCCTTCTTACTACGCATCAGCCTTATTGCTAATTGCTGGATGCCGGAGGACTTCCTATCAGCAAGTTACCACTATATATGCCTTAGATGATTCCTTGTTACTACGCATCAGCCTTATTGCTAATTGCTGGATGCCGGAGGACTTCCTATCAGCAAGTTACCACTATATATGCCTTAGATGATTCCTTGTTACTACGCATCAGCCTTACTGCTAATTGCTGGATGCCGGAGGACTTCCTATCAGCAAGTTACCACTATATATGCCTTAGATGATTCCTTGTTACTACGCATCAGCCTTATTGCTAATTGCTGGATGCCGGAGGACTTCCTATCAGCAAGTTACCACTATATATGCCTTAGATGATTCCTTGTTACTACGCATCAGCCTAATTGCTAATTGCTGGATGCCGGAGGACTTCCTATCAGCAAGTTACCACTATGTATGCCTTAGATGATTCCTTGTTACTACGCATCAGCCTAATTGCTAATTGATGGATGCCGGAGGACTTCCTATCAGCAAGTTACCACTATATATGCCTTAGATGATTCCTTGTTACTACGCATCAGCCTTACTGCTAATTGCTGGATGCCGGAGGACTTCCTATCAGCAAGTTACCACTATATATGCCTCAGATGATTCCTTGTTACTACGCATCAGCCTTATTGCTAATTGCTGGATGCCGGAGGACTTCCTATCAGCAAGTTACCACTATATATGCCTTAGATGATTCCTTGTTACTATGCATCAGCCTAATTGCTAATTGCTGGATGCCGGAGGACTTCCTATCAGCAAGTTACCACTATATATGCCTTAGATGATTCCTTGTTACTACACATCATCCTTATTGCTAATTGCTGGATGCCGGAGGACTTCCTATCAGCAAGTTTCCACTATATATGCCTTAGATGATTCATTGTTACTACGCATCAGCCTTATTGCTAATTGCTGGATGCCGGAGGACTTCCTATCAGCAAGTTACCACTATATATGCCTTAGATGATTCCTTGTTACTACGCATCAGCCTTATTGCTAATTGCTGGATGCCGGAGGGCTTCCTATCAGCAAGTTACCACTATATACGCCTTAGATGATTACTACGCATCAGCCTTATTGCTAATTGCTGGATGCCGGAGGACTTCCTATCAGCAAGTTACCACTATATATGCCTTAGATGATTACTACGCATCAGCCTTATTGCTAATTGCTGGATGCCGGAGGACTTCCTATCAGCAAGTTACCACTATATATGCCTTAGATGATTCCTTGTTACTACACATCAGCCTTATTGCTAATTGCTGGATGCCGGAGGACTTCCTATCAGCAAGTTACCGCTATATATGCCTTAGATGATTCCTTGTTACTACACATCAGCCTTATTGCTAATTGCTGGATGCCGGAGGACTTCCTATCAGCAAGTTACCACTATATATGGCTTAGATGATTCCTTGTTACTACGCATCAGCCTTATTGCTACTTGCTGGATGCCGGAGGACTTCCTATCAGCAAGTTACCACTATATATGCCTTAGATGATTCCTTGTTACTACGCATCAGCCTTATTGCTAATTGCTGGATGCCGGAGGACTTCCTATCAGCAAGTTACCACTATATATGCCTTAGATGATTCCTTGTTACTACGCCTTATTGCTAATTGCTGGATGCCGGAGGACTTCCTATCAGCAAGTTACCACTATATATGCCTTAGATGATTCCTTGTTACTACGCATCAGCCTTATTGCTAATTGCTGGATGCCGGAGGACTTCCAATCAGCAAGTTACCACAATATATGCCTTGGATGATTCCTTGTTACTACGCATCAGCCTTATTGCTAATTGCTGGATGCCGGAGGACTTCCTATCAGCAAGTTACCACTATATATGCCTTGGATGATTCCTTGTTACTACGCATCAGCCTTATTGCTAATTGCTGGATGCCGGAGGACTTCCTATCAGCAAGTTACCACTATATATGCCTTAGATGATTCCTTGTTACTACGCATCAGCCTTATTGCTATTTGCTGGATGCCGGAGGATTTCCTATCAGTAAGTTACCACTATATATGCCTTGGATGATTCCTTGTTACTACGCATCAGCCTTATTGCTAATTGCTGGATGCCGGAGGACTTCCTATCAGGAAGTTACCACTATATATGCCTTAGATGATTCCTTGTTACTACGCATCAGCCTTATTGCTAATTGCTGGATGCCGGAGGACTTCCTATCAGCAAGTTACCACTATATATGCCTTAGATGATTCATTGTTACTACGCATCAGCCTTATTGCTAATTGCTGGATGCCGGAGGGCTTCCTATCAGCAAGTTACCACTATATATGCCTTAGATGATTACTACGCATCAGCCTTATTGCTAATTGCTGGATGCCGGAGGGCTTCCTATCAGCAAGTTACCACTATATATGCCTTAGATGATTCCTTGTTACTACGCATCAGCCTTATTGCTAATTGCTGGATGCCGGAGGACTTCCTATCAGCAAGATATCACTATATATGCCTTAGATGATTCCTTCTTACTACGCATCAGCCTTATTGCTAATTGCTGGATGCCGGAGGACTTCCTATCAGCAAGTTACCACTATATATGCCTTAGATGATTCCTTGTTACTACGCATCAGCCTTATTGCTGATTGCTGGATGCTGGAGGACTTCCTATCAGCAAGTTACCACTATATATGCCTTAGATGATTCCTTGTTACTACGCCTTATTGCTAATTGCTGGATGCCGGAGGACTTCCTATCAGCAAGTTACCACTATATATGCCTTAGATGATTCCTTCTTACTACGCATCAGCCTTATTGCTAATTGCTGGATGCCGGAGGACTTCCTATCAGCAAGTTACCACTATATATGCCTTAGATGATTCCTTGTTACTACGCATCAGCCTTATTGCTAATTGCTGGATGCCGGAGGACGTCCTATCAGCAAGTTACCACTATATATGCCTTAGATGATTCCTTGTTACTACGCATCAGCCTTACTGCTAATTGCTGGATGCCGGAGGACTTCCTATCAGCAAGTTACCACTATATATGCCTTAGATGATTCCTTGTTACTACGCATCAGCCTTATTGCTAATTGCTGGATGCCGGAGGACTTCCTATCAGCAAGTTGCCACTATATATGCCTTAGATGATTCCTTGTTACTACGCATCAGCCTTATTGCTAATTGCTGGATGCCGGAGGACTTCCTATCAGCAAATTACCACTATATATGCCTTAGATGATTCCTTGTTACTACGCATCAGCCTTATTGCTAATTGCTGGAGGGCTTCCTATCAGCAAGTTACCACTATATATGCCTTAGATGATTCCTTGTTACTACGCATCAGCCTTATTGCTATTTGCTGGATGCCAGAGGACTTCCTATCAGCAAGTTACCACTATATATGCCTTAGATGATTCCTTCTTCCTACGCACCAGCCTTATTGCTAATTGCTGGATGCCGGAGGACTTCCTATCAGCAAGTTACCACTATATATGCCTTAGATGATTCCTTGTTACTACGCGTTATTGCTAATTGCTGGATGCCGGAGGACTTCCTATCAGCAAGTTACCACTATATATGCCTTAGATGATTCCTTGTTACTACGCATCAGCCTTATTGCTAATTGCTAGATGCTGGAGGACTTCCTATCAGCAAGTTACCACTATATATGCCTTAGATGATTCCTTGTTACTACGCATCAGCCTTATTGCTAATTGCTGGATGCCGGAGGACTTCCTATCAGCAAGTTACCACTATATATGCCTTAGATGATTCCTTCTTACTACGCATCAGCCTTTTTGCTAATTGCTGGATGCCGGAGGACTTCCTATCAGCAAGTTACCACTATATATGGCTTAGATGATTCCTTGTTACTATGCATCAGCCTTATTGCTAATTGCTGAATGCCGGTGGACGTCCTATCAGCAAGTTACCACTATATATGCCTTAGATGATTCCTTCTTACTACGCCTTATTGCTAATTGCTGGATGCCGGAGGACTTCCTATCAGCAAGTTACCACTATATATGCCTTAGATGATTCCTTGTTACTACACCTTATTGCTAATTGCCGGATGCTGGAGGACTTCCTATCAGCATGTTACCACTATATATGCCTTAGATGATTCCTTCTTACTACGCATCAGCCTTATTGCTAATTGCTGGATGCCGGAGGACTTCCTATCAGCAAGTTACCACTATATATGGCTTAGATGATTCCTTCTTACTACGCATCTGCCTTATTGCTAATTGCTGGATGCCGGAGGACTTCCTATCAGCAAGTTACCACTATATATGCCTTAGATGATTCCTTGTTACTACGCATCAGCCTTATTGCTAATTGCTGGATGCCGGAGGACTTCCTATCAGCAAGTTACCACTATATATGCCTTAGATGATTCCTTGTTACTACGCATCAGCCTTATTGCTAATTGCTGGATGCCGGAGGACTTCCTAACAGCAAGTTACCACTATATATGCCTTAGATGATTCCTTGTTACTACGCATCAGCCTTATTGCTAATTGCTGGATGCCGGAGGACTTCCTATCAGCAAGTTACCACTATATATGCCTTAGGTGATTCCTTGTTACTACGCATCAGCCTTATTGCTAATTGCTGGATGCCGGAGGACTTCCTATCAGCAAGTTACCACTATATATGCCTTAGATGATTCCTTGTTACTACACATCAGCCTTATTGCTAATTGCTGGATGCCGGAGGACTTCCTATCAGCAAGTTACCACTATATATGCCTTAGATGATTCCTTGTTACTACGCATCAGCCTTATTGCTAATTGCTGGATGCCGGAGGACTTCCTATCAGCAAGTTACCACTATATATGCCTTAGATGATTCCTTGTTACTACGCATCAGCCTTATTGCTAATTGCTGGATGCCGGAGGACTTCCTATCAGCAAGTTACCACTATATATGCCTTAGATGATTCCTTGTTACTAGGCCTTATTGCTAATTGCTGGATGCCGGAGGACTTCCTATCAGCAAGTTACCACTATATATGCCTTAGATGATTCCTTGTTACTACGCATCAGCCTTATTACTAATTGCTAGATGCCGGAGGACTTCCTATCAGCAAGTTACCACTATATATGCCTTAGATGATTCCTTGTTACTACGCATCAGCCTTATTGCTAATTGCTGGATGCCGGAGGACTTCCTATCAGCAAGTTACCACTATATATGCCTTAGATGATTTCTTCTTACTACGCATCAGCCTTATTGCTAATTGCTGGATGCCGGAGGACTTCCTATCAGCAAGTTACCACTATATATGGCTTAGATGATTCCTTGTTACTATGCATCAGCCTTATTGCTAATTGCTGAAAGCCGGAGGACGTCCTATCAGCAAGTTACCACTATATATGCCTTAGATGATTCCTTCTTACTACGCCTTATTGCAAATTGCTGGATGCCGGAGGACTTCCTATCAGCAAGTTACCACTATATATGCCTTAGATGATTCCTTGTTACTACACCTTATTGCTAATTGCCGGATGCCGGAGGACTTCCTATCAGCAAGTTACCACTATATATGCCTTAGATGATTCCTTGTTACTACGCATCAGCCTTATTGCTAATTGCTGGATGCCGGAGGACTTCCTATCAGCAAGTTACCACTATATATTCCTTAGATGATTCCTTCTTTCTACGCATCAGCCTTTTTGCTAATTGCCGGATGCCGGAGGACTTCCTATCAGCAAGTTATCACTATATATGCCTTAGATGATTCCTTGTTACTACGCTTCAGCCTTATTGCTAATTGCTGGATGCCGGAGGACTTCCTATCAGCAAGTTATCACTATATATGCCTTAGATGATTCCTTGTTACTACGCATCAGCCTTATTGCTAATTGCTGGATGCCGGAGGACTTCCTATCAGCAAGTTACCACTATATATGCCTTAGATGATTCATTGTTACTACGCATCAGCCTTATTGCTAATTGCTGGATGCCGGAGGACTTCCTATCAGCAAGTTACCACTATATATGCCTTAGATGATTCCTTCTTACTACGCATCAGCCTTACTGCTAATTGCTGGATGCCGGAGGACTTCCTATCAGCAAGTTACCACTATTTATGCCTTAGATGATTCCTTGTTACTTCGCATCAGCCTTATAGCTAATTGCTGGAAGCCAGAGGACTTCCTATCAGCAAGTTACCACTATATATGCCTTAGATGATTCCTTCTTACTACGCATCAGCCTTATTGCTAATTGCTGGATGCCGGAGGACTTCCTATCAGCAAGTTACCACTATATATGCCTTAGATGATTCCTTGTTACTACGCATCAGCCTTATTGCTAATTGCTGGATGCCGGAGGACTTCCTATCAGCAAGTTACCACTATATATGCCTTAGTTGATTCCTTGTTACTACGCATCAGCCTTATTGCTAATTGCTGGATGCCGGAGGACTTCCTATCAGCAAGTTACCACTATATATGCCTTAGATGATTCCTTGTTACTAGGCCTTATTGCTAATTGCTGGATGCCGGAGGACTTCCTATCAGCAAGTTACCACTATATATGCCTTAGATGATTCCTTGTTACTAGGCCTTATTGCTAATTGCTGGATGCCGGAGGACTTCCTATCAGCAAGTTACCACTATATATGCCTTAGATGATTCCTTGTTACTACGCATCAGCCTTATTGCTAATTGCTAGATGCCGGAGGACTTCCTATCAGCAAGTTACCACTATATATGCCTTAGATGATTCCTTGTTACTACGCATCAGCCTTATTGCTAATTGCTGGATGCTGGAGGACTTCCTATCAGCAAGTTACCACTATATATGCCTTAGATGATTCCTTCTTACTACGCATCAGCCTTATTGCTAATTGCTGGATGCCGAAGGACTTCCTATCAGCAAGTTACCACTATATATGGCTTAGATGATTCCTTGTTACTATGCATCAGCCTTATTGCTAATTGCTGAAAGCCGGAGGACGTCCTATCAGCAAGTTACCACTATATATGCCTTAGATGATTCCTTCTTACTACGCCTTATTGCTAATTGCTGGATGCCGGAGGACTTCCTATCAGCAAGTTACCACTATATATGCCTTAGATGATTCCTTGTTACTACACCTTATTGCTAATTGCCGGATGCCGGAGGACTTCCTATCAGCAAGTTACCACTATATATGCCTTAGATGATTCCTTGTTACTACGCATCAGCCTTATTGCTAATTGCTGGATGCCGGAGGACTTCCTATCAGCAATTTACCACTATATATTCCTTAGATGATTCCTTCTTTCTACGCATCAGCCTTTTTGCTAATTGCCGGATGCCGGAGGACTTCCTATCAGCAAGTTACCACTATATATGCCTTAGATGATTCCTTGTTACTACGCATCAACCTTATTGCTAATTGCTGGATGCCGGAGGACTTCCTATCAGCAAGTTACCACTATATATGCCTTAGATGATTCCTTGTTACTACGCATCAGCCTTTTTGCTAATTGCTGGATGCCGGAGGACTTCCTATCAGCAAGTTACCACTATATATGGCTTAGATGATTCCTTGTTACTATGCATCAGCCTTATTGCTAATTGCTGAATGCCGGTGGACGTCCTATCAGCAAGTTACCACTATATATGCCTTAGATGATTCCTTCTTACTACGCCTTATTGCTAATTGCTGGATGCCGGAGGACTTCCTATCAGCAAGTTACCACTATATATGCCTTAGATGATTCCTTGTTACTACACCTTATTGCTAATTGCCGGATGCTGGAGGACTTCCTATCAGCATGTTACCACTATATATGCCTTAGATGATTCCTTCTTACTACGCATCAGCCTTATTGCTAATTGCTGGATGCCGGAGGACTTCCTATCAGCAAGTTACCACTATATATGGCTTAGATGATTCCTTCTTACTACGCATCTGCCTTATTGCTAATTGCTGGATGCCGGAGGACTTCCTATCAGCAAGTTACCACTATATATGCCTTAGATGATTCCTTGTTACTACGCATCAGCCTCATTGCTAATTGCTGGATGCCGGAGGACTTCCTATCAGCAAGTTACCACTATATATGCCTTAGATGATTCCTTGTTACTACGCATCAGCCTTATTGCTAATTGCTGGATGCCGGAGGACTTCCTATCAGCAAGTTACCACTATATATGCCTTAGATGATTCCTTGTTACTACGCATCAGCCTTATTGCTAATTGCTGGATGCCGGAGGACTTCCTATCAGCAAGTTACCACTATATATGCCTTAGGTGATTCCTTGTTACTACGCATCAGCCTTATTGCTAATTGCTGGATGCCGGAGGACTTCCTATCAGCAAGTTACCACTATATATGCCTTAGATGATTCCTTGTTACTACACATCAGCCTTATTGCTAATTGCTGGATGCCGGAGGACTTCCTATCAGCAAGTTACCGCTATATATGCCTTAGATGATTCCTTGTTACTACACATCAGCCTTATTGCTAATTGCTGGATGCCGGAGGACTTCCTATCAGCAAGTTACCACTATATATGGCTTAGATGATTCCTTGTTACTACGCATCAGCCTTATTGCTAATTGCTGGATGCCGGAGGACTTCCTATCAGCAAGTTACCACTATATATGCCTTAGATGATTCCTTGTTACTACGCATCAGCCTTATTGCTAATTGCTGGATGCCGGAGGACTTCCTATCAGCAAGTTACCACTATATATGCCTTAGATGATTCCTTGTTACTACGCATCAGCCTTATTGCTAATTGCTGGATGCCGGAGGACTTCCTATCAGCAAGTTACCACTATATATGCCTTAGATGATTCCTTGTTACTACGCATCAGCCTTATTGCTAATTGCTGGATGCCGGAGGACTTCCTATCAGCAAGTTACCACAATATATGCCTTGGATGATTCCTTGTTACTATGCATCAGCCTTATTGCTAATTGCTGGATGCCGGAGGACTTCCTATCAGCAAGTTACCACTATATATGCCTTGGATGATTCCTTGTTACTACGCATCAGCCTTATTGCTAATTGCTGGATGCCGGAGGACTTCCTATCAGCAAGTTACCACTATATATGCCTTAGATGATTCCTTGTTACTACGCATCAGCCTTATTGCTATTTGCTGGATGCCGGAGGACTTCCTATCAGCAAGTTACCACTATATATGCCTTGGATGATTCCTTGTTACTACGCATCAGCCTTATTGCTAATTGCTGGATGCCGGAGGACTTCCTATCAGCAAGTTACCACTATATATGCCTTAGATGATTCCTTGTTACTACGCATCAGCCTTATTGCTAATTGCTGGATGCCGGAGGACTTCCTATCAGCAAGTTACCACTATATATGCCTTAGATGATTCATTGTTACTACGCATCAGCCTTATTGCTAATTGCTGGATGCCGGAGGGCTTCCTATCAGCAAGTTACCACTATATATGCCTTAGATGATTACTACGCATCAGCCTTATTGCTAATTGCTGGATGCCGGAGGGCTTCCTATCAGCAAGTTACCACTATATATGCCTTAGATGATTCCTTGTTACTACGCATCAGCCTTATTGCTAATTGCTGGATGCCGGAGGACTTCCTATCAGCAAGATATCACTATATATGCCTTAGATGATTCCTTCTTACTACGCATCAGCCTTATTGCTAATTGCTGGATGCCGGAGGACTTCCTATCAGCAAGTTACCACTATATATGCCTTAGATGATTCCTTGTTACTAAGCATCAGCCTTATTGCTAATTGCTGGATGCTGGAGGACTTCCTATCAGCAAGTTACCACTATATATGCCTTAGATGATTCCTTGTTACTACGCCTTATTGCTAATTGCTGGATGCCGGAGGACTTCCTATCAGCAAGTTACCACTATATATGCCTTAGATGATTCCTTCTTACTACGCATCAGCCTTATTGCTAATTGCTGGATGCCGGAGGACTTCCTATCAGCAAGTTACCAC
Organism: Taudactylus pleione; assembly: GCA_031769625.1. Taxonomy (NCBI): domain Eukaryota; kingdom Metazoa; phylum Chordata; class Amphibia; order Anura; family Myobatrachidae; genus Taudactylus; species Taudactylus pleione. The sequence goes on from JAUIMM010002218.1 coordinate 166,711, forward strand.
TATATATGCCTTAGATGATTCCTTGTTACTACGCATCAGCCTTATTGCTAATTGCTGGATGCCGGAGGACGTCCTATCAGCAAGTTACCACTATATATGCCTTAGATGATTCCTTCTTACTACGCTTCAGCCTTACTGCTAATTGCTGGATGCCGGAGGACTTCCTATCAGCAAGTTACCACTATATATGCCTTAGATGATTCCTTGTTACTACGCATCAGCCTTATTGCTAATTGCTGTATGCCGGAGGACTTCCTATCAGCAAGTTGCCACTATATATGCCTTAGATGATTCCTTGTTACTACGCATCAGCCTTATTGCTAATTGCTGGATGCCGGAGGACTTCCTATCAGCAAGTTACCACTATATATGCCTTAGATGATTCCTTGTTACTACGCATCAGCCTTATTGCTAATTGCTGGAGGGCTTCCTATCAGCAAGTTACCACTATATATGCCTTAGATGATTCCTTGTTACTACGCATCAGCCTTATTGCTAATTGCTGGATGCCAGAGGACTTCCTATCAGCAAGTTACCACTATATATGCCTTAGATGATTCCTTCTTCCTACGCACCAGCCTTATTGCTAATTGCTGGATGCCGGAGGACTTCCTATCAGCAAGTTACCACTATATATGCCTTAGATGATTCCTTGTTACTACGCGTTATTGCTAATTGCTGGATGCCGGAGGACTTCCTATCAGCAAGTTACCACTATATATGCCTTAGATGATTCCTTGTTACTACGCATCAGCCTTATTGCTAATTGCTAGATGCTGGAGGACTTCCTATCAGCAAGTTACCACTATATATGCCTTAGATGATTCCTTGTTACTACGCATCAGCCTTATTGCTAATTGCTGGATGCCGGAGGACTTCCTATCAGCAAGTTACCACTATATATGCCTTAGATGATTCCTTCTTACTACGCAGCAGCCTTTTTGCTAATTGCTGGATGCCGGAGGACTTCCTATCAGCAAGTTACCACTATATATGGCTTAGATGATTCCTTGTTACTATGCATCAGCCTTATTGCTAATTGCTGAATGCCGGTGGACGTCCTATCAGCAAGTTACCACTATATATGCCTTAGATGATTCCTTCTTACTACGCCTTATTGCTAATTGCTGGATGCCGGAGGACTTCCTATCAGCAAGTTACCACTATATATGCCTTAGATGATTCCTTGTTACTACACCTTATTGCTAATTGCCGGATGCTGGAGGACTTCCTATCAGCATGTTACCACTATATATGCCTTAGATGATTCCTTCTTACTACGCATCAGCCTTATTGCTAATTGCTGGATGCCGGAGGACTTCCTATCAGCAAGTTACCACTATATATGGCTTAGATGATTCCTTCTTACTACGCATCTGCCTTATTGCTAATTGCTGGATGCCGGAGGACTTCCTATCAGCAAGTTACCACTATATATGCCTTAGATGATTCCTTGTTACTACGCATCAGCCTTATTGCTAATTGCTGGATGCCGGAGGACTTCCTATCAGCAAGTTACCACTATATATGCCTTAGATGATTCCTTGTTACTACGCATCAGCCTTATTGCTAATTGCTGGATGCCGGAGGACTTCCTATCAGCAAGTTACCACTATATATGCCTTAGATGATTCCTTGTTACTACGCATCAGCCTTATTGCTAATTGCTGGATGCCGGAGGACTTCCTATCAGCAAGTTACCACTATATATGCCTTAGATGATTCCTTGTTACTAGGCCTTATTGCTAATTGCTGGATGCCGGAGGACTTCCTATCAGCAAGTTACCACTATATATGCCTTAGATGATTCCTTGTTACTACGCATCAGCCTTATTGCTAATTGCTAGATGCCGGAGGACTTCCTATCAGCAAGTTACCACTATATATGCCTTAGATGATTCCTTGTTACTACGCATCAGCCTTATTGCTAATTGCTGGATGCCGGAGGACTTCCTATCAGCAAGTTACCACTATATATGCCTTAGATGATTCCTTCTTACTACGCATCAGCCTTATTGCTAATTGCTGGATGCCGGAGGACTTCCTATCAGCTAGTTACCACTATATATGGCTTAGATGATTCCTTGTTACTATGCATCAGCCTTATTGCTAATTGCTGAAAGCCGGAGGACGTCCTATCAGCAAGTTACCACTATATATGCCTTAGATGATTCCTTCTTACTACGCCTTATTGCTAATTGCTGGATGCCGGAGGACTTCCTATCAGCAAGTTACCACTATATATGCCTTAGATGATTCCTTGTTACTACACCTTATTGCTAATTGCCGGATGCCAGAGGACTTCCTATCAGCAAGTTACCACTATATATGCCTTAGATGATTCCTTGTTACTACGCATCAGCCTTATTGCTAATTGCTGGATGCCGGAGGACTTCCTATCAGCAAGTTACCACTATATATGCCTTAGATGATTCCTTCTTTCTACGCATCAGCCTTTTTGCTAATTGCCGGATGACGGAGGACTTCCTATCAGCAAGTTATCACTATATATGCCTTAGATGATTCCTTGTTACTACGCTTCAGCCTTATTGCTAATTGCTGGATGCCGGAGGACTTCCTATCAGCAAGTTATCACTATATATGCCTTAGATGATTCCTTGTTACTACGCATCAGCCTTATTGCTAATTGCTGGATGCCGGAGGACTTCCTATCAGCAAGTTACCACTATATATGCCTTAGATGATTCATTGTTACTACGCATCAGCCTTATTGCTAATTGCTGGATGCCGGAGGACTTCCTATCAGCAAGTTACCACTATATATGCCTTAGATGATTCCTTCTTACTACGCATCAGCCTTACTGCTAATTGCTGGATGCCGGAGGACTTCCTATCAGCAAGTTACCACTATATATGCCTTAGATGATTCCTTGTTACTTCGCATCAGCCTTATAGCTAATTGCTGGAAGCCAGAGGACTTCCTATCAGCAAGATACCACTATATATGCCTTAGATGATTCCTTCTTACTACGCATCAGCCTTATTGCTAATTGCTGGATGCCGGAGGACTTCCTATCAGCAAGTTACCACTATATATGCCTTAGATGATTCCTTGTTACTACGCATCAGCCTTATTGCTAATTGCTGGATGCCGGAGGACTTCCTATCAGCAAGTTACCACTATATATGCCTTAGTTGATTCCTTGTTACTACGCATCAGCCTTATTGCTAATTGCTGGATGCCGGAGGACTTCCTATCAGCAAGTTACCACTATATATGCCTTAGATGATTCCTTGTTACTACGCATCAGCCTTATTGCTAATTGCTGGATGCTGGAGGACTTCCTATCAGCAAGTTATCACTATATATGCCTTAGATGATTCCTTGTTACTACGCATCAGCCTTATTGCTAATTGCTGGATGCCGTAGTACTTCCTATCAGCAAGTTACCACTATATATGCCTTAAATGATTACTACGCATCAGCCTTATTGCTAATTGCTGGATGCCGGAGGACTTCCTATCAGCAAGTTACCACTATATATGGCTTAGATGATTCCTTGTTACTATGCATCAGCCTTATTGCTAATTGCTGGATGCCGGAGGACTTCCTATCAGCAAGTTACCACTATATATGCCTTAGATGATTCGTTGTTACTACGCATCAGCCTTATTGCTAATTGCTGGATGCCGGAGGACTTCCTATCAGCAAGTTACCACTATATATGCCTTAGATGATTCCTTGTTACTACGCATCAGCCTTATTCCTAATTGCTGGAGGACTTCCTATCAGCAAGTTACCACTATATATGCCTTAGATGATTCCTTGTTACTACGCATCAGCCTTATTGCTAATTGGTGGATGCCGGAGGACTTCCTATCAGCAAGTTACCACTATATATGCCTTAGATGATTCCTTGTTACTACGCATCAGCCTTATTGCTAATTGCTGGGTGGCGGAGGACTTCCTATCAGCAAGTTACCACTATATATGCCTTAGATGATTCCTTGTTACTACGCATCAGCCTTATTGCTAATTGCTGGATGCTGGAAGACTACCTATCAGCAAGTTTCCACTATATATGGCTTAGATGATTCCTTGTTACTACACATCAGGCTTATTGCTAATTGCTGGATGCCGAAGGTCTTCCTATCAGCAAGTTACCACTATATATGCCTTAGATGATTCCTTGTTACAACGCATCAGCCTTATTGCTAATTGCTGGATGCCGGAGGACTTCCTATCAGCAAGTTACCACTATATATGCCTTAGATGAATCCTTGTTACTACGCATCAGCCTTATTGCTAATTGCTGGATGCCGGAGGACTTCCTATCAGCAAGTTACCACTATATATGCCTTAGATGATTCCTTGTTACTACGCATCAGCCTTATTGCTAATTGCTGGATGCTGGAGGACTTCCTATCAGCAAGTTACCACTATATATGCCTTAGATGATTCCTTGTTACTACGCATCAGCCTTATTGCTAATTGCTGGATGCTGGAGGACTTCCTATCAGCAAGTTACCACTATATATGCCTTAGATGATTCCTTGTTACTACACATCAGCCTTATTGCTAATTGCTGGATACCGGAGGACTTCCTATCAGCAAGTTACCACTATATATGCGTTAGATGATTCCTTGTTACTATGCATCAGCCTTCCTGCTAATTGCTGGTTGCCGGAAGACTTCCTATCAGCAAGTTACCACTATATATGCCTTAGATGATTCCTTGTTACTATGCATCAGCCTTATTGCTAATTGCTGGATGCCGGAGGACTTCCTATCAGCAAGTTACCACTATATATGCCTTAGATGATTCCTTGTTACTATGCATCAGCCTTCCTGCTAATTGCTGGATGCCGGAGGACTTCCTATCAGCAAGTTACCACTATATATGCCTTAGATGATTCCTTGTTACTACGCATCATCCTTATTGCTAATTGCTGGATGCCGGAGGACTTCCTATCAGCAAGTTATCACTATATATGCCTTAGATGATTCCTTGTTACTACGCTTCAGCCTTATTGCTAATTGCTGGATGCCGGAGGACTTCCTATCAGCAAGTTATCACTATATATGCCTTAGATGATTCCTTGTTACTACGCATCAGCCTTATTGCTAATTGCTGGATGCCGGAGGACTTCCTATCAGCAAGTTACCACTATATATGCCTTAGATGATTCATTGTTACTACGCATCAGCCTTATTGCTAATTGCTGGATGCCGGAGGACTTCCTATCAGCAAGTTACCACTATATATGCCTTAGATGATTCCTTCTTACTACGCATCAGCCTTACTGCTAATTGCTGGATGCCGGAGGACTTCCTATCAGCAAGTTACCACTATATATGCCTTAGATGATTCCTTGTTACTTCGCATCAGCCTTATAGCTAATTGCTGGAAGCCAGAGGACTTCCTATCAGCAAGATACCACTATATATGCCTTAGATGATTCCTTCTTACTACGCATCAGCCTTATTGCTAATTGCTGGATGCCGGAGGACTTCCTATCAGCAAGTTACCACTATATATGCCTTAGATGATTCCTTGTTACTACGCATCAGCCTTATTGCTAATTGCTGGATGCCGGAGGACTTCCTATCGGCAAGTTACCACTATATATGCCTTAGTTGATTCCTTGTTACTACGCATCAGCCTTATTGCTAATTGCTGGATGCCGGAGGACTTCCTATCAGCAAGTTACCACTATATATGCCTTAGATGATTCCTTGTTACTACGCATCAGCCTTATTGCTAATTGCTGGATGCTGGAGGACTTCCTATCAGCAAGTTATCACTATATATGCCTTAGATGATTCCTTGTTACTACGCATCAGCCTTATTGCTAATTGCTGGATGCCGTAGGACTTCCTATCAGCAAGTTACCACTATATATGCCTTAAATGATTACTACGCATCAGCCTTATTGCTAATTGCTGGATGCCGGAGGACTTCCTATCAGCAAGTTACCACTATATATGGCTTAGATGATTCCTTGTTACTATGCATCAGCCTTATTGCTAATTGCTGGATGCCGGAGGACTTCCTATCAGCAAGTTACCACTATATATGCCTTAGATGATTCATTGTTACTACGCATCAGCCTTATTGCTAATTGCTGGATTCCGGAGGACTTCCTATCAGCAAGTTACCACTATATATGCCTTAGATGATTCCTTGTTACTACGCATCAGCCTTATTCCTAATTGCTGGAGGACTTCCTATCAGCAAGTTACCACTATATATGCCTTAGATGATTCCTTGTTACTACGCATCAGCCTTATTGCTAATTGGTGGATGCCGGAGGACTTCCTATTAGCAAGTTACCACTATATATGCCTTAGATGATTCCTTGTTACTACGCATCAGCCTTATTGCTAATTGCTGGGTGCCGGAGGACTTCCTATCAGCAAGTTACCACTATATATGCCTTAGATGATTCCTTGTTACTACGCATCAGCCTTATTGCTAATTGCTGGATGCTGGAAGACTACCTATCAGCAAGTTTCCACTATATATGGCTTAGATGATTCCTTGTTACTACACATCAGGCTTATTGCTAATTGCTGGATGCCGAAGGTCTTCCTATCAGCAAGTTACCACTATATATGCCTTAGATGATTCCTTGTTACAACGCATCAGCCTTATTGCTAATTGCTGGATGCTGGAGGACTTCCTATCAGCAAGTTACCACTATATATGCCTTAGATGATTCCTTGTTACTACGCATCAGCCTTATTCCTAATTGCTGGATGCCGGAGGACTTCCTATCAGCAAGTTACCACTATAAATGCCTTAGATGATTCCTTGTTACTACGCATCAGCCTTACTGCTAATTGCTGGATGCCGGAGGACTTCCTATCAGCAAGTTACCACTATATATGCCTTAGATGATTCCTTGTTACTACGCATCAGCCTTACTGCTAATTGCTGGATGCCGGAGGACTTCCTATCAGCAAGTTACCACTATATATGCCTTAGATGATTCCTTTTTACTACGCATCAGCCTTATTGCTAATTGCTGGATGCCGGAGTACTTCCTATCAGCAAGTTACCACTATATATGGCTTAGATGATTCCTTGTTACTACGCCTTAATGCTAATTGCTGGATGCCGGAGGACTTCCTATCAGCAAGTTACCACTATATATGCCTTAGATGATTCCTTATTACTACGCATCAGCCTTACTGCTAATTGCTGGATGCCGGAGGACTTCCTATCAGCAAGTTACCACTATATATGCCTTAGATGATTCCTTGTTACTACGCATCAGACTTATTGCTAATTGCTAGATGCCGGAGGACTTCCTATCAGCAAGTTACCACTATATATGCCTTAGATGATTCATTGTTACTGCGCATCAGCCTTAATGCTAATTGCTGGATGCCGGAGGACTTCCTATCAGCAAGTTACCACTATATATGCCTTAGATGATTCCTTGTTACTGCGCATCAGCCTTACTGCTAATTGCTGGATGCCGGAGGACTTCCTATCAGAAATTTATCACTATATATGCCTTAGATGATTCATTGTTACTACGCATCAGCCTTATTGCTAATTGCTGGATGCTGGAGGACTTCCAATCAGCAAGTTACCACTATATATGCCTTAGATGATTACTACGCATCAGCCTTATTGCTAATTGCTGGATGCTGGAGGACTTCCTATCAGCAAGTTACCACTATATATGCCTTAGATGATTACTTGTTACTACGCATCAGCCTTATTGCTAATTGCTGGATGCCGGAGGGCTTCCCATCAGCAAGTTGTCACTATATATGCCTTAGATGATTACTACGCATCAGCCTTATTGCTAATTGCTGGATGCCGGAGGACTTCCTATCAGCAAGTTACCACTATATATGCCTTAGATGATTCCTTGTTACTACGCATAAGCCTTATTGCTAATTGCTGGATGCCGGAGGGCTTCCTATCAGCAAGTTACCACTATATATGCCTTAGATGATTCCTTGTTACTACGCATCAGCCTTTTTGCTAATTGCTGGATGCCGGAGGACTTCCTATCAGCAAGTTACCACTATATATGCCTTAGATGATTCCTTGTTACTATGCATCAGTCTTATTTCTAATTGCTGGATGCCGGAGGACTTCCTATCAGCAAGTTACCACTATATATGCCTTAGATGATTCCTTGTTACTACGCATCAGCCTTATTGGTAATTGCTGGATGCCGGAGGACTTCCTATCAGCAAGTTACCACTATATATGCCTTAGATGATTCCTTGTTACTACGCATTAGCCTTATTGCTAATTGCTGGATGCCAGAGAACTTCCTATCAGCAAGTTACCACTATATGTGCCTTAGATGATTCCTTATTACTACGCATCAGCCTTATTGCTAATTGCTGGATGCCGCAGGACTTCCTATCAGCAAGTTACCACTATATATGCCTTAGATGATTCCTTGTTACTACGCATCAGCCTTATTGCTAATTGCTGGAAGCCGGAGGACTTCCTATCAGCAAGTTACCACTATATATGCCTTTGATGATTCCTTGTTACTACGCATCAGCCTTATTGCTAATTGCTGAATGCTGGAGGACTTCCTATCAGCAAGTTACCACTATATATGCCATAGATGATTCATTGTTACTACGCATCAGCCTTATTGCTAATTTCTGGATGCCGGAGGACTTCCTATCAGCAAGTTACCACTATATATGCCTTAGATGATTCCTTGTTACTATGCATCAGTCTTATTTCTAATTGCTGGATGCCGGAGGACTTCCTATCAGCAAGTTACCACTATATATGCCTTAGATGATTCCTTCTTACTATGCATCAGCCTTATTGCTAATTGCTGGATGCTGGAGGACTTCCTATCAGCAAGTTACCACTATATATGCCTTAGATGATTCCTTGATACTACGCATCAGCCTTATTGCTAATTGCTGGATGCCGGAGGACTTCCTATCAGCAAGTTACCACTATATATGCCTTAGATAATTCCTTGTTACTACGCCTTCTTGCTAATTGCTGGATGCCGGAGGACTTCCTATCAGCAAGTTACCACTATATATGCCTTAGATGATTCCTTGTTACTACGCATCAGCCTTATTGCTAATTGCTGGATGCCGGAGGACTTCCTATCAGCAAGTTACCACTATATATGCCTTAGATGATTCCTTGTTACTACGCATCAGCATTATTGCTAATTGCTGGATTCCGGGGGACTTCCTATCAGCAAGTTACCACTATATATGCCTTAGATGATTCCTTGTTACTACGCCTTATTGCTAATTGCTGGATGCTGGAGGACTTCCTATCAGCAAGTTACCACTATATATGCCTTAGATGATTCATTGTTACAATGCATCAGCCTTATTGCTAATTGCTGGATGCCGGAGGACTTCCTATCAGCAAGTTACCACTATATATGCCTTAGATGATTCATTGTTACTACGCATCAGCCTTATTGCTAATTGCTGGATGCCGGAGGACTTCCTATCAGCAAGTTACCACTATATATGCCTTAGATGATTCCTTGTTACTGCGCATCAGCCTTATTGCTTATTGCTGGATGCCGGAGGACTTCCTATCAGCAAGTTACCACTATATATGCCTTAGATGATTCATTGTTACTATGCATCAGCCTTATTGCTAATTGCTGGATGCCGGAGGACTTCCTATCAGCAAGTTACCACTATATATGCCTTAGATGATTCCTTGTTACTACGCATCAGCCATATTGCTAATTGCTGGATGCCGGAGGACTTCCTATCAGCAAGTTACCACTATTTATGGCTTAGATGATTCCTTGTTACTACGCCTTAATGCTATTTGCTGGATGCCGGAGGACTTCCTATCAGCAAGTTACCACTATATATTCCTTAGATGATTCCTTGTTACTACGCATCAGCCTTACTGCTAATTGCTGGATGCCGGAGGACTTCCTATCAGCAAGTTACCACTATATATGCCTTAGATGATTCCTTGTTACTACGCATCAGCCTTATTGCTAATTGCTAGATGCTGGAGGACTTCCTATCAGCAAGTTACCACTATATATGCCTTAGATGATTCATTGTTACTACGCATCAGCCTTAATGCTAATTGCTGGATGCCGGAGGACTTCCTATTAGCAAGATACCACTATATATGCCTTAGATGATTCCTTGTTACTACGCATCAGCCTTACTGCTAATTGCTGGATGCCGGAGGACTTCCTATTAGAAAGTTATCACTATATATGCCTTAGATGATTCATTGTTTCTACGCATCAGCCTTATTGCTAATTGCTGGTTGCTGGAGGACTTCCAATCAGCAAGTTACCACTATATATGCCTTAGATGATTACTACGCATCAGCCTTATTGCTAATTGCTTAATGCCGGAGGACTTCCTATCAGCAAGTTACCACTATATATGGCTTAGATGATTCCTTGTTACTATGCATCAGCCTTATTGCTAATTGCTGGATGCCGGAGGACTTCCTATCAGCAAGTTACCACTATATATGCCTTAGATGATTCATTGTTACTACGCATCAGCCTTATTGCTAATTGCTGGATGCCGGAGGACTTCCTATCAGCAAGTTACCACTATATATGCCTTAGATGATTCCTTGTTACTACGCATCAGCCTTATTCCTAATTGCTGGAGGACTTCCTATCAGCAAGTTACCACTATATATGCCTTAGATGATTCCTTGTTACTACGCATCAGCCTTATTGCTAATTGCTGGATGCCGGAGGACTTCCTATCAGCAAGTTACCACTATATATGCCTTAGATGATTCCTTGTTACTACGCATCAGCCTTATTGCTAATTGCTGGGTGCCGGAGGACTTCCTATCAGCAAGTTACCACTATATATGCCTTAGATGATTCCTTGTTACTACGCATCAGCCTTATTGCTAATTGCTGGATGCTGGAAGACTACCTATCAGCAAGTTTCCACTATATATGGCTTAGATGATTCCTTGTTACTACACATCAGGCTTATTGCTAATTGATGGATGCCGAAGGTCTTCCTATCAGCAAGTTACCACTATATATGCCTTAGATGATTCCTTGTTACAACGCATCAGCCTTATTGCTAATTGCTGGATGCCGGAGGACTTCCTATCAGCAAGTTACCACTATATATGCCTTAGATGAATCCTTGTTACTACGCATCAGCCTTATTGCTAATTGCTGGATGCCGGAGGACTTCCTATCAGCAAGTTACCACTATATATGCCTTAGATGATTCCTTGTTACTACGCATCAGCCTTATTGCTAATTGCTGGATGCTGGAGGACTTCCTATCAGCAAGTTACCACTATATATGCCTTAGATGATTCCTTGTTACTACGCATCAGCCTTATTGCTAATTGCTGGATGCTGGAGGACTTCCTATCAGCAATTTACCACTATATATGCCTTAGATGATTCCTTGTTACTACACATCAGCCTTATTGCTAATTGCTGGATGCCGGAGGACTTCCTATCAGCAAGTTACCACTATATATGCGTTAGATGATTCCTTGTTACTATGCATCAGCCTTCCTGCTAATTGCTGGTTGCCGGAAGACTTCCTATCAGCAAGTTACCACTATATATGCCTTAGATGATTCCTTGTTACTATGCATCAGCCATATTGCTAATTGCTGGATGCCGGAGGACTTCCTATCAGCAAGTTACCACTATATATGCCTTAGATGATTCCTTGTTACTATGCATCAGCCTTCCTGCTAATTGCTGGATGCCGGAGGACTTCCCTTCAGCAAGTTACCACTATATATGCCTTAGATGATTCCTTGTTACTACGCATCATCCTTATTGCTAATTGCTGGATGCCGGAGGACTTCCTAACAGCACGTTACCACTATATATGCCTTAGATGATTCCTTGTTACTACGCATCAGCCTTATTGCTAATTGCTGGATGCCGGAGGACTTCCTATCAGCAAGTTATCACTATATATGCCTTAGATGATTCCTTGTTACTACGCATCAGCCTTATTGCTAATTGCTGGATGCCGGAGGACTTCCTATCAGCAAGTTACCACTATATATGCCTTAGATGATTCCTTGTTACTACGCATCAGCCTTATTGCTAATTGCTGGATGCCGGAGGACTTCCTATCAGCAAGTTACCACTATATATGCCTTAGATGATTCCTTGTTACTATGCATCAGCCTTATTCCTAATTGCTGGATGCCGGAGGACTTCCTATCAGCAAGTTACCACTATAAATGCCTTAGATGATTCCTTGTTACTACGCATCAGCCTTACTGCTAATTGCTGGATGCCGGAGGACTTCCTATCAGCAAGTTACCACTATATATGCCTTAGATGATTCCTTGTTACTACGCATCAGCCTTACTGCTAATTGCTGGATGCCGGAGGACTTCCTATCAGCAAGTTACCACTATATATGCCTTAGATGATTCCTTGTTACTACGCATCAGCCTTATTGCTAATTGCTGGATGCCGGAGGACTTCCTATCAGCAAGTTACCACTATATATGGCTTAGATGATTCCTTGTTACTACGCCTTAATGCTAATTGCTGGATGCCGGAGGACTTCCTATCAGCAAGTTACCACTATATATGCCTTAGATGATTCCTTGTTACTACGCATCAGCCTTACTGCTAATTGCTGGATGCCGGAGGACTTCCTATCAGCAAGTTACCACTATATATGCCTTAGATGATTCCTTGTTACTACGCATCAGCCTTATTGCTAATTGCTAGATGCCGGAGGACTTCCTATCAGCAAGTTACCACTATATATGCCTTAGATGATTCATTGTTACTGCGCATCAGCCTTAATGCTAATTGCTGGATGCCGGAGGACTTCCTATCAGCAAGTTACCACTATTTATGCCTTAGATGATTCCTTGTTACTGCGCATCAGCCTTACTGCTAATTGCTGGATGCCGGAGGACTTCCTATCAGAAATTTATCACTATATATGCCTTAGATGATTCATTGTTACTACGCATCAGCCTTATTGCTAATTGCTGGATGCTGGAGGACTTCCAATCAGCAAGTTACCACTATATATGCCTTAGATGATTACTACGCATCAGCCTTATTGCTAATTGCTGGATGCCGGAGGACTTCCTATCAGCAAGTTACCACTATATATGCCTTAGATGATTACTTGTTACTACGCATCAGCCTTATTGCTAATTGCTGGATGCCGGAGGGCTTCCCATCAGCAAGTTATCACTATATATGCCTTAGATGATTACTACGCCTCAGCCTTATTGCTAATTGCTGGATGCCGGAGGACTTCCTATCAGCAAGTTACCACTATATATGCCTTAGATGATTCCTTGTTACTACGCATAAGCCTTATTGCTAATTGCTGGATGCCGGAGGACTTCCTATCAGCAAGTTACCACTATATATGCCTTAGATGATTCATTGTTACTACGCATCAGCCTTATTGCTAATTGCTGGATGCCGGAGGACTTCCTATCAGCAAGTTACCACTATATATGCCTTAGATGATTCCTTGTTACTACGCATCAGCCTTATTCCTAATTGCTGGAGGACTTCCTATCAGCAAGTTACCACTATATATGCCTTAGATGATTCCTTGTTACTACGCATCAGCCTTATTGCTAATTGCTGGATGCCGGAGGACTTCCTATCAGCAAGTTACCACTATATATGCCTTAGATGATTCCTTGTTACTACGCATCAGCCTTATTGCTAATTGCTGGGTGCCGGAGGACTTCCTATCAGCAAGTTACCACTATATATGCCTTAGATGATTCCTTGTTACTACGCATCAGCCTTATTGCTAATTGCTGGATGCTGGAAGACTACCTATCAGCAAGTTTCCACTATATATGGCTTAGATGATTCCTTGTTACTACACATCAGGCTTATTGCTAATTGATGGATGCCGAAGGTCTTCCTATCAGCAAGTTACCACTATATATGCCTTAGATGATTCCTTGTTACAACGCATCAGCCTTATTGCTAATTGCTGGATGCCGGAGGACTTCCTATCAGCAAGTTACCACTATATATGCCTTAGATGAATCCTTGTTACTACGCATCAGCCTTATTGCTAATTGCTGGATGCCGGAGGACTTCCTATCAGCAAGTTACCACTATATATGCCTTAGATGATTCCTTGTTACTACGCATCAGCCTTATTGCTAATTGCTGGATGCTGGAGGACTTCCTATCAGCAAGTTACCACTATATATGCCTTAGATGATTCCTTGTTACTACGCATCAGCCTTATTGCTAATTGCTGGATGCTGGAGGACTTCCTATCAGCAAGTTACCACTATATATGCCTTAGATGATTCCTTGTTACTACACATCAGCCTTATTGCTAATTGCTGGATGCCGGAGGACTTCCTATCAGCAAGTTACAACTATATATGCGTTAGATGATTCCTTGTTACTATGCATCAGCCTTCCTGCTAATTGCTGGTTGCCGGAAGACTTCCTATCAGCAAGTTACCACTATATATGCCTTAGATGATTCCTTGTTACTATGCATCAGCCTTATTGCTAATTGCTGGATGCCGGAGGACTTCCTATCAGCAAGTTACCACTATATATGCCTTAGATGATTCCTTGTTACTATGCATCAGCCTTCCTGCTAATTGCTGGATGCCGGAGGACTTCCTATCAGCAAGTTACCACTATATATGCCTTAGATGATTCCTTGTTACTACGCATCATCCTTATTGCTAATTGCTGGATGCCGGAGGACTTCCTATCAGCACGTTACCACTATATATGCCTTAGATGATTCCTTGTTACTACGCATCAGCCTTATTGCTAATTGCTGGATGCCGGAGGACTTCCTATCAGCAAGTTATCACTATATATGCCTTAGATGATTCCTTGTTACTACGCATCAGCCTTATTGCTAATTGCTGGATGCCGGAGGACTTCCTATCAGCAAGTTACCACTATATATGCCTTAGATGATTCCTTGTTACTACGCATCAGCCTTATTGCTAATTGCTGGATGCCGGAGGACTTCCTATCAGCAAGTTACCACTATATATGCCTTAGATGATTCCTTGTTACTATGCATCAGCCTTATTCCTAATTGCTGGATGCCGGAGGACTTCCTATCAGCAAGTTACCACTATAAATGCCTTACATGATTCCTTGTTACTACGCATCAGCCTTACTGCTAATTGCTGGATGCCGGAGGACTTCCTATCAGCAAGTTACCACTATATATGCCTTAGATTATTCCTTGTTACTACGCATCAGCCTTACTGCTAATTGCTGGATGCCGGAGGACTTCCTATCAGCAAGTTACCACTATATATGCCTTAGATGATTCCTTGTTACTACGCATCAGCCTTATTGCTAATTGCTGGATGCCGGAGGACTTCCTATCAGCAAGTTACCACTATATATGGCTTAGATGATTCCTTGTTACTACGCCTTAATGCTAATTGCTGGATGCCGGAGGACTTCCTATCAGCAAGTTACCACTATATATGCCTTAGATGATTCCTTGTTACTACGCATCAGCCTTACTGTTAATTGCTGGATGCCGGAGGACTTCCTATCAGCAAGTTACCACTATATATGCCTTAGATGATTCCTTGTTACTACGCATCAGCCTTATTGCTAATTGCTAGATGCCGGAGGACTTCCTATCAGCAAGTTACCACTATATATGCCTTAGATGATTCATTGTTACTGCGCATCAGCCTTAATGCTAATTGCTGGATGCCGGAGGACTTCCTATCAGCAAGTTACCACTATATATGCCTTAGATGATTCCTTGTTACTGCGCATCAGCCTTACTGCTAATTGCTGGATGCCGGAGGACTTCCTATCAGAAATTTATCACTATATATGCCTTAGATGATTCATTGTTACTACGCATCAGCCTTATTGCTAATTGCTGGATGCTGGAGGACTTCCAATCAGCAAGTTACCACTATATATGCCTTAGATGATTACTACACATCAGCCTTATTGCTAATTGCTGGATGCCGGAGGACTTCCTATCAGCAAGTTACCACTATATATGCCTTAGATGATTACTTGTTACTACGCATCAGCCTTATTGCTAATTGCTGGATGCCGGAGGGCTTCCCATCAGCAAGTTATCACTATATATGCCTTAGATGATTACTACGCCTCAGCCTTATTGCTAATTGCTGGATGCCGGAGGACTTCCTATCAGCAAGTTACCACTATATATGCCTTAGATGATTCCTTGTTACTACGCATAAGCCTTATTGCTAATTGCTGGATGCCGGAGGGCTTCCTATCAGCAAGTTACCACTATATATGCCTTAGATGATTCCTTGTTACTACGCATCAGCCTTTTTGCTAATTGCTGGATGCCGGAGGACTTCCAATCAGCAAGTTACCACTATATATGCCTTAGATGATTCCTTGTTACTATGCATCAGTCTTATTTCTAATTGCTGGATGCCGGAGGACTTCCTATCAGCAAGTTACCACTATATATGCCTTAGATGATTCCTTGTTACTATGCATCAGCCTTATTGGTAATTGCTGGATGCCGGAGGACTTCCTATCAGCAAGTTACCACTATATATGCCTTAGATGATTCCTTGTTACTACGCATTAGCCTTATTGCTAATTGCTGGATGCCGGAGAACTTCCTATCAGCAAGTTACCACTATATGTGCCTTAGATGACTCCTTGTTACTACGCATCAGCCTTATTGCTAATTGCTGGATGCTGGAGGACTTCCTATCAGCAAGTTACCACTATATATGCCTTAGATGATTCCTTCTTACTACGCATCAGCCTTATTGCTAATTGCTGGAAGCCGGAGGACTTCCTATCAGCAAGTTACCACTATATATGCCTTAGATGATTCCTTGTTACTACGCATCAGCCTTATTGCTAATTGCTGAATGCTGGAGGACTTCCTATCAGCAACTTACCACTATATATGCCTTAGATGATTCCTTGTTATTACGCATCAGCCTTATTGCTAATTTCTGGATGCCGGAGGACTTCCTATCAGCAAGTTACCACTATATATGCCTTAGATGATTCCTTGTTACTATGCATCAGTCTTATTTCTAATTGCTGGATGCCGGAGGACTTCCTATCAGCAAGTTACCACTATATATGCCTTAGATGATTCCTTCTTACTACGCATCAGCCTTATTGCTAATTGCTGGATGCTGGAGGACTTCCTATCAGCAAGTTACCACTATATATGCCTTAGATGATTCCTTGATACTACGCATCAGCCTTATTGCTAATTGCTGGATGCCGGAGGACTTCCTATCAGCAAGTTACCACTATATATGCCTTAGATGATTCCTTGTTACTACGCCTTCTTGCTAATTGCTGGATGCCGGAGGACTTCCTATCAGCAAGTTACCACTATATATGCCTTAGATGATTCCTTGTTACTACGCATCAGCCTTATTGCTAATTGCTGGATGCCGGAGGACTTCCTATCAGCAAGTTACCACTATATATGCCTTAGATGATTCCTTGTTACTACGCATCAGCATTATTGCTAATTGCTGGATTCCGGGGGACTTCCTATCAGCAAGTTACCACTATATATGCCTTAGATGATTCCTTGTTACTACGCCTTATTGCTAATTGCTGGATGCTGGAGGACTTCCTATCAGCAAGTTACCACTATATATGCCTTAGATGATTCATTGTTACAATGCATCAGCCTTATTGCTAATTGCTGGATGCTGGAGGACTTCCTATCAGCAAGTTACCACTATATATGCCTTAGATGATTCATTGTTACTACGCATCAGCCTTATTGCCAATTGCTGGATGCCGGAGGACTTCCTATCAGCAAGTTACCACTATATATGCCTTAGATGATTCCTTGTTACTGCGCATCAGCCTTATTGCTTATTGCTGGATGCCGGAGGACTTCCTATCAGCAAGTTACCACTATATATTCCTTAGATGATTCCTTGTTACTACGCATCAGCCTTACTGCTAATTGCTGGATGCCGGAGGACTTCCTATCAGCAAGTTACCACTATATATGCCTTAGATGATTCCTTGTTACTACGCATCACCCTTACTGCTAATTGCTAGATGCTGGAGGACTTCCTATCAGCAAGTTACCACTATATATGCCTTAGATGATTCATTGTTACTACGCATCAGCCTTAATGCTAATTGCTGGATGCCGGAGGACTTCCTATTAGCAAGATACCACTATATATGCCTTAGATGATTCCTTGTTACTACGCATCAGCCTTACTGCTAATTGCTGGATGCCGGAGGACTTCCTATTAGAAAGTTATCACTATATATGCCTTAGATGATTCATTGTTTCTACGCATCAGCCTTATTGCTAATTGCTGGTTGCTGGAGGACTTCCAATCAGCAAGTTACCACTATATATGCCTTAGATGATTACTACGCATCAGCCTTATTGCTAATTGCTGGATGCCGGAGGACTTCCTATCAGCAAGTTACCACTATATATGGCTTAGATGATTCCTTGTTACTATGCATCAGCCTTATTGCTAATTGCTGGATGCCGGAGGACTTCCTATCAGCAAGTTACCACTATATATGCCTTAGATGATTCATTGTTACTACGCATCAGCCTTATTGCTAATTGCTGGATGCCGGAGGACTTCCTATCAGCAAGTTACCACTATATATGCCTTAGATGATTCCTTGTTACTACGCATCAGCCTTATTGCTAATTGCTGGAGGACTTCCTATCAGCAAGTTACCACTATATATGCCTTAGATGATTCCTTGTTACTACGCATCAGCCTTATTGCTAATTGCTGGATGCCGGAGGACTTCCTATCAGCAAGTTACCACTATATATGCCTTAGATGATTCCTTGTTACTACGCATCAGCCTTATTGCTAATTGCTGGGTGCCGGAGGACTTCCTATCAGCAAGTTACCACTATATATGCCTTAGATGATTCCTTGTTACTACGCATCAGCCTTACTGCTAATTGCTGGATGCTGGAAGACTACCTATCAGCAAGTTTCCACTATATATGGCTTAGATGATTCCTTGTTACTACACATCAGGCTTATTGCTAATTGCTGGATGCCGAAGGTCTTCCTATCAGCAAGTTACCACTATATATGCCTTAGATGATTCCTTGTTACAACGCATCAGCCTTATTGCTAATTGCTGGATGCCGGAGGACTTCCTATCAGCAAGTTACCACTATATATGCCTTAGATGAATCCTTGTTACTACGCATCAGCCTTATTGCTACTTGCTGGATGCCGGAGGACTTCCTATCAGCAAGTTACCACTATATATGCCTTAGATGATTCCTTGTTACTACGCATCAGCCTTATTGCTAATTGCTGGATGCTGGAGGACTTCCTATCAGCAAGTTACCACTATATATGCCTTAGATGATTCCTTGTTACTACGCATCAGCCTTATTGCTAATTGCTGGATGCTGGAGGACTTCCTATCAGCAAGTTACCACTATATATGCCTTAGATGATTCCTTGTTACTACACATCAGCCTTATTGCTAATTGCTGGATGCCGGAGGACTTCCTATCAGCAAGTTAGCACTATATATGCGTTAGATGATTCCTTGTTACTATGCATCAGCCTTCCTGCTAATTGCTGGTTGCCGGAAGACTTCCTATCAGCAAGTTACCACTATATATGCCTTAGATGATTCCTTGTTACTATGCATCAGCCTTATTGCTAATTGCTGGATGCCGGAGGACTTCCTATCAGCAAGTTACCACTATATATGCCTTAGATGATTCCTTGTTACTATGCATCAGCCTTCCTGCTAATTGCTGGATGCCGGAGGACTTCCTATCAGCAAGTTACCACTATATATGCCTTAGATGATTCCTTGTTACTACGCATCATCCTTATTGCTAATTGCTGGATGCCGGAGGACTTCCTATCAGCACGTTACCACTATATATGCCTTAGATGATTCCTTGTTACTACGCATCAGCCTTATTGCTAATTGCTGGATGCCGGAGGACTTCCTATCAGCAAGTTATCACTATATATGCCTTAGATGATTCCTTGTTACTACGCATCAGCCTTATTGCTAATTGCTGGATGCCGGAGGACTTCCTATCAGCAAGTTACCACTATATATGCCTTAGATGATTCCTTGTTACTACGCATCAGCCTTATTGCTAATTGCTGGATGCCGGAGGACTTCCTATCAGCAAGTTACCACTATATATGCCTTAGATGATTCCTTGTTACTACGCATCAGCCTTATTCCTAATTGCTGGATGCCGGAGGACTTCCTATCAGCAAGTTACCACTATAAATGCCTTAGATGATTCCTTGTTACTACGCATCAGCCTTACTGCTAATTGCTGGATGCCGGAGGACTTCCTATCAGCAAGCTACCACTATATATGCCTTAGATGATTCCTTGTTACTACGCATCAGCCTTACTGCTAATTGCTGGATGCCGGAGGACTTCCTATCAGCAAGTTACCACTATATATGCCTTAGATGATTCCTTGTTACTACGCATCAGCCTTATTGCTAATTGCTGGATGCCGGAGGACTTCCTATCAGCAAGTTACCACTATATATGGCTTAGATGATTCCTTGTTACTACGCCTTAATGCTAATTGCTGGATGCCGGAGGACTTCCTATCAGCAAGTTACCACTATATATGCCTTAGATGATTCCTTGTTACTACGCATCAGCCTTACTGCTAATTGCTGGATGCCGGAGGACTTCCTATCAGCAAGTTACCACTATATATGCCTTAGATGATTCCTTGTTACTACGCATCAGCCTTATTGCTAATTGCTAGATGCCGGAGGACTTCCTATCAGCAAGTTACCACTATATATGCCTTAGATGATTCATTGTTACTGCGCATCAGCCTTAATGCTAATTGCTGGATGCCGGAGGACTTCCTATCAGCAAGTTACCACTATATATGCCTTAGATGATTCCTTGTTACTGCGCATCAGCCTTACTGCTAATTGCTGGATGCCGGAGGACTTCCTATCAGAAATGTATCACTATATATGCCTTAGATGATTCATTGTTACTACGCATCAGCCTTATTGCTAATTGCTGGATGCTGGAGGACTTCCAATCAGCAAGTTACCACTATATATGCCTTAGATGATTACTACGCATCAGCCTTATTGCTAATTGCTGGATGCCGGAGGACTTCCTATCAGCAAGTTACCACTATATATGCCTTAGATGATTACTTGTTACTACGCATCAGCCTTATTGCTAATTGCTGGATGCCGGAGGGCTTCCCATCAGCAAGTTATCACTATATATGCCTTAGATGATTACTACGCATCAGCCTTATTGCTAATTGCTGGATGCCGGAGGACTTCCTATCAGCAAGTTACCACTATATATGCCTTAGATGATTCCTTGTTACTACGCATAAGCCTTATTGCTAATTGCTGGATGCCGGAGGGCTTCCTATCAGCAAGTTACCACTATATATGCCTTAGATGATTCCTTGTTACTACGCATCAGCCTTTTTGCTAATTGCTGGATGCCGGAGGACTTCCTATCAGCAAGTTACCACTATATATGCCTTAGATGATTCCTTGTTACTATGCATCAGTCTTATTTCTAATTGCTGGATGCTGGAGGACTTCCTATCAGCAAGTTACCACTATATATGCCTTAGATGATTCCTTGTTACTACGCATCAGCCTTATTGGTAATTGCTGGATGCTGGAGGACTTCCTATCAGCAAGTTACCACTATATATGCCTTAGATGATTCCTTGTTACTACGCATTAGCCTTATTGCTAATTGCTGGATCCCAGAGAACTTCCTATCAGCAAGTTACCACTATATGTGCCTTAGATGATTCCTTGTTACTACGCATCAGCCTTATTGCTAATTGCTGGATGCCGGAGGACTTCCTATCAGCAAGTTACCACTATATATGCCTTAGATGATTCCTTGTTACTACGCATCAGCCTTATTGCTAATTGCTGGAAGCCGGAGGACTTCCTATCAGCAAGTTACCACTATATATGCCTTAGATGATTCCTTGTTACTACGCATCAGCCTTATTGCTAATTGCTGAATGCTGGAGGACTTCCTATCAGCAAGTTACCACTATATATGCCTTAGATGATTCCTTGTTACTACGCATCAGCCTTATTGCTAATTTCTGGATGCCGGAGGACTTCCTATCAGCAAGTTACCACTATATATGCCTTAGATGATTCCTTGTTACTATGCATCAGTCTTATTTCTAATTGCTGGATGCCGGAGGACTTCCTATCAGCAAGTTACCACTATATATGCCTTAGATGATTCCTTGTTACTACGCCTTCTTGCTAATTGCTGGATGCCGGAGGACTTCCTATCAGCAAGTTACCACTATATATGCCTTAGATGATTCCTTGTTACTACGCATCAGCCTTATTGCTAATTGCTGGATGCCGGAGGACTTCCTATCAGCAAGTTACCACTATATATGCCTTAGATGATTCCTTGTTACTACGCATCAGCATTATTGCTAATTGCTGGATTCCGGGGGACTTCCTATCAGCAAGTTACCACTATATATGCCTTAGATGATTCCTTGTTACTACGCCTTATTGCTAATTGCTGGATGCTGGAGGACTTCCTATCAGCAAGTTACCACTATATATGCCTTAGATGATTCATTATTACAATGCATCAGCCTTATTGCTAATTGCTGGATGCCGGAGGACTTCCTATCAGCAAGTTACCACTATATATGCCTTAGATGATTCATTGTTACTACGCATCAGCCTTATTGCTAATTGCTGGATGCCGGAGGACTTCCTATCAGCAAGTTACCACTATATATGCCTTAGATGATTCCTTGTTACTGCGCATCAGCCTTATTGCTTATTGCTGGATGCCGGAGGACTTCCTATCAGCAAGTTACCACTATATATGCCTTATATGATTCATTGTTACTACGCATCAGCCATATTGCTAATTGCTGGATGCCGGAGGACTTCCTATCAGCAAGTTACCACTATTTATGGCTTAGATGCTTCCTTGTTACTACGCCTTAATGCTATTTGCTGGATGCCGGAGGACTTCCTATCAGCAAGTTACCACTATATATTCCTTAGATGATTCCTTGTTACTACGCATCAGCCTTACTGCTAATTGCTGGATGCCGGAGGACTTCCTATCAGCAAGTTACCACTATATATGCCTTAGATGATTCCTTGTTACTACGCATCAGCCTTATTGCTAATTGCTAGATGCTGGAGGACTTCCAATCAGCAAGTTACCACTATATATGCCTTAGATGATTCATTGTTACTACGCATCAGCCTTAATGCTAATTGCTGGATGCCGGAGGACTTCCTATTAGCAAGATACCACTATATATGCCTTAGATGATTCCTTGTTACTACGCATCAGCCTTACTGCTAATTGCTGGATGCCGGAGGACTTCCTATTAGAAAGTTATCACTATATATGCCTTAGATGATTCATTGTTTCTACGCATCAGCCTTATTGCTAATTGCTGGATGCTGGAGGACTTCCAATCAGCAAGTTACCACTATATATGCCTTAGATGATTACTACGCATCAGCCTTATTGCTATTTGCTGGATGCCGGAGGACTTCCTATCAGCAAGTTACCACTATATATGCCTTAGATGATTCCTTGTTACTACGCATCAGCCTTATTGCTAATTGCTGGATGCCGGAGGGCTTCCTATCTGCAAGTTATCACTATATATGCCTTAGATGATTACTTGTTACTACGCATCAGCCTTATTGCTAATTGCTGGATGCCGGAGGGCTTCCCATCAGCAAGTTATCACTATATATGCCTTAGATGATTACTACGCATCAGCCTTATTGCTAATTGCTGGATGCCGGAGGACTTCCTATCAGCAAGTTACCACTATATATGCCTTAGATGATTCCTTGTTACTACGCATAAGCCTTATTGCTAATTGCTGGATGCCGGAGGGCTTCCTATCAGCAAGTTACCACTATATATGCCTTAGATGATTCCTTGTTACTACGCATCAGCCTTTTTGCTAATTGCTGGATGCCGGAGGACTTCCTATCAGCAAGTTACCACTATATATGCCTTAGATGATTCCTTGTTACTATGCATCAGTCTTATTTCTAATTGCTGGATGCTGGAGGACTTCCTATCAGCAAGTTACCACTATATATGCCTTAGATGATTCCTTGTTACTACGCATCAGCCTTATTGGTAATTGCTGGATGCTGGAGGACTTCCTATCAGCAAGTTACCACTATATATGCCTTAGATGATTCCTTGTTACTACGCATTAGCCTTATTGCTAATTGCTGGATCCCAGAGAACTTCCTATCAGCAAGTTACCACTATATGTGCCTTAGATGATTCCTTGTTACTACGCATCAGCCTTATTGCTAATTGCTGGATGCCGGAGGACTTCCTATCAGCAAGTTACCACTATATATGCCTTAGATGATTCCTTGTTACTACGCATCAGCCTTATTGCTAATTGCTGGAAGCCGGAGGACTTCCTATCAGCAAGTTACCACTATATATGCCTTAGATGATTCCTTGTTACTACGCATCAGCCTTATTGCTAATTGCTGAATGCTGGAGGACTTCCTATCAGCAAGTTACCACTATATATGCCTTAGATGATTCCTTGTTACTACGCATCAGCCTTATTGCTAATTTCTGGATGCCGGAGGACTTCCTATCAGCAAGTTACCACTATATATGCCTTAGATGATTCCTTGTTACTATGCATCAGTCTTATTTCTAATTGCTGGATGCCGGAGGACTTCCTATCAGCAAGTTACCACTATATATGCCTTAGATGATTCCTTGTTACTACGCCTTCTTGCTAATTGCTGGATGCCGGAGGACTTCCTATCAGCAAGTTACCACTATATATGCCTTAGATGATTCCTTGTTA
Source organism: Taudactylus pleione (assembly GCA_031769625.1). Lineage (NCBI taxonomy): Eukaryota > Metazoa > Chordata > Amphibia > Anura > Myobatrachidae > Taudactylus > Taudactylus pleione. The sequence continues at coordinate 191,510 of JAUIMM010002218.1, forward strand.
CTACGCATCAGCCTTATTGCTAATTGCTGGATGCCGGAGGACTTCCTATCAGCAAGTTACCACTATATATGCCTTAGATGATTCCTTGTTACTACGCATCAGCATTATTGCTAATTGCTGGATTCCGGGGGACTTCCTATCAGCAAGTTACCACTATATATGCCTTAGATGATTCCTTGTTACTACGCCTTATTGCTAATTGCTGGATGCTGGAGGACTTCCTATCAGCAAGTTACCACTATATATGCCTTAGATGATTCATTATTACAATGCATCAGCCTTATTGCTAATTGCTGGATGCCGGAGGACTTCCTATCAGCAAGTTACCACTATATATGCCTTAGATGATTCATTGTTACTACGCATCAGCCTTATTGCTAATTGCTGGATGCCGGAGGACTTCCTATCAGCAAGTTACCACTATATATGCCTTAGATGATTCCTTGTTACTGCGCATCAGCCTTATTGCTTATTGCTGGATGCCGGAGGACTTCCTATCAGCAAGTTACCACTATATATGCCTTATATGATTCATTGTTACTACGCATCAGCCATATTGCTAATTGCTGGATGCCGGAGGACTTCCTATCAGCAAGTTACCACTATTTATGGCTTAGATGCTTCCTTGTTACTACGCCTTAATGCTATTTGCTGGATGCCGGAGGACTTCCTATCAGCAAGTTACCACTATATATTCCTTAGATGATTCCTTGTTACTACGCATCAGCCTTACTGCTAATTGCTGGATGCCGGAGGACTTCCTATCAGCAAGTTACCACTATATATGCCTTAGATGATTCCTTGTTACTACGCATCAGCCTTATTGCTAATTGCTAGATGCTGGAGGACTTCCTATCAGCAAGTTACCACTATATATGCCTTAGATGATTCATTGTTACTACGCATCAGCCTTAATGCTAATTGCTGGATGCCGGAGGACTTCCTATTAGCAAGATACCACTATATATGCCTTAGATGATTCCTTGTTACTACGCATCAGCCTTACTGCTAATTGCTGGATGCCGGAGGACTTCCTATTAGAAAGTTATCACTATATATGCCTTAGATGATTCATTGTTTCTACGCATCAGCCTTATTGCTAATTGCTGGATGCTGGAGGACTTCCAATCAGCAAGTTACCACTATATATGCCTTAGATGATTACTACGCATCAGCCTTATTGCTATTTGCTGGATGCCGGAGGACTTCCTATCAGCAAGTTACCACTATATATGCCTTAGATGATTCCTTGTTACTACGCATCAGCCTTATTGCTAATTGCTGGATGCCGGAGGGCTTCCTATCTGCAAGTTATCACTATATATGCCTTAGATGATTACTACGCATCAGCCTTATTGCTAATTGCTGGATGCCGGAGGACTTCCTATCAGCAAGTTACCACTATATATGCCTTAGATGATTCCTTGTTACTACGCATCAGCCTTATTGCTAATTGCTGGATGCCAGAGGGCTTCCTATCAGCAAGTTACCACTATATATGCCTTAGATGATTCCTTGTTACTACGCATCAGCCTTATTGCTAATTGCTGGATGCCGGAGGACTTCCTATCAGCAAGTTACCACTATGTATGCCTTAGATGATTCCTTGTTACTACGCATCAGCCTTATTGCTAATTGCTGGATGCCGGAGGACTTCCTATCAGCAAGTTACCACTATATTTGCCTTAGATGATTCCTTGTTACTATGCATCAGTCTTATTTCTAATTGCTGGATGCCGGAGGACTTCCTATCAGCAAGTTACCACTATATATGCCTTAGATGATTCCTTGTTACTACGCATCAGCCTTATTGCTAATTGCTGGATGCCGGAGGACTTCCTATCAGCAAATTACCACTATATATGCCTTAGATGATTCCTTGTTACTACACATCAGCCTTATTCCTAATAGCTGGATGCCGGAGGACTTCCTATCAGCAAGTTACCACGATATATGCCTTAGATGATTCCTTGTTACTACGCATCAGCCTTACTGCTAATTGCTGGATACCGGAGGACTTCCTATCAGCAAGTTACCACTATATATGACTTAGATGATTCCTTGTTACTACGAATCAGCCTTACTGCTAATTGCTGGATGCCGGAGGACTTCCTATCAGCAAGTTACCACTATATATGCCTTAGATGATTCCTTGTTACTACGCATCAGCCTTATTGCTAATTGCTGGATGCCGGAGGACTTCCTATCAGCAAGTTACCACTATATATGCCTTAGATGATTCCTTGTTACTACGCATCAGCCTTATTGCTAATTGCTGGATGCCGGAGGACTTCCTATCAGCAATTTACCACTATATTTGCCTTAGATGATTCCTTGTTACTATGCATCAGTCTTATTTCTAATTGCTGGATGCCGGAGGACTTCCTATCAGCAAGTTACCACTATATATGCCTTAGATGATTCCTTGTTACTACGCATCAGCCTTATTGCTAATTGCTGGAAGCCGGAGGACTTCCTATCAGCAAGTTATCACTATATATGTCTTAGATGATTCCTTGTTACTACGCACCAGCCTTATTGCTAATTGCTGGATGCCGGAGGACTTCCTATCAGCAAGTTACCACTATATATGCCTTAGATGATTCATTGTTACTACGCATCAGCCTTATTGCTAATTGCTGGATGCCGGAGGACTTCCTATCAGCAAGTTACCACTATATATGCCTTAGATGATTCCTTCTTACTACGCATCAGCCTTACTGCTAATTGCTGGATGCCGGAGGACTTCCTATCTGCAAGTTACCACTATATATGCCTTAGATGATTCCTTGTTACTACGCATCAGCCTTATTGCTAATTGCTGGATGCTGGAGGACTTCCTATCAGCAAGTTACCACTATACATGCCATGGATGATTCCATCTTCCTACGCATCAGCCTTATTGCTAATTGCTGGATGCCGGAGGACTTCCTATCAGCAAGTTACCACTATATATGCCTTAGATGATTCCTTCTTACTACACATCAGCCTTATTGCTAATTGCTGGATGCCAGAGGACTTCCTATCAGCAAGTTAGCACTATATATGCCTTAGATGATTCCTTGTTACTACGCCTTATTGCTAATTGCTGGATGCCGGAGGGCTTCCTATCAGCAAGTTACCACTATATATGCCTTAGATGATTCCTTGTTACTACATATCAGCCTTATTGCTAATTGCTGGATGCCGGAGGACTTCCTATCAGCAAGTTACCACTATATATGCCTTAGATGATTACTTGTTACTACGCATCAGCCTTATTGCTAATTGCTGGATGCCGGAGGGCTTCCTATCAGCAAGTTACCACTATATATGCCTTAGATGATTCCTTGTTACTACGCATCAGCCTTATTGCTAATTGCTGGATGCCGGAGGACTTCCTATCAGCAAGTTACCACTATATATGCCTTAGATGATTCCTTGTTACTACGCATCAGCCTTATTGCTAATTGCTGGATGCCGGAGGACTTCCTATCAGCAAGTTACCACTATATATGGCTTAGATGATTCCTTGTTACTACGCATCAGCCTTATTGCTAATTGCTGGTTGCCGGAGGACTTCCTATCAGCAAGTTACCACTATATATGCCTTAGATGATTCATTGTTACTACGCATCAGCCTTATTGCTAATTGCTGGATCCCAGAGGACTTCCTATCAGCAAGTTACCACTATATATGGCTTAGATGATTCCTTGTTACTACGCATCAGCCTTATTGCTAATAGCTGGATGCCTGAGGACTTCCTATCAGCAAGTTACCACTATATATGCCTTAGATGATTCCTTGTTACTACACATCAGCGTTATTGCTAATTGCTGGAGGACTTCCTATCAGCAAGTTACCACTATATATGCCTTAGATGATTCCTTGTTACTACGCATCAGCCTTATTGCTAATTGCTGGATGCTGGAGGACTTCCTATCAGAAAGTTACCACTATATATGCCTTAGATGATTCCTTGTTACTACGCATCAGCCTTATTGCTAATTGCTGAGTGCCGGAGGACTTCCTATCAGCAAGTTACCACTATATATGCCTTAGATGATTCCTTGTTACTATGCATCAGCCTTATTGCTAATTGCTGGATGCTGGAAGACTTCCTATCAGCAAGTTACCACTATATATGGCTTAGATGACTCCTTGTTACTAGACATCAGGCTTATTGCTAATTGCTGGATGCCGGAGGTCTTCCTATCAGCAAGTTACCACTATATATGCCTTAGATGATTCCTTGTTACTACGCATCAGCCTTATTGCTAATTGCTGGATGCCGGAGGACTTCCTATCAGCAAGTTACCACTATATATGCCTTAGATGATTCCTTGTTACTACGCATCAGCCTTATTGCTAATTGCTGGATGCCGGAGGACTTCCTATCGGCAAGTTACCACTATATATGCCTTAGATGATTCCTTGTTACTACGCATCAGCCTTATTGCTAATTGCTGGATGCCGGAGGACTTCCTATCAGCAAGTTACCACTATATATGCCTTAGATGATTCCTTGTTACTACGCATCAGCCTTATTGCTAATTGCTGGATGCCGGAGGACTTCCTATCAGCAAGTTACCACTATATATGCCTTAGATGATTCCTTGTTACTACGCCTTCTTGCTAATTGCTGGATGCCGGAGGACTTCCTATCAGCAAGTTACCACTATATATGCCTTAGATGATTCCTTGTTACTACGCATCAGCCTTATTGCTAATTGCTGGATGCCGGAGGACTTCCTATCAGCAAGTTACCACTATATATGCCTTAGATGATTCCTTGTTACTACGCATCAGCCTTATTGCTAATTGCTGGATTCCGGGGGACTTCCTATCAGCAAGTTACCACTATATATGCCTTAGATGATTCCTTGTTACTACGCCTTATTGCTAATTGCTGGATGCTGGAGGACTTCCTATCTGCAAGTTACCACTATATATGCCTTAGATGATTCATTGTTACAATGCATCAGCCTTATTGCTAATTGCTGGATGCCGGAGGACTTCCTATCAGCAAGTTACCACTATTTATGCCTTAGATGATTCATTGTTACTACGCATCAGCCTTATTGGTAATTGCTGGATGCAGGAGGACTTCCTATCAGCAAGTTACCACTATATATGCCTTAGATGATTCCTTGTTACTGCGCATCAGCCTTATTGCTTATTGCTGGATGCCGGAGGACTTCCTATCAGCAAGTTACCACTATATATGCCTTAGATGATTCATTGTTACTACGCATCAGCCTTATTGCTAATTGCTGGATGCCGGAGGACTTCCTATCAGCAAGTTACCACTATATATGCCTTAGATGATTCCTTGTTACTACGCATCAGCCATATTGCTAATTGCTGGATGCCGGAGGACTTCCTATCAGCAAGTTACCACTATTTATGGCTTAGATGATTCCTTGTTACTACGCCTTAATGCTATTTGCTGGATGCCGGAGGACTTCCTATCAGCAAGTTACCACTATATATGCCTTAGATGATTCCTTGTTACTACGCATCAGCCTTATTGCTAATTGCTGGATGCCAGAGGGCTTCCTATCAGCAAGTTACCACTATATATGCCTTAGATGATTCCTTGTTACTACGCATCAGCCTTATTGCTAATTGCTGGATGCCGGAGGACTTCCTATCAGCAAGTTACCACTATGTATGCCTTAGATGATTCCTTGTTACTACGCATCAGCCTTATTGCTAATTGCTGGATGCCGGAGGACTTCCTATCAGCAAGTTACCACTATATTTGCCTTAGATGATTCCTTGTTACTATGCATCAGTCTTATTTCTAATTGCTGGATGCCGGAGGACTTCCTATCAGCAAGTTACCACTATATATGCCTTAGATGATTCCTTGTTACTACGCATCAGCCTTATTGCTAATTGCTGGATGCCGGAGGACTTCCTATCAGCAAGTTACCACTATATATGGCTTAGATGATTCCTTGTTACTACGCATCAGCCTTATTGCTAATTGCTGGATGCCGGAGGACTTCCTATCAGCAAGTTACCACTATATATGCCTTAGATGATTCATTGTTACTACGCATCAGCCTTATTGCTAATTGCTGGATCCCAGAGGACTTCCTATCAGCAAGTTACCACTATATATGGCTTAGATGATTCCTTGTTACTACGCATCAGCCTTATTGCTAATAGCTGGATGCCTGAGGACTTCCTATCAGCAAGTTACCACTATATATGCCTTAGATGATTCCTTGTTACTACACATCAGCGTTATTGCTAATTGCTGGAGGACTTCCTATCAGCAAGTTACCACTATATATGCCTTAGATGATTCCTTGTTACTACGCATCAGCCTTATTGCTAATTGCTTGATGCTGGAGGACTTCCTATCAGAAAGTTACCACTATATATGCCTTAGATGATTCCTTGTTACTACGCATCAGCCTTATTGCTAATTGCTGGGTGCCGGAGGACTTCCTATCAGCAAGTTACCACTATATATGCCTTAGATGATTCCTTGTTACTATGCATCAGCCTTATTGCTAATTGCTGGATGCTGGAAGACTTCCTATCAGCAAGTTACCACTATATATGGCTTAGATGACTCCTTGTTACTAGACATCAGGATTATTGCTAATTGCTGGATGCCGGAGGTCTTCCTATCAGCAAGTTACCACTATATATGCCTTAGATGATTCCTTGTTACTACGCATCAGCCTTATTGCTAATTGCTGGATGCCGGAGGACTTCCTATCAGCAAGTTACCACTATATATGCCTTAGATGATTCCTTGTTAATACGCATCAGCCTTATTGCTAATTGCTGGATGCCGGAGGACTTCCTATCGGCAAGTTACCACTATATATGCCTTAGATGATTCCTTGTTACTACGCATCAGCCTTATTGCTAATTGCTGGATGCCGGAGGACTTCCTATCAGCAAGTTACCACTATATATGCCTTAGATGATTCCTTGTTACTACGCATCAGCCTTATTGCTAATTGCTGGATGCCGGAGGACTTCCTATCAGCAAGTTACCACTATATATGCCTTAGATGATTCCTTGTTACTACGCATCAGCCTTATTGCTAATTGCTGGATGCCGGAGGACTTCCTATCAGCAAGTTACCACTATATTTGCCTTAGATGATTCCTTGTTACTATGCATCAGTCTTATTTCTAATTGCTGGATGCCGGTGGACTTCCTATCAGCAAGTTACCACTATATATGCCTTAGATGATTCCTTGTTACTACGCATCAGCCTTACTGCTAATTGCTGGATACCGGAGGACTTCCTATCAGCAAGTTACCACTATATATTCCTTAGATGATTCCTTGTTACTACGCATCAGCCTTATTGCTAATTGCTGGAAGCCGGAGGACTTCCTATCAGCAAGTTATCACTATATATGCCTTAGATGATTCCTTGTTACTACGCATCAGCCTTATTGCTAATTGCTGGATGCCGGAGGACTTCCTATCAGCAAGTTACCACTATATATGCCTTAGATGATTCATTGTTACTACGCATCAGCCTTATTGCTAATTGCTGGATGCCGGAGGACTTCCTATCAGCAAGTTACCACTATATATGCCTTAGATGATTCCTTCTTACTACGCATCAGCCTTACTGCTAATTGCTGGATGCCGGAGGACTTCCTATCTGCAAGTTACCACTATATATGCCTTAGATGATTCCTTGTTACTACGCATCAGCCTTATTACTAATTGCTGGATGCTGGAGGACTTCCTATCAGCAAGTTACCACTATACATGCCATGGATGATTCCATCTTCCTACGCATCAGCCTTATTGCTAATTGCTGGATGCCGGAGGACTTCCTATCAGCAAGTTACCACTATATATGCCTTAGATGATTCCTTGTTACTACACATCAGCCTTATTGCTAATTGCTGGATGCCAGAGGACTTCCTATCAGCAAGTTACCACTATATATGCCTTAGATGATTCCATGTTACTACGCCTTATTGCTAATTGCTGGATGCCGGAGGGCTTCCTATCAGCAAGTTACCACTATATATGCCTTAGATGATTCCTTGTTACTACATATCAGCCTTATTGCTAATTGCTGGATGCCGGAGGACTTCCTATCAGCAAGTTACCACTATATATGCCTTAGATGATTCCTTGTTACTACGCATCAGCCTTATTGCTAATTGCTGGATGCCAGAGAACTTCCTATCAGCAAGTTACCACTATATGTGCCTTAGATGATTCCTTGTTACTACGCATCAGCCTTATTGCTAATTGCTGGATGCCGGAGGACTTCCTATCAGCAAGTTACCACTATATATGCCTTAGATGATTCCTTGTTACTATGCATCAGCCTTATTGCTAATTGCTGGAAGCCGGAGGACTTCCTATCAGCAAGTTACCACTATATATGCCTTAGATGATTCCTTGTTACTACGCATCAGCCTTATTGCTAATTGCTGAATGCTGGAGGACTTCCTATCAGCAAGTTACCACTATATATGCCTTAGATGATTCCTTGTTACTACGCATCAGCCTTATTGCTAATTTCTGGATGCCGGAGGACTTCCTATCAGCAAGTTACCACTATATATGCCTTAGATGATTCCTTGTTACTATGCATCAGTCTTATTTCTAATTGCTGGATGCCGGAGGACTTCCTATCAGCAAGTTACCACTATATATGCCTTAGATGATTCCTTCTTACTACGCATCAGCCTTATTGCTAATTGCTGGATGCTGGAGGACTTCCTATCAGCAAGTTACCACTATATATGCCTTAGATGATTCCTTGATACTACGCATCAGCCTTGTTGCTAATTGCTGGATGCCGGAGGACTTCCTATCAGCAAGTTACCACTATATATGCCTTAGATGATTCCTTGTTACTACGCCTTCTTGCTAATTGCTGGATGCCGGAGGACTTCCTATCAGCAAGTTACCACTATATATGCCTTAGATGATTCCTTGTTACTACGCATCAGCCTTATTGCTAATTGCTGGATGCCGGAGGACTTCCTATCAGCAAGTTACCACTATATATGCCTTAGATGATTCCTTGTTACGACGCATCAGCCTTATTGCTAATTGCTGGATTCCGGGGGACTTCCTATCAGCAAGTTACCACTATATATGCCTTAGATGATTCCTTGTTACTACGCCTTATTGCTAATTGCTGGATGCTGGAGGACTTCCTATCTGCAAGTTACCACTATATATGCCTTAGATGATTCATTGTTACAATGCATCAGCCTTATTGCTAATTGGTGGATGCCGGAGGACTTCCTATCAGCAAGTTACCACTATATATGCCTTAGATGATTCATTGTTACTACGCATCAGCCTTATTGCTAATTGCTGGATGCCGGAGGACTTCCTATCAGCAAGTTACCACTATATATGCCTTAGATGATTCCTTGTTACTGCGCATCAGCCTTATTGCTTATTGCTGGATGCCGGAGGACTTCCTATCAGCAAGTTACCACTATATATGCCTTAGATGATTCATTGTTACTACGCATCAGCCTTATTGCTAATTGCTGGATGCCGGAGGACTTCCTATCAGCAAGTTACCACTATATATGCCTTAGATGATTCCTTGTTACTACGCATCAGCCATATTGCTAATTGCTGGATGCCGGAGGACTTCCTATCAGCAAGTTAACACTATATATGGCTTAGATGATTCCTTGTTACTACGCCTTAATGCTATTTGCTGGATGCCGGAGGACTTCCTATCAGCAAGTTACCACTATATATGCCTTAGATGATTCCTTGTTACTACGCATCAGCCTTACTGCTAATTGCTGGATGCCGGAGGACTTCCTATCAGCAAGTTACCACTATATATGCCTTAGATGATTCCTTGTTACTACGCATCAGCCTTATTGCTAATTGCTAGATGCTGGAGGACTTCCTATCAGCAAGTTACCACTATATATGCCTTAGATGATTCATTGTTACTACGCATCAGCCTTAATGCTAATTGCTGGATGCCGGAGGACTTCCTATTAGCAAGATACCACTATATATGCCTTAGATGATTCCTTGTTACTACGCATCAGCCTTACTGCTAATTGCTGGATGCCGGAGGACTTCCTATTAGAAAGTTATCACTATATATGCCTTAGATGATTCATTGTTTCTACGCATCAGCCTTATTGCTAATTGCTGGATGCTGGAGGACTTCCAATCAGCAAGTTACCACTATATATGCCTTAGATGATTACTACGCATCAGCCTTATTGCTATTTGCTGGATGCCGGAGGACTTCCTATCAGCAAGTTACCACTATATATGCCTTAGATGATTCCTTGTTACTACGCATCAGCCTTATTGCTAATTGCTGGATGCCGGAGGGCTTCCTATCTGCAAGTTATCACTATATATGCCTTAGATGATTACTACGCATCAGCCTTATTGCTAATTGCTGGATGCCGGAGGACTTCCTATCAGCAAGTTACCACTATATATGCCTTAGATGATTCCTTGTTACTACGCATCAGCCTTATTGCTAATTGCTGGATGCCAGAGGGCTTCCTATCAGCAAGTTACCACTATATATGCCTTAGATGATTCCTTGTTACTACGCATCAGCCTTATTGCTAATTGCTGGATGCCGGAGGACTTCCTATCAGCAAGTTACCACTATGTATGCCTTAGATGATTCATTGTTACTACGCATCAGCCTTATTGCTAATTGCTGGATGCCGGAGGACTTCCTATCAGCAAGTTACCACTATATTTGCCTTAGATGATTCCTTGTTACTATGCATCAGTCTTATTTCTAATTGCTGGATGCCGGAGGACTTCCTATCAGCAAGTTACCACTATATATGCCTTAGATGATTCCTTGTTCCTACGCATCAGCCTTATTGCTAATTGCTGGATGCCGGAGGACTTCCTATCAGCAAATTACCACTATATATGCCTTAGATGATTCCTTGTTACTACACATCAGCCTTATTCCTAATAGCTGGATGCCGGAGGACTTCCTATCAGCAAGTTACCACGATATATGCCTTAGATGATTCCTTGTTACTACGCATCAGCCTTACTGCTAATTGCTGGATACCGAAGGACTTCCTATCAGCAAGTTACCACTATATATGACTTAGATGATTCCTTGTTACTACGCATCAGCCTTACTGCTAATTGCTGGATGCCGGAGGACTTCCTATCAGCAAGTTACCACTATATATGCCTTAGATGATTCCTTGTTACTACGCATCAGCCTTATTGCTAATTGCTGGATGCCGGAGGACTTCCTATCAGCAAGTTACCACTATATATGCCTTAGATGATTCCTTGTTACTACGCATCAGCCTTATTGCTAATTGCTGGATGCCGGAGGACTTCCTATCAGCAAGTTACCACTATATTTGCCTTAGATGATTCCTTGTTACTATGCATCAGTCTTATTTCTAATTGCTGGATGCCAGAGGACTTCCTATCAGCAAGTTACCACTATATATGCCTTAGATGATTCCTTGTTACTACGCATCAGCCTTACTGCTAATTGCTGGATACCGGAGGACTTCCTATCAGCAAGTTACCACTATATATTCCTTAGATGATTCCTTGTTACTACGCATCAGCCTTATTGCTAATTGCTGGAAGCCGAAGGACTTCCTATCAGCAAGTTATCACTATATATGCCTTAGATGATTCCTTGTTACTATGCATCAGCCTTATTGCTAATTGCTGGATGTCGGAGGACTTCCTATCAGCAAGTTACCACTATATATGCCTTAGATGATTCATTGTTACTACGCATCAGCCTTATTGCTAATTGCTGGATGCCGGAGGACTTCCTATCAGCAAGTTACCACTATATATGCCTTAGATGATTCCTTCTTACTACGGATCAGCCTTACTGCTAATTGCTGGATGCCGGAGGACTTCCTATCTGCAAGTTACCACTATATATGCCTTAGATGATTCCTTGTTACTACGCATCAGCCTTATTGCTAATTGCTGGATGCTGGAGGACTTCCTATCAGCAAGTTACCACTATACATGCCATGGATGATTCCATCTTCCTACGCATCAGCCTTATTGCTAATTGCTGGATGCCGGAGGACTTCCTATCAGCAAGTTACCACTATATATGCCTTAGATGATTCCTTGTTACTACATATCAGCCTTATTGCTAATTGCTGGATGCCGGAGGACTTCCTATCAGCAAGTTACCACTATATATGCCTTAGATGATTACTTGTTACAACGCATCAGCCTTATTGCTAATTGCTGGATGCCGGAGGGCTTCCTATCAGCAAGTTACCACTATATATGCCTTAGATGATTCCTTGTTACTACGCATCAGCCTTATTGCTAATTGCTGGATGCCGGAGGACTTCCTATCAGCAAGTTACCACTATATATGCCTTAGATGATTCCTTGTTACTACGCATCAGCCTTATTGCTAATTGCTGGATGCCGGAGGACTTCCTATCAGCAAGTTACCACTATATATGGCTTAGATGATTCCTTGTTACTACGCATCAGCCTTATTGCTAATTGCTGGATGCCGGAGGACTTCCTATCAGCAAGTTACCACTATATATGCCTTAGATGATTCATTGTTACTACGCATCAGCCTTATTGCTAATTGCTGGATCCCAGAGGACTTCCTATCAGCAAGTTACCACTATATATGGCTTAGATGATTCCTTGTTACTACACATCAGCCTTATTGCTAATAGCTGGATGCCAGAGGACTTCCTATCAGCAAGTTACCACTATATATGCCTTAGATGATTCCTTGTTACTACACATCAGCGTTATTGCTAATTGCTGGAGGACTTCCTATCAGCAAGTTACCACTATATATGCCTTAGATGATTCCTTGTTACTACGCATCAGCCTTATTGCTAATTGCTGGATGCTGGAGGACTTCCTATCAGAAAGTTACCACTATATATGCCTTAGATGATTCCTTGTTACTACGCATCAGCCTTATTGCTAATTGCTGGGTGCCGGAGGACTTCCTATCAGCAAGTTACCACTATATATGCCTTAGATGATTCCTTGTTACTATGCATCAGCCTTATTGCTAATTGCTGGATGCTGGAAGACTTCCTATCAGCAAGTTACCACTATATATGGCTTAGATGACTCCTTGTTACTAGACATCAGGCTTATTGCTAATTGCTGGATGCCGGAGGTCTTCCTATCAGCAAGTTACCACTATATATGCCTTAGATGATTCCTTGTTACTACGCATCAGCCTTATTGCTAATTGCTGGATGCCGGAGGACTTCCTATCAGCAAGTTACCACTATATATGCCTTAGATGATTCCTTGTTACTACGCATCAGCCTTATTGCTAATTGCTGGATGCCGGAGGACTTCCTATCGGCAAGTTACCACTATATATGCCTTAGATGATTCCTTGTTACTACGCATCAGCCTTATTGCTAATTGCTGGATGCCGGAGGACTTCCTATCAGCAAGTTACCACTATATATGCCTTAGATGATTCCTTGTTACTACGCATCAGCCTTATTGCTAATTGCTGGATGCCGGAGGACTTCCTATCAGCAAGTTACCACTATATATGCCTTAGATGATTCCTTGTTACTACGCCTTCTTGCTAATTGCTGGATGCCGGAGGACTTCCTATCAGCAAGTTACCACTATATATGCCTTAGATGATTCCTTGTTACTACGCATCAGCCTTATTCCTAATTGCTGGATGCCGGAGGACTTCCTATCAGCAAGTTACCACTATATATGCCTTAGATGATTCCTTGTTACTACGCATCAGCCTTATTGCTAATTGCTGGATTCCGGGGGACTTCCTATCAGCAAGTTACCACTATATATGCCTTAGATGATTCCTTGTTACTACGCCTTATTTCTAATTGCTGGATGCTGGAGGACTTCCTATCTGCAAGTTACCACTATATATGCCTTAGATGATTCATTGTTACAATGTATCAGCCTTATTGCTAATTGCTGGATGCCGGAGGACTTCCTATCAGCAAGTTACCACTATTTATGCCTTAGATGATTCATTGTTACTACGCATCAGCCTTATTGCTAATTGCTGGATGCCGGAGGACTTCCTATCAGCAAGTTACCACTATATATGCCTTAGATGATTCCTTGTTACTGCGCATCAGCCTTATTGCTTATTGCTGGATGCCGGAGGACTTCCTATCAGCAAGTTACCACTATATATGCCTTAGATGATTCATTGTTACTACGCATCAGCCTTATTGCTAATTGCTGGATGCCGGAGGACTTCCTATCAGCAAGTTACCACTATATATGCCTTAGATGATTCCTTGTTACTACGCATCAGCCATATTGCTAATTGCTGGATGCCGGAGGACTTCCTATCAGCAAGTTACCACTATTTATGGCTTAGATGATTCCTTGTTACTACGCCTTAATGCTATTTGCTGGATGCCGGAGGACTTCCTATCAGCAAGTTACCACTATATATGCCTTAGATGATTCCTTGTTACTACGCATCAGCCTTATTGCTAATTGCTGGATGCCAGAGGGCTTCCTATCAGCAAGTTACCACTATATATGCCTTAGATGATTCCTTGTTACTATGCATCAGCCTTATTGCTAATTGCTGGATGCCGGAGGACTTCCTATCAGCAAGTTACCACTATGTATGCCTTAGATGATTCCTTGTTACTACGCATCAGCCTTATTGCTAATTGCTGGATGCCGGAGGACTTCCTATCAGCAAGTTACCACTATATTTGCCTTAGATGATTCCTTGTTACTATGCATCAGTCTTATTTCTAATTGCTGGATGCCGGAGGACTTCCTATCAGCAAGTTACCACTATATATGCCTTAGATGATTCCTTGTTACTACGCATCAGCCTTATTGCTAATTGCTGGATGCCGGAGGACTTCCTATCAGCAAGTTACCACTATATATGGCTTAGATGATTCCTTGTTACTACGCATCAGCCTTATTGCTAATTGCTGGATGCCGGAGGACTTCCTATCAGCAAGTTACCACTATATATGCCTTAGATGATTCATTGTTACTACGCATCAGCCTTATTGCTAATTGCTGGATCCCAGAGGACTTCCTATCAGCAAGTTACCACTATATATGGCTTAGATGATTCCTTGTTACTACGCATCAGCCTTATTGCTAATAGCTGGATGCCTGAGGACTTCCTATCAGCAAGTTACCACTATATATGCCTTAGATGATTCCTTGTTACTACACATCAGCGTTATTGCTAATTGCTGGAGGACTTCCTATCAGCAAGTTACCACTATATATGCCTTAGATGATTCCTTGTTACTACGCATCAGCCTTATTGCTAATTGCTGGATGCTGGAGGACTTCCTATCAGAAAGTTACCACTATATATGCCTTAGATGATTCCTTGTTACTACGCATCAGCCTTATTGCTAATTGCTTGGTGCCGGAGGACTTCCGATCAGCAAGTTACCACTATATATGCCTTAGATGATTCCTTGTTACTATGCATCAGCCTTATTGCTAATTGCTGGATGCTGGAAGACTTCCTATCAGCAAGTTACCACTATATATGCCTTAGATGATTCCTTGTTACTACACATCAGCCTTATTGCTAATTGCTGGATTCCGGGGGACTTCCTATCAGCAAGTTACCACTATATATGCCTTAGATGATTCCTTGTTACTACGCATCAGCCTTATTGCTAATTGCTGGATGCCGGAGGACTTCCTATCAGCAAGTTACCACTATATATGCCTTAGATGATTCCTTGTTACTACGCATCAGCCTTATTGCTAATTGCTGGATGCCGGAGGACTTCTTATCGGCAAGTTACCACTATATATGCCTTAGATGATTCCTTGTTACTACGCATCAGCCTTATTGCTAATTGCTGGATGCCGGAGGACTTCCTATCAGCAAGTTACCACTATATATGCCTTAGATGATTCCTTGTTACTACGCATCAGCCTTATTGCTAATTGCTGGATGCCGGAGGACTTCCTATCAGCAAGTTACCACTATATATGCCTTAGATGATTCCTTGTTACTACGCCTTCTTGCTAATTGCTGGATGCCGGAGGACTTCCTATCAGCAAGTTACCACTATATATGCCTTAGATGATTCCTTGTTACTACGCATCAGCCTTATTGCTAATTGCTGGATGCCGGAGGACTTCCTATCAGCAAGTTACCACTATATATGCCTTAGATGATTCCTTGTTACTACACATCAGCCTTATTGCTAATTGCTGGATTCCGGGGGACTTCCTATCAGCAAGTTACCACTATATATGCCTTAGATGATTCCTTGTTACTACGCCTTATTGCTAATTGCTGGATGCTGGAGGACTTCCTATCTGCAAGTTACCACTATATATGCCTTAGATGATTCATTGTTACAATGCATCAGCCTTATTGCTAATTGCTGGATGCCGGAGGACTTCCTATCAGCAAGTTACCACTATATATGCCTTAGATGATTCCTTGTTACTGCGCATCAGCCTTATTGCTTATTGCTGGATGCCGGAGGACTTCCTATCAGCAAGTTACCACTATATATGCCTTAGATGATTCATTGTTACTACGCATCAGCCTTATTGCTAATTGCTGGATGCCGGAGGACTTCCTATCAGCAAGTTACCACTATATATGCCTTAGATGATTCCTTGTTACTACGCATCAGCCATATTGCTAATTGCTGGATGCCGGAGGACTTCCTATCAGCAAGTTACCACTATTTATGGCTTAGATGATTCCTTGTTACTACGCCTTAATGCTATTTGCTGGATGCCGGAGGACTTCCTATCAGCAAGTTACCACTATATATGCCTTAGATGATTCCTTGTTACTACGCATCAGCCTTACTGCTAATTGCTGGATGCCGGAGGACTTCCTATCAGCAAGTTACCACTATAAATGCCTTAGATGATTCCTTGTTACTACGCATCAGCCTTATTGGTAATTGCTAGATGCTGGAGGACTTCCTATCAGCAAGTTACCACTATATATGCCTTAGATGATTCATTGTTACTACGCATCAGCCTTAATGCTAATTGCTGGATGCCGGAGGACTTCCTATTAGCAAGATACCACTATATATGCCTTAGATGATTCCTTGTTACTACGCATCAGCCTTATTGCTAATTGCTGGATGCCGGAGGACTTCCTATCAGCAAGTTACCACTATGTATGCCTTAGATGATTCCTTGTTACTACGCATCAGCCTTATTGCTAATTGCTGGATGCCGGAGGACTTCCTATCAGCAAGTTACCACTATATTTGCCTTAGATGATTCCTTGTTACTATGCATCAGTCTTATTTCTAATTGCTGGATGCCGGAGGACTTCCTATCAGCAAGTTAATACTATATATGCCTTAGATGATTCCTTGTTACTACGCATCAGCCTTATTGCTAATTGCTGGATGCCGGAGGACTTCCTATCAGCAAATTACCACTATATATGCCTTAGATGATTCCTTGTTACTACACATCAGCCTTATTCCTAATAGCTGGATGCCGGAGGACTTCCTATCAGCAAGTTACCACGATATATGCCTTAGATGATTCCTTGTTACTACGCATCAGCCTTACTGCTAATTGCTGGATACCGGAGGATTTCCTATCAGCAAGTTACCACTATATATGCCTTAGATGATTCCTTGTTACTACGCATCAGCCTTACTGCTAATTGCTGGATGCCGGAGGACTTCCTATCAGCAAGTTACCACTATATATGCCTTAGATGATTCCTTGTTACTAAGCATCAGCCTTATTGCTAATTGCTGGATGCCGGAGGACTTCCTATCAGCAAGTTACCACTATATATGCCTTAGATGATTCCTTGTTACTACGCATCAGCCTTATTGCTAATTGCTGGATGCCGGAGGACTTCCTATCAGCAAGTTACCACTATATTTGCCTTAGATGATTCCTTGTTACTATGCATCAGTCTTATTTCTAATTGCTGGATGCCGGTGGACTTCCTATCAGCAAGTTACCACTATATATGCCTTAGATGATTCCTTGTTACTACGCATCAGCCTTACTGCTAATTGCTGGATACCGGAGGACTTCCTATCAGCAAGTTACCACTATATATTCCTTAGATGATTCCTTGTTACTACGCATCAGCCTTATTGCTAATTGCTGGAAGCCGGAGGACTTCCTATCAGCAAGTTATCACTATATATGCCTTAGATGATTCCTTGTTACTACGCATCAGCCTTATTGCTAATTGCTGGATGCCGGAGGACTTCCTATCAGCAAGTTACCACTATATATGCCTTAGATGATTCATTGTTACTACGCATCAGCCTTATTGCTAATTGCTGGATGCCGGAGGACTTCCTATCAGCAAGTTACCACTATATATGCCTTAGATGATTCCTTCTTACTACGCATCAGCCTTACTGCTAATTGCTGGATGCCGGAGGACTTCCTATCTGCAAGTTACCACTATATATGCCTTAGATGATTCCTTGTTACTACGCATCAGCCTTATTACTAATTGCTGGATGCTGGAGGACTTCCTATCAGCAAGTTACCACTATACATGCCATGGATGATTCCATCTTCCTACGCATCAACCTTATTGCTAATTGCTGGATGCCGGAGGACTTCCTATCAGCAAGTTACCACTATATATGCCTTAGATGATTCCTTGTTACTACACATCAGCCTTATTGCTAATTGCTGGATGCCAGAGGACTTCCTATCAGCAAGTTACCACTATATATGCCTTAGATGATTCCATGTTACTATGCCTTATTGCTAATTGCTGGATGCCGGAGGGCTTCCTATCAGCAAGTTACCACTATATATGCCTTAGATGATTCCTTGTTACTACATATCAGCCTTATTGCTAATTGCTGGATGCCGGAGGACTTCCTATCAGCAAGTTACCACTATATATGCCTTAGATGATTCCTTGTTACTACGCATCAGCCTTATTGCTAATTGCTGGATGCCAGAGAACTTCCTATCAGCAAGTTACCACTATATGTGCCTTAGATGATTCCTTGTTACTACGCATCAGCCTTATTGCTAATTGCTGGATGCCGGAGGACTTCCTATCAGCAAGTTACCACTATATATGCCTTAGATGATTCCTTGTTACTATGCATCAGCCTTATTGCTAATTGCTGGAAGCCGGAGGACTTCCTATCAGCAAGTTACCACTATATATGCCTTAGATGATTCCTTGTTACTACGCATCAGCCTTATTGCTAATTGCTGAATGCTGGAGGACTTCCTATCAGCAAGTTACCACTATATATGCCTTAGATGATTCCTTGTTACTACGCATCAGCCTTATTGCTAATTTCTGGATGCCGGAGGACTTCCTATCAGCAAGTTACCACTATATATGCCTTAGATGATTCCTTGTTACTATGCATCAGTCTTATTTCTAATTGCTGGATGCCGGAGGACTTCCTATCAGCAAGTTACCACTATATATGCCTTAGATGATTCCTTCTTACTACGCATCAGCCTTATTGCTAATTGCTGGATGCTGGAGGACTTCCTATCAGCAAG
Source organism: Taudactylus pleione (assembly GCA_031769625.1). NCBI lineage: Eukaryota > Metazoa > Chordata > Amphibia > Anura > Myobatrachidae > Taudactylus > Taudactylus pleione. The sequence goes on from JAUIMM010002218.1 coordinate 210,973, forward strand.
TTACCACTATATATGCCTTAGATGATTCCTTGATACTACGCATCAGCCTTATTGCTAATTGCTGGATGCCGGAGGACTTCCTATCAGCAAGTTACCACTATATATGCCTTAGATGATTCCTTGTTACTACGCCTTCTTGCTAATTGCTGGATGCCGGAGGACTTCCTATCAGCAAGTTACCACTATATATGCCTTAGATGATTCCTTGTTACTACGCATCAGCCTTATTGCTAATTGCTGGATGCCGGAGGACTTCCTATCAGCAAGTTACCACTATATATGCCTTAGATGATTCCTTGTTACTACGCATCAGCCTTATTGCTAATTGCTGGATTCCGGGGGACTTCCTATCAGCAAGTTACCACTATATATGCCTTAGATGATTCCTTGTTACTACGCCTTATTGCTAATTGCTGGATGCTGGAGGACTTCCTATCTGCAAGTTACCACTATATATGCCTTAGATGATTCATTGTTACAATGCATCAGCCTTATTGCTAATTGGTGGATGCCGGAGGACTTCCTATCAGCAAGTTACCACTATATATGCCTTAGATGATTCATTGTTACTACGCATCAGCCTTATTGCTAATTGCTGGATGCCGGAGGACTTCCTATCAGCAAGTTACCACTATATATGCCTTAGATGATTCCTTGTTACTGCGCATCAGCCTTATTGCTTATTGCTGGATGCCGGAGGACTTCCTATCAGCAAGTTACCACTATATATGCCTTAGATGATTCATTGTTACTACGCATCAGCCTTATTGCTAATTGCTGGATGCCGGAGGACTTCCTATCAGCAAGTTACCACTATATATGCCTTAGATGATTCCTTGTTACTACGCATCAGCCATATTGCTAATTGCTGGATGCCGGAGGACTTCCTATCAGCAAGTTAACACTATTTATGGCTTATTTGATTCCTTGTTACTACGCCTTAATGCTATTTGCTGGATGCCGGAGGACTTCCTATCAGCAAGTTACCACTATATATGCCTTAGATGATTCCTTGTTACTACGCATCAGCCTTACTGCTAATTGCTGGATGCCGGAGGACTTCCTATCAGCAAGTTACCACTATATATGCCTTAGATGATTCCTTGTTACTACGCATCAGCCTTATTGCTAATTGCTAGATGCTGGAGGACTTCCTAACAGCAAGTTACCACTATATATGCCTTAGATGATTCATTGTTACTACGCATCAGCCTTAATGCTAATTGCTGGATGCCGGAGGACTTCCTATTAGCAAGATACCACTATATATGCCTTAGATGATTCCTTGTTACTACGCATCAGCCTTATTGCTAATTGCTGGATGCCGGAGGACTTCCTATTAGAAAGTTATCACTATATATGCCTTAGATGATTCATTGTTTCTACGCATCAGCCTTATTGCTAATTGCTGGATGCTGGAGGACTTCCAATCAGCAAGTTACCACTATATATGCCTTAGATGATTACTACGCATCAGCCTTATTGCTATTTGCTGGATGCCGGAGGACTTCCTATCAGCAAGTTACCACTATATATGCCTTAGATGATTCCTTGTTACTACGCATCAGCCTTATTGCTAATTGCTGGATGCCGGAGGGCTTCCTATCTGCAAGTTATCACTATATATGCCTTAGATGATTACTACGCATCAGCCTTATTGCTAATTGCTGGATGCCGGAGGACTTCCTATCAGCAAGTTACCACTATATATGCCTTAGATGATTCCTTGTTACTACGCATCAGCCTTATTGCTAATTGCTGGATGCCAGAGGGCTTCCTATCAGCAAGTTACCACTATATATGCATTAGATGATTCCTTGTTACTACGCATCAGCCTTATTGCTAATTGCTGGATGCCGGAGGACTTCCTATCAGCAAGTTACCACTATGTATGCCTTAGATGATTCATTGTTACTACGCATCAGCCTTATTGCTAATTGCTGGATGCCGGAGGACTTCCTATCAGCAAGTTACCACTATATTTGCCTTAGATGATTCCTTGTTACTATGCATCAGTCTTATTTCTAATTGCTGGATGCCGGAGGACTTCCTATCAGCAAGTTACCACTATATATGCCTTAGATGATTCCTTGTTCCTACGCATCAGCCTTATTGCTAATTGCTGGATGCCGGAGGACTTCCTATCAGCAAATTACCACTATATATGCCTTAGATGATTCCTTGTTACTACACATCAGCCTTATTCCTAATAGCTGGATGCCGTAGGACTTCCTATCAGCAAGTTACCACGATATATGCCTTAGATGATTCCTTGTTACTACGCATCAGCCTTACTGCTAATTGCTGGATACCGAAGGACTTCCTATCAGCAAGTTACCACTATATATGACTTAGATGATTCCTTGTTACTACGCATCAGCCTTACTGCTAATTGCTGGATGCCGGAGGACTTCCTATCAGCAAGTTACCACTATATATGCCTTAGATGATTCCTTGTTACTACGCATCAGCCTTATTGCTAATTGCTGGATGCCGGAGGACTTCCTATCAGCAAGTTACCACTATATATGCCTTAGATGATTCCTTGTTACTACGCATCAGCCTTATTGCCAATTGCTGGATGCCGGAGGACTTCCTATCAGCAAGTTACCACTATATTTGCCTTAGATGATTCCTTGTTACTATGCATCAGTCTTATTTCTAATTGCTGGATGCCAGAGGACTTCTTATCAGCAAGTTACCACTATATATGCCTTAGATGATTCCTTGTTACTACGCATCAGCCTTACTGCTAATTGCTGGATACCGGAGGACTTCCTATCAGCAAGTTACCACTATATATTCCTTAGATGATACCTTGTTACTACGCATCAGCCTTATTGCTAATTGCTGGAAGCCGGAGGACTTCCTATCAGCAAGTTATCACTATATATGCCTTAGATGATTCCTTGTTACTATGCATCAGCCTTATTGCTAATTGCTGGATGCCGGAGGACTTCCTATCAGCAAGTTACCACTATATATGCCTTAGATGATTCATTGTTACTACGCATCAGCCTTATTGCTAATTGCTGGATGCCGGAGGACTTCCTATCAGCAAGTTACCACTATATATGCCTTAGATGATTCCTTCTTACTACGCATCAGCCTTACTGCTAATTGCTGGATGCCGGAGGACTTCCTATCTGCAAGTTACCACTATATATGCCTTAGATGATTCCTTGTTACTACGCATCAGCCTTATTGCTAATTGCTGGATGCTGGAGGACTTCCTATCAGCAAGTTACCACTATACATGCCATGGATGATTCCATCTTCCTACGCATCAGCCTTATTGCTAATTGCTGGATGCCGGAGGACTTCCTATCAGCAAGTTACCACTATATATGCCTTAGATGATTCCTTGTTACTACATATCAGCCTTATTGCTAATTGCTGGATGCCGAAGGACTTCCTATCAGCAAGTTACCACTATATATGCCTTAGATGATTACTTGTTACTACGCATCAGCCTTATTGCTAATTGCTGGATGCCGGAGGGCTTCCTATCAGCAAGTTACCACTATATATGCCTTAGATGATTCCTTGTTACTACGCATCAGCCTTATTGCTAATTGCTGGATGCCGGAGGACTTCCTATCAGCAAGTTACCACTATATATGCCTTAGATGATTCCTTGTTACTACGCATCAGCCTTATTGCTAATTGCTGGATGCCGGAGGACTTCCTATCAGCAAGTTACCACTATATATGGCTTAGATGATTCCTTGTTACTACGCATCAGCCTTATTGCTAATTGCTGGATGCCGGAGGACTTCCTATCAGCAAGTTACCACTATATATGCCTTAGATGATTCATTGTTACTACGCATCAGCCTTATTGCTAATTGCTGGATCCCAGAGGACTTCCTATCAGCAAGTTACCACTATATAGGGCTTAGATGATTCCTTGTTACTACGCATCAGCCTTATTGCTAATAGCTGGATGCCTGAGGACTTCCTATCAGCAAGTTACCACTATATATGCCTTAGATGATTCCTTGTTACTACACATCAGCGTTATTGCTAATTGCTGGAGGACTTCCTATCAGCAAGTTACCACTATATATGCCTTAGATGATTCCTTGTTACTACGCATCAGCCTTATTGCTAATTGCTGGATGCTGGAGGACTTCCTATCAGAAAGTTACCACTATATATGCCTTAGATGATTCCTTGTTACTACGCATCAGCCTTATTGCTAATTGCTGGGTGCCGGAGGACTTCCTATCAGCAAGTTACCACTATATATGCCTTAGATGATTCCTTGTTACTATGCATCAGCCTTATTGCTAATTGCTGGATCCTGGAAGACTTCCTATCAGCAAGTTACCACTATATATGGCTTAGATGACTCCTTGTTACTAGACATCAGGCTTATTGCTAATTGCTGGATGCCGGAGGTCTTCCTATCAGCAAGTTACCACTATATATGCCTTAGATGATTCCTTGTTACTACGCATCAGCCTTATTGCTAATTGCTGGATGCCGGAGGACTTCCTATCAGCAAGTTACCACTATATATGCCTTAGATGATTCCTTGTTACTACGCATCAGCCTTATTGCTAATTGCTGGATGCCGGAGGACTTCCTATCGGCAAGTTACCACTATATATGCCTTAGATGATTCCTTGTTACTACGCATCAGCCTTATTGCTAATTGCTGGATGCCGGAGGACTTCCTATCAGCAAGTTACCACTATATATGCCTTAGATGATTCCTTGTTACTACGCATCAGCCTTATTGCTAATTGCTGGATGCCGGAGGACTTCCTATCAGCAAGTTACCACTATATATGCCTTAGATGATTCCTTGTTACTACGCCTTCTTGCTAATTGCTGGATGCCGGAGGACTTCCTATCAGCAAGTTACCACTATATATGCCTTAGATGATTCCTTGTTACTACGCATCAGCCTTATTCCTAATTGCTGGATGCCGGAGGACTTCCTATCAGCAAGTTACCACTATATATGCCTTAGATGATTCCTTGTTACTACGCATCAGCCTTATTGCTAATTGCTGGATTCCGGGGGACTTCCTATCAGCAAGTTACCACTATATATGCCTTAGATGATTCCTTGTTACTACGCCTTATTGCTAATTGCTGGATGCTGGAGGACTTCCTATCTGCAAGTTACCACTATATATGCCTTAGATGATTCATTGTTACAATGCATCAGCCTTATTGCTAATTGCTGGATGCCGGAGGACTTCCTATCAGCAAGTTACCACTATTTATGCCTTAGATGATTCATTGTTACTACGCATCAGCCTTATTGCTAATTGCTGGATGCCGGAGGACTTCCTATCAGCAAGTTACCACTATATATGCCTTAGATGATTCCTTGTTACTGCGCATCAGCCTTATTGCTTATTGCTGGATGCCGGAGGTCTTCCTATCAGCAAGTTACCACTATATATGCCTTAGATGATTCATTGTTACTACGCATCAGCCTTATTGCTAATTGCTGGATGCCGGAGGACTTCCTATCAGCAAGTTACCACTATATATGCCTTAGATGATTCCTTGTTACTACGCATCAGCCATATTGCTAATTGCTGGATGCCGGAGGACTTCCTATCAGCAAGTTACCACTATTTATGGCTTAGATGATTCCTTGTTACTACGCCTTAATGCTATTTGCTGGATGCCGGAGGACTTCCTATCAGCAAGTTACCACTATATATGCCTTAGATGATTCCTTGTTACTACGCATCAGCCTTATTGCTAATTGCTGGATGCCAGAGGGCTTCCTATCAGCAAGTTACCACTATATATGCCTTAGATGATTCCTTGTTACTATGCATCAGCCTTATTGCTAATTGCTGGATGCCGGAGGACTTCCTATCAGCAAGTTACCACTATGTATGCCTTAGATGATTCCTTGTTACTACGCATCAGCCTTATTGCTAATTGCTGGATGCCGGAGGACTTCCTATCAGCAAGTTACCACTATATTTGCCTTAGATGATTCCTTGTTACTATGCATCAGTCTTATTTCTAATTGCTGGATGCCGGAGGACTTCCTATCAGCAAGTTACCACTATATATGCCTTAGATGATTCCTTGTTACTACGCATCAGCCTTATTGCTAATTGCTGGATGCCGGAGGACTTCCTATCAGCAAGTTACCACTATATATGGCTTAGATGATTCCTTGTTACTACGCATCAGCCTTATTGCAAATTGCTGGATGCCGGAGGACTTCCTATCAGCAAGTTACCACTATATATGCCTTAGATGATTCATTGTTACTACGCATCAGCCTTATTGCTAATTGCTGGATCCCAGAGGACTTCCTATCAGCAAGTTACCACTATATATGGCTTAGATGATTCCTTGTTACTACGCATCAGCCTTATTGCTAATAGCTGGATGCCTGAGGACTTCCTATCAGCAAGTTACCACTATATATGCCTTAGATGATTCCTTGTTACTACACATCAGCGTTATTGCTAATTGCTGGAGGACTTCCTATCAGCAAGTTACCACTATATATGCCTTAGATGATTCCTTGTTACTACGCATCAGCCTTATTGCTAATTGCTGGATGCTGGAGGACTTCCTATCAGAAAGTTACCACTATATATGCCTTAGATGATTCCTTGTTACTACGCATCAGCCTTATTGCTAATTGCTGGGTGCCGGAGGACTTCCTATCAGCAAGTTACCACTATATATGCCTTAGATGATTCCTTGTTACTATGCATCAGCCTTATTGCTAATTGCTGGATGCTGGAAGACTTCCTATCAGCAAGTTACCACTATATATGGCTTAGATGACTCCTTGTTACTAGACATCAGGCTTATTGCTAATTGCTGGATGCCGGAGGTCTTCCTATCAGCAAGTTACCACTATATATGCCTTAGATGATTCCTTGTTACTACGCATCAGCCTTATTGCTAATTGCTGGATGCCGGAGGACTTCCTATCAGCAAGTTACCACTATATATGCCTTAGATGATTCCTTGTTACTACGCATCAGCCTTATTGCTAATTGCTGGATGCCGGAGGACTTCCTATCGGCAAGTTACCACTATATATGCCTTAGATGATTCCTTGTTACTACGCATCAGCCTTATTGCTAATTGCTGGATGCCGGAGGACTTCCTATCAGCAAGTTACCACTATATATGCCTTAGATGATTCCTTGTTACTACGCATCAGCCTTATTGCTAATTGCTGGATGCCGGAGGACTTCCTATCAGCAAGTTACCACTATATATGCCTTAGATGATTCCTTGTTACTACGCCTTCTTGCTAAATGCTGGATGCCGGAGGACTTCCTATCAGCAAGTTACCACTATATATGCCTTAGATGATTCCTTGTTACTACGCATCAGCCTTATTGCTAATTGCTGGATGCCGGAGGACTTCCTATCAGCAAGTTACCACTATATATGCCTTAGATGATTCCTTGTTACTACGCATCAGCCTTATTGCTAATTGCTGGATTCCGGGGGACTTCCTATCAGCAAGTTACCACTATATATGCCTTAGATGATTCCTTGTTACTACGCCTTATTGCTAATTGCTGGATGCTGGAGGACTTCCTATCTGCAAGTTACCACTATATATGCCTTAGATGATTCATTGTTACAATGCATCAGCCTTATTGCTAATTGCTGGATGCCGGAGGACTTCCTATCAGCAAGTTACCACTATTTATGCCTTAGATGATTCATTGTTACTACGCATCAGCCTTATTGCTAATTGCTGGATGCCGGAGGACTTCCTATCAGCAAGTTACCACTATATATGCCTTAGATGATTCCTTGTTACTGCGCATCAGCCTTATTGCTTATTGCTGGATGCCGGAGGACTTCCTATCAGCAAGTTACCACTATATATGCCTTAGATGATTCATTGTTACTACGCATCAGCCTTATTGCTAATTGCTGGATGCCGGAGGACTTCCTATCAGCAAGTTACCACTATATATGCCTTAGATGATTCCTTGTTACTACGCATCAGCCATATTGCTAATTGCTGGATGCCGGAGGACTTCCTATCAGCAAGTTACCACTATTTATGGCTTAGATGATTCCTTGTTACTACGCCTTAATGCTATTTGCTGGATGCCGGAGGACTTCCTATCAGCAAGTTACCACTATATATGCCTTAGATGATTCCTTGTTACTACGCATCAGCCTTACTGCTAATTGCTGGATGCCGGAGGACTTCCTATCAGCAAGTTACCACTATAAATGCCTTAGATGATTCCTTGTTACTACGCATCAGCCTTATTGCTAATTGCTAGATGCTGGAGGACTTCCTATCAGCAAGTTACCACTATATATGCCTTAGATGATTCATTGTTACTACGCATCAGCCTTAATGCTAATTGCTGGATGCCGGAGGACTTCCTATTAGCAAGATACCACTATATATGCCTTAGATGATTCCTTGTTACTACGCATCAGCCTTACTGCTAATTGCTGGATGCCGGAGGACTTCCTATTAGAAAGTTATCACTATATATGCCTTAGATGATTCCTTGTTACTACGCATCAGCCTTATTGGTAATTGCTGGATGCCGGAGGACTTCCTATCAGCAAGTTACCACTATATATGCCTTAGATGATTCCTTGTTACTACGCATTAGCCTTATTGCTAATTGCTGGATGCCAGAGAACTTCCTATCAGCAAGTTACCACTATATGTGCCTTAGATGATTCCTTGTTACTACGCATCAGCCTTATTGCTAATTGCTGGATGCCGGAGGGCTTCCTATCTGCAAGTTAGCACTATATATGCCTTAGATGATTACTACGCATCAGCCTTATTGCTAATTGCTGGATGCCGGAGGACTTCCTATCAGCAAGTTACCACTATATATGCCTTAGATGATTCCTTGTTACTACGCATCAGCCTTATTGCTAATTGCTGGATGCCAGAGGGCTTCCTATCAGCAAGTTACCACTATATATGCCTTAGATGATTCCTTGTTACTACGCATCAGCCTTATTGCTAATTGCTGGATGCCGGAGGACTTCCTATCAGCAAGTTACCACTATGTATGCCTTAGATGATTCCTTGTTACTACGCATCAGCCTTATTGCTAATTGCTGGATGCCGGAGGACTTCCTATCAGCAAGTTACCACTATATTTGCCTTAGATGATTCCTTGTTACTATGCATCAGTCTTATTTCTAATTGCTGGATGCCGGAGGACTTCCTATCAGCAAGTTACCACTATATATGCCTTAGATGATTCCTTGTTACTACGCATCAGCCTTATTGCTAATTGCTGGATGCCGGAGGACTTCCTATCAGCAAATTACCACTATATATGCCTTAGATGATTCCTTGTTACTACACATCAGCCATATTCCTAATAGCTGGATGCCGGAGGACTTCCTATCAGCAAGTTACCACGATATATGCCTTAGATGATTCCTTGTTACTACGCATCAGCCTTACTGCTAATTGCTGGATACCGGAGGACTTCCTATCAGCAAGTTACCACTATATATGCCTTAGATGATTCCTTGTTACTACGCATCAGCCTTACTGCTAATTGCTGGATGCCGGAGGACTTCCTATCAGCAAGTTACCACTATATATGCCTTAGATGATTCCTTGTTACTAAGCATCAGCCTTATTGCTAATTGCTGGATGCCGGAGGACTTCCTATAAGCAAGTTACCACTATATATGCCTTAGATGATTCCTTGTTACTACGCATCAGCCTTATTGCTAATTGCTGGATGCCGGAGGACTTCCTATCAGCAAGTTACCACTATATTTGCCTTAGATGATTCCTTGTTACTATGCATCAGTCTTATTTCTAATTGCTGGATGCCGGTGGACTTCCTATCAGCAAGTTACCACTATATATGCCTTAGATGATTCCTTGTTACTACGCATCAGCCTTACTGCTAATTGCTGGATACCGGAGGACTTCCTATCAGCAAGTTACCACTATATATTCCTTAGATGATTCCTTGTTACTACGCATCAGCCTTATTGCTAATTGCTGGAAGCCGGAGGACTTCCTATCAGCAAGTTATCACTATATATGCCTTAGATGATTCCTTGTTACTACGCATCAGCCTTATTGCTAATTGCTGGATGCCGGAGGACTTCCTATCAGCAAGTTACCACTATATATGCCTTAGATGATTCATTGTTACTACGCATCAGCCTTATTGCTAATTGCTGGATGCCGGAGGACTTCCTATCAGCAAGTTACCACTATATATGCCTTAGATGATTCCTTCTTACTACGCATCAGCCTTACTGCTAATTGCTGGATGCCGGAGGACTTCCTATCTGCAAGTTACCACTATATATTCCTTAGATGATTCCTTGTTACTACGCATCAGCCTTATTGCTAATTGCTGGATGCTGGAGGACTTCCTATCAGCAAGTTACCACTATACATGCCATGGATGATTCCATCTTCCTACGCATCAGCCTTATTGCTAATTGCTGGATGCCGGAGGACTTCCTATCAGCAAGTTACCACTATATATGCCTTAGATGATTCCTTGTTACTACACATCAGCCTTATTGCTAATTGCTGGATGCCAGAGGACTTCCTATCAGCAAGTTACCACTATATATGCCTTAGATGATTCCTTGTTACTACGCATCAGCCTTATTGCTAATTGCTGGATGCCGGAGGACTTCCTATCAGCAAGTTACCACTATATATGCCTTAGATGATTCCTTGTTACTACGCATCAGCCTTATTGCTAATTGCTGGATGCCAGAGAACTTCCTATCAGCAAGTTACCACTATATGTGCCTTAGATGATTCCTTGTTACTACGCATCAGCCTTATTGCTAATTGCTGGATGCCGGAGGACTTCCTATCAGCAAGTTACCACTATATATGCCTTAGATGATTCCTTGTTACTATGCATCAGCCTTATTGCTAATTGCTGGAAGCCGGAGGACTTCCTATCAGCAAGTTACCACTATATATGCCTTAGATGATTCCTTGTTACTACGCATCAGCCTTATTGCTAATTGCTGAATGCTGGAGGACTTCCTATCAGCAAGTTACCACTATATATGCCTTAGATGATTCCTTGTTACTACGCATCAGCCTTATTGCTAATTTCTGGATGCCGGAGGACTTCCTATCAGCAAGTTACCACTATATATGCCTTAGATGATTCCTTGTTACTATGCATCAGTCTTATTTCTAATTGCTGGATGCCGGAGGACTTCCTATCAGCAAGTTACCACTATATATGCCTTAGATGATTCCTTCTTACTACGCATCAGCCTTATTGCTAATTGCTGGATGCTGGAGGACTTCCTATCAGCAAGTTACCACTATATATGCCTTAGATGATTCCTTGATACTACGCATCAGCCTTATTGCTAATTGCTGGATGCCGGAGGACTTCCTATCAGCAAGTTACCACTATATATGCCTTAGATGATTCCTTGTTACTACGCCTTCTTGCTAATTGCTGGATGCCGGAGGACTTCCTATCAGCAAGTTACCACTATATATGCCTTAGATGATTCCTTGTTACTACGCATCAGCCTTATTGCTAATTGCTGGATGCCGGAGGACTTCCTATCAGCAAGTTACCACTATATATGCCTTAGATGATTCCTTGTTACTACGCATCAGCCTTATTGCTAATTGCTGGATTCCGGGGGACTTCCTATCAGCAAGTTACCACTATATATGCCTTAGATGATTCCTTGTTACTACGCCTTATTGCTAATTGCTGGATGCTGGAGGACTTCCTATCTGCAAGTTACCACTATATATGCCTTAGATGATTCATTGTTACAATGCATCAGCCTTATTGCTAATTGGTGGATGCCGGAGGACTTCCTATCAGCAAGTTACCACTATATATGCCTTAGATGATTCATTGTTACTACGCATCAGCCTTATTGCTAATTGCTGGATGCCGGAGGACTTCCTATCAGCAAGTTACCACTATATATGCCTTAGATGATTCCTTGTTACTGCGCATCAGCCTTATTGCTTATTGCTGGATGCCGGAGGACTTCCTATCAGCAAGTTACCACTATATATGCCTTAGATGATTCATTGTTACTATGCATCAGCCTTATTGCTAATTGCTGGATGCCGGAGGACTTCCTATCAGCAAGTTACCACTATATATGCCTTAGATGATTCCTTGTTACTACGCATCAGCCATATTGCTAATTGCTGGATGCCGGAGGACTTCCTATCAGCAAGTTAACACTATTTATGGCTTAGATGATTCCTTGTTACTACGCCTTAATGCTATTTGCTGGATGCCGGAGGACTTCCTATCAGCAAGTTACCACTATATATGCCTTAGATGATTCCTTGTTACTACGCATCAGCCTTACTGCTAATTGCTGGATGCCGGAGGACTTCCTATCAGCAATTTACCACTATATATGCCTTAGATGATTCCTTGTTACTACGCATCAGCCTTATTGCTAATTGCTAGATGCTGGAGGACTTCCTATCAGCAAGTTACCACTATATATGCCTTAGATGATTCATTGTTACTACGCATCAGCCTTAATGCTAATTGCTGGATGCCGGAGGACTTCCTATTAGCAAGATACCACTATATATGCCTTAGATGATTCCTTGTTACTACGAATCAGCCTTACTGCTAATTGCTGGATGCCGGAGGACTTCCTATTAGAAAGTTATCACTATATATGCCTTAGATGATTTATTGTTTCTACGCATCAGCCTTATTGCTAATTGCTGGATGCTGGAGGACTTCCAATCAGCAAGTTACCACTATATATGCCTTAGATGATTACTACGCATCAGCCTTATTGCTATTTGCTGGATGCCGGAGGACTTCCTATCAGCAAGTTACCACTATATATGCCTTAGATGATTCCTTGTTACTACGCATCAGCCTTATTGCTAATTGCTGGATGCCGGAGGGCTTCCTATCTGCAAGTTATCACTATATATGCCTTAGATGATTACTACGCATCAGCCTTATTGCTAATTGCTGGATGCCGGAGGACTTCCTATCTGCAAGTTACCACTATATATGCCTTAGATGATTCCTTGTTACTACGCATCAGCCTTATTGCTAATTGCTGGATGACAGAGGGCTTCCTATCAGCAAGTTACCACTATATATGCCTTAGATGATTCCTTGTTACTACGCATCAGCCTTATTGCTAATTGCTGGATGCCGGAGGACTTCCTATCAGCAAGTTACCACTATGTATGCCTTAGATGATTCATTGTTACTACGCATCAGCCTTATTGCTAATTGCTGGATGCCGGAGGACTTCCTATCAGCAAGTTACCACTATATTTGCCTTAGATGATTCCTTGTTACTATGCATCAGTCTTATTTCTAATTGCTGGATGCCGGAGGACTTCCTATCAGCAAGTTACCACTATATATGCCTTAGATGATTCCTTGTTACTACGCATCAGCCGTATTGCTAATTGCTGGATGCCGGAGGACTTCCTATCAGCAAATTACCACTATATATGCCTTAGATGATTCCTTGTTACTACACATCAGCCTTATTCCTAATAGCTGGATGCCGGAGGACTTCCTATCAGCAAGTTACCACGATATATGCCTTAGATGATTCCTTGTTACTACGCATCAGCCTTACTGCTAATTGCTGGATACCGAAGGACTTCCTATCAGCAAGTTACCACTATATATGACTAAGATGATTCCTTGTTACTACGCATCAGCCTTACTGCTAATTGCTGGATGCCGGAGGACTTCCTATCAGCAAGTTACCACTATATATGCCTTAGATGATTCCTTGTTACTACGCATCAGCCTTATTGCTAATTGCTGGATGCCGGAGGACTTCCTATCAGCAAGTTACCACTATATATGCCTTAGATGATTCCTTGTTACTACGCATCAGCCTTATTGCTAATTGCTGGATGCCGGAGGACTTCCTATCAGCAAGTTACCACTATATTTGCCTTAGATGATTCCTTGTTACTATGCATCAGTCTTATTTCTAATTGCTGGATGCCAGAGGACTTCCTATCAGCAAGTTACCACTATATATGCCTTAGATGATTCCTTGTTACTACGCATCAGCCTTACTGCTAATTGCTGGATACCGGAGGACTTCCTATCAGCAAGTTACCACTATATATTCCTTAGATGATTCCTTGTTACTACGCATCAGCCTTATTGCTAATTGCTGGAAGCCGGAGGACTTCCTATCAGCAAGTTATCACTATATATGCCTTAGATGATTCCTTGTTACTATGCATCAGCCTTATTGCTAATTGCTGGATGCCGGAGGACTTCCTATCAGCAAGTTACCACTATATATGCCTTAGATGATTCATTGTTACTACGCATCAGCCTTATTGCTAATTGCTGGATGCCGGAGGACTTCCTATCAGCAAGTTACCACTATATATGCCTTAGATGATTCCTTCTTACTACGCATCAGCCTTACTGCTAATTGCTGGATGCCGGAGGACTTCCTATCTGCAAGTTACCACTATATATGCCTTAGATGATTCCTTGTTACTACGCATCAGCCTTATTGCTAATTGCTGGATGCTGGAGGACTTCCTATCAGCAAGTTACCACTATACATGCCATGGATGATTCCATCTTCCTACGCATCAGCCTTATTGCTAATTGCTGGATGCTGGAGGACTTCCTATCAGCAAGTTACCACTATATATGCCTTAGATGATTCCTTGTTACTACACATCAGCCTTATTGCTAATTGCTGGATGCCAGAGGACTTCCTATCAGCAAGTTACCACTATATATGCCTTAGATGATTCCTTGTTACTACGCCTTATTGCTAATTGCTGGATGCCGGAGGGCTTCCTATCAGCAAGTTACCACTATATATGCCTTAGATGATTCCTTGTTACTACATATCAGCCTTATTGCTAATTGCTGGATGCCGGAGGACTTCCTATCAGCAAGTTACCACTATATATGCCTTAGATGATTCCTTGTTACTACGCATCAGCCTTATTGCTAATTGCTGGATGCCGGAGGGCTTCCTATCAGCAAGTTACCACTATATATGCCTTAGATGATTCCTTGTTACTACGCATCAGCCTTATTGCTTATTGCTGGATGCCGGAGGACTTCCTATCAGCAAGTTACCACTATATATGCCTTAGATGATTCCTTGTTACTACGCATCAGCCTTATTGCTAATTGCTGGATGCCGGAGGACTTCCTTTCAGCAAGTTACCACTATATATGGCTTAGATGATTCCTTGTTACTACGCATCAGCCTTATTGCTAATTGCTGGATGCCGGAGGACTTCCTCTCAGCAAGTTACCACTATATATGCCTTAGATGATTCATTGTTACTACGCATCAGCCTTATTGCTAATTGCTGGATCCCAGAGGACTTCCTATCAGCAAGTTACCACTATATATGGCTTAGATGATTCCTTGTTACTACGCATCAGCCTTATTGCTAATAGCTGGATGCCTGAGGACTTCCTATCAGCAAGTTACCACTATATATGCCTTAGATGATTCCTTGTTACTACACATCAGCGTTATTGCTAATTGCTGGAGGACTTCCTATCAGCAAGTTACCACTATATATGCCTTAGATGATTCCTTGTTACTATGCATCAGCCTTATTGCTAATTGCTGGATGCTGGAAGACTTCCTATCAGCAAGTTACCACTATATATGGCTTAGATGATTCCTTGTTACTAGACATCAGGCTTATTGCTAATTGCTGGATGCCGGAGGTCTTCCTATCAGCAAGTTACCACTATATATGCCTTAGATGATTCCTTGTTACTACGCATCAGCCTTATTGCTAATTGCTGGATGCCGGAGGACATCCTATCAGCAAGTTACCACTATATATGCCTTAGATGATTCCTTGTTACTACGCATCAGCCTTATTGCTAATTGCTGGATGCCGGAGGACTTCCTATCAGCAAGTTACCACTATATATGCCTTAGATGATTCCTTGTTACTACGCATCAGCCTTATTGCTAATTGCTGGATGCTGGAGGACTTCCTATCAGCAAGTTACCACTATATATGCCTTAGATGATTCCTTGTTACTAAGCATCAGCCTTATTGCTAATTGCTGGATGCCAGAGGACTTCCTATCAGCAAGTTACCACTATATATGCCTTAGATGATTCCTTGTTACTACGCATCAGCCATATTGCTAATTGCTGGATGCCGGAGGACTTCCTATCAGCAAGTTAACACTATTTATGGCTTAGATGATTCCTTGTTACTACGCCTTAATGCTATTTGCTGGATGCCGGAGGACTTCCTATCAGCAAGTTACCACTATATATGCCTTAGATGATTCCTTGTTACTACGCATCAGCCTTACTGCTAATTGCTGGATGCCGGAGGACTTCCTATCAGCAAGTTACCACTATATATGCCTTAGATGATTCCTTGTTACTACGCATCAGCCTTATTGCTAATTGCTAGATGCTGGAGGACTTCCTATCAGCAAGTTACCACTATATATGCCTTAGATGATTCATTGTTACTACGCATCAGCCTTAATGCTAATTGCTGGATGCCGGAGGACTTCCTATTAGCAAGATACCACTATATATGCCTTAGATGATTCCTTGTTACTACGCATCAGCCTTACTGCTAATTGCTGGATGCCGGAGGACTTCCTATTAGAAAGTTATCACTATATATGCCTTAGATGATTTATTGTTTCTACGCATCAGCCTTATTGCTAATTGCTGGATGCTGGAGGACTTCCAATCAGCAAGTTACCACTATATATGCCTTAGATGATTACTACGCATCAGCCTTATTGCTATTTGCTGGATGCCGGAGGACTTCCTATCAGCAAGTTACCACTATATATGCCTTAGATGATTCCTTGTTACTACGCATCAGCCTTATTGCTAATTGCTGGATGCCGGAGGGCTTCCTATCTGCAAGTTATCACTATATATGCCTTAGATGATTACTACGCATCAGCCTTATTGCTAATTGCTGGATGCCGGAGGACTTCCTATCTGCAAGTTACCACTATATATGCCTTAGATGATTCCTTGTTACTACGCATCAGCCTTATTGCTAATTGCTGGATGACAGAGGGCTTCCTATCAGCAAGTTACCACTATATATGCCTTAGATGATTCCTTGTTACTACGCATCAGCCTTATTGCTAATTGCTGGATGCCGGAGGACTTCCTATCAGCAAGTTACCACTATGTATGCCTTAGATGATTCATTGTTACTACGCATCAGCCTTATTGCTAATTGCTGGATGCCGGAGGACTTCCTATCAGCAAGTTACCACTATATTTGCCTTAGATGATTCCTTGTTACTATGCATCAGTCTTATTTCTAATTGCTGGATGCCGGAGGACTTCCTATCAGCAAGTTACCACTATATATGCCTTAGATGATTCCTTGTTACTACGCATCAGCCGTATTGCTAATTGCTGGATGCCGGAGGACTTCCTATCAGCAAATTACCACTATATATGCCTTAGATGATTCCTTGTTACTACACATCAGCCTTATTCCTAATAGCTGGATGCCGGAGGACTTCCTATCAGCAAGTTACCACGATATATGCCTTAGATGATTCCTTGTTACTACGCATCAACCTTACTGCTAATTGCTGGATACCGAAGGACTTCCTATCAGCAAGTTACCACTATATATGACTTAGATGATTCCTTGTTACTACGCATCAGCCTTACTGCTAATTGCTGGATGCCGGAGGACTTCCTATCAGCAAGTTACCACTATATATGCCTTAGATGATTCCTTGTTACTACGCATCAGCCTTATTGCTAATTGCTGGATGCCGGAGGACTTCCTATCAGCAAGTTACCACTATATATGCCTTAGATGATTCCTTGTTACTACGCATCAGCCTTATTGCTAATTGCTGGATGCCGGAGGACTTCCTATCAGCAAGTTACCACTATATTTGCCTTAGATGATTCCTTGTTACTATGCATCAGTCTTATTTCTAATTGCTGGATGCCAGAGGACTTCCTATCAGCAAGTTACCACTATATATGCCTTAGATGATTCCTTGTTACTACGCATCAGCCTTACTGCTAATTGCTGGATACCGGAGGACTTCCTATCAGCAAGTTACCACTATATATTCCTTAGATGATTCCTTGTTACTACGCATCAGCCTTATTGCTAATTGCTGGAAGCCGGAGGACTTCCTATCAGCAAGTTATCACTATATATGCCTTAGATGATTCCTTGTTACTATGCATCAGCCTTATTGCTAATTGCTGGATGCCGGAGGACTTCCTATCAGCAAGTTACCACTATATATGCCTTAGATGATTCATTGTTACTACGCATCAGCCTTATTGCTAATTGCTGGATGCCGGAGGACTTCCTATCAGCAAGTTACCACTATATATGCCTTAGATGATTCCTTCTTACTACGCATCAGCCTTACTGCTAATTGCTGGATGCCGGAGGACTTCCTATCTGCAAGTTACCACTATATATGCCTTAGATGATTCCTTGTTACTACGCATCAGCCTTATTGCTAATTGCTGGATGCTGGAGGACTTCCTATCAGCAAGTTACCACTATACATGCCATGGATGATTCCATCTTCCTACGCATCAGCCTTATTGCTAATTGCTGGATGCCGGAGGACTTCCTATCAGCAAGTTACCACTATATATGCCTTAGATGATTCCTTGTTACTACACATCAGCCTTATTGCTAATTGCTGGATGCCAGAGGACTTCCTATCAGCAAGTTACCACTATATATGCCTTAGATGATTCCTTGTTACTACGCCTTATTGCTAATTGCTGGATGCCGGAGGGCTTCCTATCAGCAAGTTACCACTATATATGCCTTAGATGATTCCTTGTTACTACATATCAGCCTTATTGCTAATTGCTGGATGCCGGAGGACTTCCTATCAGCAAGTTACCACTATATATGCCTTAGATGATTCCTTGTTACTACGCATCAGCCTTATTGCTAATTGCTGGATGCCGGAGGGCTTCCTATCAGCAAGTTACCACTATATATGCCTTAGATGATTCCTTGTTACTACGCATCAGCCTTATTGCTAATTGCTGGATGCCGGAGGACTTCCTATCAGCAAGTTACCACTATATATGCCTTAGATGATTCCTTGTTACTACGCATCAGCCTTATTGCTAATTGCTGGATGCCGGAGGACTTCCTTTCAGCAAGTTACCACTATATATGGCTTAGATGATTCCTTGTTACTACGCATCAGCCTTATTGCTAATTGCTGGATGCCGGAGGACTTCCTCTCAGCAAGTTACCACTATATATGCCTTAGATGATTCATTGTTACTACGCATCAGCCTTATTGCTAATTGCTGGATCCCAGAGGACTTCCTATCAGCAAGTTACCACTATATATGGCTTAGATGATTCCTTGTTACTACGCATCAGCCTTATTGCTAATAGCTGGATGCCTGAGGACTTCCTATCAGCAAGTTACCACTATATATGCCTTAGATGATTCCTTGTTACTACACATCAGCGTTATTGCTAATTGCTGGAGGACTTCCTATCAGCAAGTTACCACTATATATGCCTTAGATGATTCCTTGTTACTATGCATCAGCCTTATTGCTAATTGCTGGATGCTGGAAGACTTCCTATCAGCAAGTTACCACTATATATGGCTTAGATGATTCCTTGTTACTAGACATCAGGCTTATTGCTAATTGCTGGATGCCGGAGGACTTCCTATCAGCAAGTTACCACTATATATGCCTTAGATGATTCCTTGTTACTACGCATCAGCCTTATTGCTAATTGCTGGATGCTGGAGGACTTCCTATCAGCAAGTTACCACTATATATGCCTTAGATGATTCCTTGTTACTAAGCATCAGCCTTAATGCTAATTGCTGGATGCTGGAGGACTTCCTATCAGCAAGTTACCACTATATATGCCTTAGATGATTCCTTGTTACTACACATCAGCCTTATTGCTAATTGCTGGATGCCGGAGGACTTCCTATCAGCAAGTTACCACTATATATGCCTTAGATGATTCCTTGTTACTACGCCTTCTTGCTAATTGCTGGATGCCGGAGGACTTCCTATCAGCAAGTTACCACTATATATGCCTTAGATGATTCCTTGTTACTACGCATCAGCCTTATTGCTAATTGCTGGATGCCGGAGGACTTCCTATCAGCAAGTTACCACTATATATGCCTTAGATGATTCCTTGTTACTACGCATCAGCCTTATTGCTAATTGCTGGATTCCGGGGGACTTCCTATCAGCAAGTTACCACTATATATGCCTTAGATGATTCCTTGTTACTACGCCTTATTGCTAATTGCTGGATGCTGGAGGACTTCCTATCTGCAAGTTACCACTATATATGCCTTAGATGATTCATTGTTACAATGCATCAGCCTTATTGCTAATTGCTGGATGCCGGAGGACTTCCTATCAGCAAGTTACCACTATATATGCCTTAGATGATTCATTGTTACTACGCATCAGCCTTATTGCTAATTGCTGGATGCCGAAGGACTTCCTATCAGCAAGTTACCACTATATATGCCTTAGATGATTCCTTGTTACTGCGCATCAGCCTTATTGCTAATTGCTGGATGCCAGAGGACTTCCCATCAGCAAGTTACCACTATATATGCCTTAGATGATTCCTTGTTACTACTCCTTATTGCTAATTGCTGGATGCCGGAGGGCTTCCTATCAGCAAGTTACCACTATATATGCCTTAGATGATTCCTTGTTACTACATATCAGCCTTATTGCTAATTGCTGGATGCCGGAGGACTTCCTATCAGCAAGTTACCACTATATATGCCTTAGATGATTCCTTGTTACTACGCATCAGCCTTATTGCTAATTGCTGGATGCCGGAGGGCTTCCTATCAGCAAGTTACCACTATATATGCCTTAGATGATTCCTTGTTACTACGCATCAGCCTTATTGCTAATTGCTGGATGCCGGAGGACTTCCTATCAGCAAGTTACCACTATATATGCCTTAGATGATTCCTTGTTACTACGCATCAGCCTTATTGCTAATTGCTGGATGCCGGAGGACTTCCTATCCGCAAGTTACCACTATATATGGCTTAGATGATTCTTTGTTACTACGCATCAGCCTTATTGCTAATTGCTGGATGCCGGAGGACTTCCTATCAGCAAGTTACCACTATATATGCCTTAGATGATTCATTGTTACTACGCATCAGCCTTATTGCTAATTGCTGGATCCCAGAGGACTTCCTATCAGCAAGTTACCACTATATATGGCTTAGATGATTCCTTGTTACTACGCATCAGCCTTATTGCTAATAGCTGGATGCCTGAGGACTTCCTATCAGCAAGTTACCACTATATATGCCTTAGATGATTCCTTGTTACTACACATCAGCGTTATTGCTAATTGCTGGAGGACTTCCTATCAGCAAGTTACCACTATATATGCCTTAGATGATTCCTTGTTACTACGCATCAGCCTTATTGCTAATTGCTGGATGCTGGAGGACTTCCTATCAGAAAGTTACCACTATATATGCCTTAGATGATTCCTTGTTACTACGCATCAGCCTTATTGCTAATTGCTGGGTGCCGGAGGACTTCCTATCAGCAAGTTACCACTATATATGCCTTAGATGATTCCTTGTTACTATGCATCAGCCTTATTGCTAATTGCTGGATGCTGGAAGACTTCCTATCAGCAAGTTACCACTATATATGGCTTAGATGATTCCTTGTTACTA
Organism: Taudactylus pleione; assembly: GCA_031769625.1. Classification (NCBI taxonomy): domain Eukaryota; kingdom Metazoa; phylum Chordata; class Amphibia; order Anura; family Myobatrachidae; genus Taudactylus; species Taudactylus pleione. Next base: position 232,659 of record JAUIMM010002218.1, read on the forward strand.
GACATCAGGCTTATTGCTAATTGCTGGATGCCGGAGGTCTTCCTATCAGCAAGTTACCACTATATATGCCTTAGATGATTCCTTGTTACTACGCATCAGCCTTATTGCTAATTGCTGGATGCTGGAGGACTTCCTATCAGCAAGTTACCACTATATATGCCTTAGATGATTCCTTGTTACTACGCATCAGCCTTATTGCTAATTGCTGGATGCCGGAGGACTTCCTATCAGCAAGTTACCACTATATATGCCTTAGATGATTCCTTGTTACTACGCATCAGCCTTATTGCTAATTGCTGGATGCCGGAGGACTTCCTATCAGCAAGTTACCACTATATATGCCTTAGATGATTCCTTGTTACTACGCATCAGCCTTATTGCTAATTGCTGGATGCCGGAGGACTTCCTATCAGCAAGTTACCACTATATTTGCCTTAGATGATTCCTTGTTACTATGCATCAGTCTTATTTCTAATTGCTGGATGCCGGAGGACTTCCTATCAGCAAGTTACCACTATATATGCCTTAGATGATTCCTTGTTACTACGCATCAGCCTTATTGCTAATTGCTGGATGCCGGAGGACTTCCTATCAGCAAATTACCACTATATATGCCTTAGATGATTCCTTGTTACTACACATCAGCCTTATTCCTAATAGCTGGATGCCGGAGGACTTCCTATCAGCAAGTTACCACGATATATGCCTTAGATGATTCCTTGTTACTACGCATCAGCCTTACTGCTAATTGCTGGATACCGGAGGACTTCCTATCAGCAAGTTACCACTATATATGACTTAGATGATTCCTTGTTACTACGCATCAGCCTTACTGCTAATTGCTGGATGCCGGAGGACTTCCTATCAGCAAGTTACCACTATATATGCCTTAGATGATTCCTTGTTACTACGCATCAGCCTTATTGCTAATTGCTGGATGCCGGAGGACTTCCTATCAGCAAGTTACCACTATATATGCCTTAGATGATTCCTTGTTACTACGCATCAGCCTTATTGCTAATTGCTGGATGCCGGAGGACTTCCTATCAGCAAGTTACCACTATATTTGCCTTAGATGATTCCTTGTTACTATGCATCAGTCTTATTTCTAATTGCTGGATGCCGGAGGACTTCCTATCAGCAAGTTACCACTATATATGCCTTAGATGATTCCTTGTTACTACGCATCAGCCTTACTGCTAATTGCTGGATACCGGAGGACTTCCTATCAGCAAGTTACCACTATATATTCCTTAGATGATTCCTTGTTACTACGCATCAGCCTTATTGCTAATTGCTGGAAGCCGGAGGACTTCCTATCAGCAAGTTATCACTATATATGCCTTAGATGATTCCTTGTTACTACGCATCAGCCTTATTGCTAATTGCTGGATGCCGGAGGACTTCCTATCAGCAAGTTACCACTATATATGCCTTAGATGATTCATTGTTACTACGCATCAGCCTTATTGCTAATTGCTGGATGCCGGAGGACTTCCTATCAGCAAGTTACCACTATATATGCCTTAGATGATTCCTTCTTACTACGCATCAGCCTTACTGCTAATTGCTGGATGCCGGAGGACTTCCTATCTGCAAGTTACCACTATATATGCCTTAGATGATTCCTTGTTACTACGCATCAGCCTTATTGCTAATTGCTGGATGCTGGAGGACTTCCTATCAGCAAGTTACCACTATACATGCCATGGATGATTCCATCTTCCTACGCATCAGCCTTATTGCTAATTGCTGGATGCCGGAGGACTTCCTATCAGCAAGTTACCACTATATATGCCTTAGATGATTCCTTGTTACTACACATCAGCCTTATTGCTAATTGCTGGATGCCAGAGGACTTCCTATCAGCAAGTTACCACTATATATGCCTTAGATGATTCCTTGTTACTACGCCTTATTGCTAATTGCTGGATGCCGGAGGGCATCCTATCAGCAAGTTACCACTATATATGCCTTAGATGATTCCTTGTTACTACATATCAGCCTTATTGCTAATTGCTGGATGCCGGAGGACTTCCTATCTGCAAGTTACCACTATATATGCCTTAGATGATTCCTTGTTACTACGCATCAGCCTTATTGCTAATTGCTGGATGCCGGAGGGCTTCCTATCAGCAAGTTACCACTATATATGCCTTAGATGATTCCTTTTTACTACGCATCAGCCTTATTGCTAATTGCTGGATGCCGGAGGACTTCCTATCAGCAAGTTACCACTATATATGCCTTAGATGATTCCTTGTTACTACGCATCAGCCTTATTGCTAATTGCTGGATGCAGGAGGACTTCCTATCAGCAAGTTACCACTATATATGGCTTAGATGATTCCTTGTTACTACGCATCAGCCTTATTGCTAATTGCTGGATGCCGGAGGACTTCCTATCAGCAAGTTACCACTATATATGCCTTAGATGATTCATTGTTACTACGCATCAGCCTTATTGCTAATTGCTGGATCCCAGAGGACTTCCTATCAGCAAGTTACCACTATATATGGCTTAGATGATTCCTTGTTACTACGCATCAGCCTTATTGCTAATAGCTGGATGCCTGAGGACTTCCTATCAGCAAGTTACCACTATATATGCCTTAGATGATTCCTTGTTACTACACATCAGCGTTATTGCTAAGTGCTGGAGGACTTCCTATCAGCAAGTTACCACTATATATGCCTTAGATGATTCCTTGTTACTACGCATCAGCCTTATTGCTAATTGCTGGATGCTGGAGGACTTCCTATCAGAAAGTTACCACTATATATGCCTTAGATGATTCCTTGTTACTATGCATCAGCCTTATTGCTAATTGCTGGGTGCCGGAGGACTTCCTATCAGCAAGTTACCACTATATATGCCTTAGATGATTCCTTGTTACTATGCATCAGCCTTATTGCTAATTGCTGGATGCTGGAAGACTTCCTATCAGCAAGTTACCACTATATATGGCTTAGATGATTCCTTGTTACTAGACATCAGGCTTATTGCTAATTGCTGGATGCCGGAGGTCTTCCTATCAGCAAGTTACCACTATATATGCCTTAGATGATTCCTTGTTACTACGCATCAGCCTTATTGCTAATTGCTGGATGCCGGAGGACTTCCTATCAGCAAGTTACCACTATATATGCCTTAGATGATTCCTTGTTACTACGCATCAGCCTTATTGCTAATTGCTGGATGCCGGAGGACTTCCTATCAGCAAGTTACCACTATATATGCCTTAGATGATTCCTTGTTACTACGCATCAGCCTTATTGCTAATTGCTGGATGCTGGAGGACTTCCTATCAGCAAGTTACCACTATATATGCCTTAGATGATTCCTTGTTACTAAGCATCAGCCTTAATGCTAATTGCTGGATGCTGGAGGACTTCCTATCAGCAAGTTACCACTATATATGCCTTAGATGATTCCTTATTACTACACATCAGCCTTATTGCTAATTGCTGGATGCCGGAGGACTTCCTATCAGCAAGTTACCACTATATATGCCTTAGATGATTCCTTGTTACTACGCCTTCTTGCTAATTGCTGGATGCCGGAGGACTTCCTATCAGCAAGTTACCACTATATATGCCTTAGATGATTCCTTGTTACTACGCATCAGCCTTATTGCTAATTGCTGGATGCCGGAGGACTTCCTATCAGCAAGTTACCACTATATATGCCTTAGATGATTCCGTGTTACTACGCATCAGCCTTATTGCTAATTGCTGGATTCCGGGGGACTTCCTATCAGCACGTTACCACTATATATGCCTTAGATGATTCCTTATTACTACGCCTTATTGCTAATTGCTGGATGCTGCAGGACTTCCTATCTGCAAGTTACCACTATATATGCCTTAGATGATTCATTGTTACAATGCATCAGCCTTATTGCTAATTGCTGGATGCCGCAGGACTTCCTATCAGCAAGTTACCACTATATATGCCTTAGATGATTCATTGTTACTACGCATCAGCCTTATTGCTAATTGCTGGATGCCGGAGGACTTCCTATCAGCAAGTTACCACTATATATGCCTTAGATGATTCCTTGTTACTGCGCATCAGCCTTATTGCTAATTGCTGGATTCCAGAGGACTTCCTATCAGCAAGTTACCACTATATATGCCTTAGATGATTCCTTGTTACTACATATCAGCCTTATTGCTAATTGCTGGATGCCGGAGGACTTCCTATCAGCAAGTTACCACTATATATGCCTTAGATGATTCCTTGTTACTACGCATCAGCCTTATTGCTAATTGCTGGATGCCGGAGGGCTTCCTATCAGCAAGTTACCACTATATATGCCTTAGATGATTCCTTGTTACTACGCATCAGCCTTATTGCTAATTGCTGGATGCCGGAGGACTTCCTATCAGCAAGTTACCACTATATATGCCTTAGATGATTCCTTGTTACTACGCATCAGCCTTATTGCTAATTGCTGGATGCCGGAGGACTTCCTATCAGCAAGTTACCACTATATATGCCTTAGATGATTCCTTGTTACTACGCATCAGCCTTATTGCTAATTGCTGGATGCCGGAGGACTTCCTATCAGCAAGTTACCACTATATATGCCTTAGATGATTCATTGTTACTACGCATCAGCCTTATTGCTAATTGCTGGATCCCAGAGGACTTCCTATCAGCAAGTTACCACTATATATGGCTTAGATGATTCCTTGTTACTATGCATCAGCCTTATTGCTAATAGCTGGATGCCTGAGGACTTCCTATCAGCAAGTTACCACTATATATGCCTTAGATGATTCCTTGTTACTACACATCAGCGTTATTGCTAATTGCTGGAGGACTTCCTATCAGCAAGTTACCACTATATATGCCTTAGATGATTCCTTGTTACTACGCATCAGCCTTATTGCTAATTGCTGGATGCTGGAGGACTTCCTATCAGAAAGTTACCACTATATATGCCTTAGATGATTCCTTGTTACTACGCATCAGCCTTATTGCTAATTGCTGGGTGCCGGAGGACTTCCTATCAGCAAGTTACCACTATATATGCCTTAGATGATTCCTTGTTACTGCGCATCAGCCTTATTGCTAATTGCTGGATGCCAGAGGACTTCCCATCAGCAAGTTACCACTATATATGCCTTAGATGATTCCTTGTTACTACTCCTTATTGCTAATTGCTGGATGCCGGAGGGCTTCCTATCAGCAAGTTACCACTATATATGCCTTAGATGATTCCTTGTTACTACATATCAGCCTTATTGCTAATTGCTGGATGCCGGAGGACTTCCTATCAGCAAGTTACCACTATATATGCCTTAGATGATTCCTTGTTACTACGCATCAGCCTTATTGCTAATTGCTGGATGCCGGAGGGCTTCCTATCAGCAAGTTACCACTATATATGCCTTAGATGATTCCTTGTTACTACGCATCAGCCTTATTGCTAATTGCTGGATGCCGGAGGACTTCCTATCAGCAAGTTACCACTATATATGCCTTAGATGATTCCTTGTTACTACGCATCAGCCTTATTGCTAATTGCTGGATGCCGGAGGACTTCCTATCCGCAAGTTACCACTATATATGGCTTAGATGATTCTTTGTTACTACGCATCAGCCTTATTGCTAATTGCTGGATGCCGGAGGACTTCCTATCAGCAAGTTACCACTATATATGCCTTAGATGATTCATTGTTACTACGCATCAGCCTTATTGCTAATTGCTGGATCCCAGAGGACTTCCTATCAGCAAGTTACCACTATATATGGCTTAGATGATTCCTTGTTACTACGCATCAGCCTTATTGCTAATAGCTGGATGCCTGAGGACTTCCTATCAGCAAGTTACCACTATATATGCCTTAGATGATTCCTTGTTACTACACATCAGCGTTATTGCTAATTGCTGGAGGACTTCCTATCAGCAAGTTACCACTATATATGCCTTAGATGATTCCTTGTTACTACGCATCAGCCTTATTGCTAATTGCTGGATGCTGGAGGACTTCCTATCAGAAAGTTACCACTATATATGCCTTAGATGATTCCTTGTTACTACGCATCAGCCTTATTGCTAATTGCTGGGTGCCGGAGGACTTCCTATCAGCAAGTTACCACTATATATGCCTTAGATGATTCCTTGTTACTATGCATCAGCCTTATTGCTAATTGCTGGATGCTGGAAGACTTCCTATCAGCAAGTTACCACTATATATGGCTTAGATGATTCCTTGTTACTAGACATCAGGCTTATTGCTAATTGCTGGATGCCGGAGGTCTTCCTATCAGCAAGTTACCACTATATATGCCTTAGATGATTCCTTGTTACTACGCATCAGCCTTATTGCTAATTGCTGGATGCTGGAGGACTTCCTATCAGCAAGTTACCACTATATATGCCTTAGATGATTCCTTGTTACTACGCATCAGCCTTATTGCTAATTGCTGGATGCCGGAGGACTTCCTATCAGCAAGTTACCACTATATATGCCTTAGATGATTCCTTGTTACTACGCATCAGCCTTATTGCTAATTGCTGGATGCCGGAGGACTTCCTATCAGCAAGTTACCACTATATATGCCTTAGATGATTCCTTGTTACTACGCATCAGCCTTATTGCTAATTGCTGGATGCCGGAGGACTTCCTATCAGCAAGTTACCACTATATTTGCCTTAGATGATTCCTTGTTACTATGCATCAGTCTTATTTCTAATTGCTGGATGCCGGAGGACTTCCTATCAGCAAGTTACCACTATATATGCCTTAGATGATTCCTTGTTACTACGCATCAGCCTTATTGCTAATTGCTGGATGCCGGAGGACTTCCTATCAGCAAATTACCACTATATATGCCTTAGATGATTCCTTGTTACTACACATCAGCCTTATTCCTAATAGCTGGATGCCGGAGGACTTCCTATCAGCAAGTTACCACGATATATGCCTTAGATGATTCCTTGTTACTACGCATCAGCCTTACTGCTAATTGCTGGATACCGGAGGACTTCCTATCAGCAAGTTACCACTATATATGACTTAGATGATTCCTTGTTACTACGCATCAGCCTTACTGCTAATTGCTGGATGCCGGAGGACTTCCTATCAGCAAGTTACCACTATATATGCCTTAGATGATTCCTTGTTACTACGCATCAGCCTTATTGCTAATTGCTGGATGCCGGAGGACTTCCTATCAGCAAGTTACCACTATATATGCCTTAGATGATTCCTTGTTACTACGCATCAGCCTTATTGCTAATTGCTGGATGCCGGAGGACTTCCTATCAGCAAGTTACCACTATATTTGCCTTAGATGATTCCTTGTTACTATGCATCAGTCTTATTTCTAATTGCTGGATGCCGGAGGACTTCCTATCAGCAAGTTACCACTATATATGCCTTAGATGATTCCTTGTTACTACGCATCAGCCTTACTGCTAATTGCTGGATACCGGAGGACTTCCTATCAGCAAGTTACCACTATATATTCCTTAGATGATTCCTTGTTACTACGCATCAGCCTTATTGCTAATTGCTGGAAGCCGGAGGACTTCCTATCAGCAAGTTATCACTATATATGCCTTAGATGATTCCTTGTTACTACGCATCAGCCTTATTGCTAATTGCTGGATGCCGGAGGACTTCCTATCAGCAAGTTACCACTATATATGCCTTAGATGATTCATTGTTACTACGCATCAGCCTTATTGCTAATTGCTGGATGCCGGAGGACTTCCTATCAGCAAGTTACCACTATATATGCCTTAGATGATTCCATCTTACTACGCATCAGCCTTACTGCTAATTGCTGGATGCCGGAGGACTTCCTATCTGCAAGTTACCACTATATATGCCTTAGATGATTCCTTGTTACTACGCATCAGCCTTATTGCTAATTGCTGGATGCTGGAGGACTTCCTATCAGCAAGTTACCACTATACATGCCATGGATGATTCCATCTTCCTACGCATCAGCCTTATTGCTAATTGCTGGATGCCGGAGGACTTCCTATCAGCAAGTTACCACTATATATGCCTTAGATGATTCCTTGTTACTACACATCAGCCTTATTGCTAATTGCTGGATGCCAGAGGACTTCCTATCAGCAAGTTACCACTATATATGCCTTAGATGATTCCTTGTTACTACGCATCAGCCTTATTGCTAATTGCTGGATGCCGGAGGACTTCCTATCAGCAAGTTACCACTATATATGCCTTAGATGATTCCTTGTTACTACGCATCAGCCTTATTGCTAATTGCTGGATGCCGGAGGACTTCCTATCAGCAAGTTACCACTATATTTGCCTTAGATGATTCCTTGTTACTATGCATCAGTCTTATTTCTAATTGCTGGATGCCGGAGGACTTCCTATCAGCAAGTTACCACTATATATGCCTTAGATGATTCCTTGTTACTACGCATCAGCCTTACTGCTAATTGCTGGATACCGGAGGACTTCCTATCAGCAAGTTACCACTATATATTCCTTAGATGATTCCTTGTTACTACGCATCAGCCTTATTGCTAATTGCTGGAAGCCGGAGGACTTCCTATCAGCAAGTTATCACTATATATGCCTTAGATGATTCCTTGTTACTACGCATCAGCCTTATTGCTAATTGCTGGATGCCGGAGGACTTCCTATCAGCAAGTTACCACTATATATGCCTTAGATGATTCATTGTTACTACGCATCAGCCTTATTGCTAATTGCTGGATGCCGGAGGACTTCCTATCAGCAAGTTACCACTATATATGCCTTAGATGATTCCATCTTACTACGCATCAGCCTTACTGCTAATTGCTGGATGCCGGAGGACTTCCTATCTGCAAGTTACCACTATATATGCCTTAGATGATTCCTTGTTACTACGCATCAGCCTTATTGCTAATTGCTAGATGCTGGAGGACTTCCTATCAGCAAGTTACCACTATACATGCCATGGATGATTCCATCTTCCTACGCATCAGCCTTATTGCTAATTGCTGGATGCCGGAGGACTTCCTATCAGCAAGTTACCACTATATATGCCTTAGATGATTCCTTGTTACTACACATCAGCCTTATTGCTAATTGCTGGATGCCAGAGGACTTCCTATCAGCAAGTTACCACTATATATGCCTTAGATGATTCCTTGTTACTACGCCTTATTGCTAATTGCTGGATGCCGGAGGGCATCCTATCAGCAAGTTACCACTATATATGCCTTAGATGATTCCTTGTTACTACATATCAGCCTTATTGCTAATTGCTGGATGCCGGAGGACTTCCTATCTGCAAGTTACCACTATATATGCCTTAGATGATTCCTTGTTACTACGCATCAGCCTTATTGCTAATTGCTGGATGCCGGAGGGCTTCCTATCAGCAAGTTACCACTATATATGCCTTAGATGATTCCTTTTTACTACGCATCAGCCTTATTGCTAATTGCTGGATGCCGGAGGACTTCCTATCAGCAAGTTACCACTATATATGCCTTAGATGATTCCTTGTTACTACGCATCAGCCTTATTGCTAATTGCTGGATGCAGGAGGACTTCCTATCAGCAAGTTACCACTATATATGGCTTAGATGATTCCTTGTTACTACGCATCAGCCTTATTGCTAATTGCTGGATGCCGGAGGACTTTCTATCAGCAAGTTACCACTATATATGCCTTAGATGATTCATTGTTACTACGCATCAGCCTTATTGCTAATTGCTGGATCCCAGAGGACTTCCTATCAGCAAGTTACCACTATATATGGCTTAGATGATTCCTTGTTACTACGCATCAGCCTTATTGCTAATAGCTGGATGCCTGAGGACTTCCTATCAGCAAGTTACCACTATATATGCCTTAGATGATTCCTTGTTACTACACATCAGCGTTATTGCTAATTGCTGGAGGACTTCCTATCAGCAAGTTACCACTATATATGCCTTAGATGATTCCTTGTTACTACGCATCAGCCTTATTGCTAATTGCTGGATGCTGGAGGACTTCCTATCAGAAAGTTACCACTATATATGCCTTAGATGATTCCTTGTTACTATGCATCAGCCTTATTGCTAATTGCTGGGTGCCGGAGGACTTCCTATCAGCAAGTTACCACTATATATGCCTTAGATGATTCCTTGTTACTATGCATCAGCCTTATTGCTAATTGCTGGATGCTGGAAGACTTCCTATCAGCAAGTTACCACTATATATGGCTTAGATGATTCCTTGTTACTAGACATCAGGCTTATTGCTAATTGCTGGATGCCGGAGGTCTTCCTATCAGCAAGTTACCACTATATATGCCTTAGATGATTCCTTGTTACTACGCATCAGCCTTATTGCTAATTGCTGGATGCCGGAGGACTTCCTATCAGCAAGTTACCACTATATATGCCTTAGATGATTCCTTGTTACTACGCATCAGCCTTATTGCTAATTGCTGGATGCCGGAGGACTTCCTATCAGCAAGTTACCACTATATATGCCTTAGATGATTCCTTGTTACTACGCATCAGCCTTATTGCTAATTGCTGGATGCTGGAGGACTTCCTATCAGCAAGTTACCACTATATATGCCTTAGATGATTCCTTGTTACTAAGCATCAGCCTTAATGCTAATTGCTGGATGCTGGAGGACTTCCTATCAGCAAGTTACCACTATATATGCCTTAGATGATTCCTTATTACTACACATCAGCCTTATTGCTAATTGCTGGATGCCGGAGGACTTCCTATCAGCAAGTTACCACTATATATGCCTTAGATGATTCCTTGTTACTACGCCTTCTTGCTAATTGCTGGATGCCGGAGGACTTCCTATCAGCAAGTTACCACTATATATGCCTTAGATGATTCCTTGTTACTACGCATCAGCCTTATTGCTAATTGCTGGATGCCGGAGGACTTCCTATCAGCAAGTTACCACTATATATGCCTTAGATGATTCCGTGTTACTACGCATCAGCCTTATTGCTAATTGCTGGATTCCGGGGGACTTCCTATCAGCACGTTACCACTATATATGCCTTAGATGATTCCTTGTTACTACGCCTTATTGCTAATTGCTGGATGCTGCAGGACTTCCTATCTGCAAGTTACCACTATATATGCCTTAGATGATTCATTGTTACAATGCATCAGCCTTATTGCTAATTGCTGGATGCCGCAGGACTTCCTATCAGCAAGTTACCACTATATATGCCTTAGATGATTCATTGTTACTACGCATCAGCCTTATTGCTAATTGCTGGATGCCGGAGGACTTCCTATCAGCAAGTTACCACTATATATGCCTTAGATGATTCCTTGTTACTGCGCATCAGCCTTATTGCTAATTGCTGGATGCCAGAGGACTTCCTATCAGCAAGTTACCACTATATATGCCTTAGATGATTCCTTGTTACTACATATCAGCCTTATTGCTAATTGCTGGATGCCGGAGGACTTCCTATCAGCAAGTTACCACTATATATGCCTTAGATGATTCCTTGTTACTACGCATCAGCCTTATTGCTAATTGCTGGATGCCGGAGGGCTTCCTATCAGCAAGTTACCACTATATATGCCTTAGATGATTCCTTGTTACTACGCATCAGCCTTATTGCTAATTGCTGGATGCCGGAGGACTTCCTATCAGCAAGTTACCACTATATATGCCTTAGATGATTCCTTGTTACTACGCATCAGCCTTATTGCTAATTGCTGGATGCCGGAGGACTTCCTATCAGCAAGTTACCACTATATATGCCTTAGATGATTCCTTGTTACTACGCATCAGCCTTATTGCTAATTGCTGGATGCCGGAGGACTTCCTATCAGCAAGTTACCACTATATATGCCTTAGATGATTCTTTGTTACTACGCATCAGCCTTATTGCTAATTGCTGGATCCCAGAGGACTTCCTATCAGCAAGTTACCACTATATATGGCTTAGATGATTCCTTGTTACTACACATCAGCCTTATTGCTAATTGCTGGATGCCGGAGGACTTCCTATCAGCAAGTTACCACTATATATGCCTTAGATGATTCCTTGTTACTACGCCTTCTTGCTAATTGCTGGATGCCGGAGGACTTCCTATCAGCAAGTTACCACTATATATGCCTTAGATGATTCCTTGTTACTACGCATCAGCCTTATTGCTAATTGCTGGATGCCGGAGGACTTCCTATCAGCAAGTTACCACTATATATGCCTTAGATGATTCCTTGTTACTACGCCTTATTGCTAATTGCTGGATGCTGGAGGACTTCCTATCTGCAAGTTACCACTATATATGCTTTAGATGATTCATTGTTACAATGCATCAGCCTTATTGCTAATTGCTGGAAGCCGGAGTACTTCCTGTCAGCAAGTTACCACTATATATGCCTTAGATGATTCATTGTTACTACGCATCAGCCTTATTGCTAATTGCTGGATGCCGGAGGACTTCCTATCAGCAAGTTACCACTATATATGCCTTAGATGATTCCTTGTTACTGCGCATCAGCCTTATTGCTTATTGCTGGATGCCGGAGGACTTCCTATCAGCAAGTTACCACTATATATGCCTTAGATGATTCATTGTTACTACGCATCAGCCTTATTGCTAATTGCTGGATGCCGGAGGACTTCCTATCAGCAAGTTACCACTATATATGCCTTAGATGATTCCTTGTTACTACGCATCAGCCATATTGCTAATTGCTGGATGCCGGAGGACTTCCTATCAGCAAGTTACCACTATTTATGGCTTAGATGATTCCTTGTTACTACGCCTTAATGCTATTTGCTGGATGCCGGAGGACTTCCTATCAGCAAGTTACCACTATATATGCCTTAGATGATTCCTTGTTACTACGCATCAGCCTTACTGCTAATTGCTGGATGCCGGAGGACTTCCTATCAGCAAATTACCACTATATATGCCTTAGATGATTCCTTGTTACTACGCATCAGCCTTATTGCTAATTGCTAGATGCTGGAGGACTTCCTGTCAGCAAGTTACCACTATATATGCCTTAGATGATTCATTGTTACTACGCATCAGCCTTAATGCTAATTGCTGGATGCCGGAGGACTTCCTATTAGCAAGATACCACTATATATGCCTTAGATGATTCCTTGTTACTACGCATCAGCCTTACTGCTAATTGCTGGATGCCGGAGGACTTCCTATTAGAAAGTTATCACTATATATGCCTTAGATGATTCATTGTTACTACGCATCAGCCTTATTGCTAATTGCTGGATGCTGCAGGACTTCCAATCAGCAAGTTACCACTATATATGCCTCAGATGATTACTACGCATCAGCCTTATTGCTATTTGCTGGATGCCGGAGGACTTCCTATCAGCAAGTTACCACTATATATGCCTTAGATGATTCCTTGTTACTACGCATCAGCCTTATTGCTAATTGCTGGATGCCGGAGGGCTTCCTATCTGCAAGTTATCACTATATATGCCTTAGATGATTACTACGCATCAGCCTTATTGCTAATTGCTGGATGCCGGAGGACTTCCTATCAGCAAGTTACCACTATATATGCCTTAGATGATTCCTTGTTACTACGCATCAGCCTTATTGCTAATTGCTGGATGCCAGAGGGCTTCCTATCAGCAAGTTACCACTATATATGCCTTAGATGATTCCTTGTTACTACGCATCAGCCTTATTGCTAATTGCTGGATGCCGGAGGACTTCCTATCAGCAAGTTACCACTATGTATGCCTTAGATGATTCCTTGTTACTACGCGTCAGCCTTATTGCTAATTGCTGGATGCCGGAGGACTTCCTATCAGCAAGTTACCACTATATTTGCCTTAGATGATTCCTTGTTACTATGCATCAGTCTTATTTCTAATTGCTGGATGCCGGAGGACTTCCTATCAGCAAGTTACCACTATATATGCCTTAGATGATTCCTTGTTACTACGCATCAGCCGTATTGCTAATTGCTGGATGCCGGAGGACTTCCTATCAGCAAATTACCACTATATATGCCTTAGATGATTCCTTGTTACTACACATCAGCCTTATTCCTAATAGCTGGATGCCGGAGGACTTCCTATCAGCAAGTTACCACGATATATGCCTTAGATGATTCCTTGTTACTACGCATCAGCCTTACTGCTAATTGCTGGATACCGGAGGACTTCCTATCAGCAAGTTACCACTATATATGCCTTAGATGATTCCTTGTTACTACGCATCAGCCTTACTGCTAATTGCTGGATGCCGGAGGACTTCCTATCAGCAAGTTACCACTATATATGCCTTAGATGATTCCTTGTTACTAAGCATCAGCCTTATTGCTAATTGCTGGATGCCGGAGGACTTCGTATCAGCAAGTTACCACTATATATGCCTTAGATGATTCCTTGTTACTACGCATCAGCCTTATTGCTAATTGCTGGATGCCGGAGGACTTCCTATCAGCAAGTTACCACTATATTTGCCTTAGATGATTCCTTGTTACTATGCATCAGTCTTATTTCTAATTGCTGGATGCCGGAGGACTTCCTATCAGCAAGTTACCACTATATATGCCTTAGATGACTCCTTGTTACTACGCATCAGCCTTACTGCTAATTGCTGGATACCGGAGGACTTCCTATCAGCAAGTTACCACTATATATTCCTTAGATGATTCCTTGTTACTACGCATCAGCCTTATTGCTAATTGCTGGAAGCCGGAGGACTTCCTATCAGCAAGTTATCACTATATATGCCTTAGATGATTCCTTGTTACTACGCATCAGCCTTATTGCTAATTGCTGGATGCCGGAGGACTTCCTATCAGCAAGTTACCACTATATATGCCTTAGATGATTCATTGTTACTACGCATCAGCCTTATTGCTAATTGCTGGATGCCGGAGGACTTCCTATCAGCAAGTTACCACTATATATGCCTTAGATGATTCCTTCTTACTACGCATCAGCCTTACTGCTAATTGCTGGATGCCGGAGGACTTCCTATCTGCAAGTTACCACTATATATGCCTTAGATGATTCCTTGTTACTACGCATCAGCCTTATTGCTAATTGCTGGATGCTGGAGGACATCCTATCAGCAAGTTACCACTATACATGCCATGGATGATTCCATCTTCCTACGCATCAGCCTTATTGCTAATTGCTGGATGCCGGAGGATTTCCTATCAGCAAGTTACCACTATATATGCCTTAGATGATTCCTTGTTACTACACATCAGCCTTATTGCTAATTGCTGGATGCCAGAGGACTTCCTATCAGCAAGTTACCACTATATATGCCTTAGATGATTCCTTGTTACTACGCCTTATTGCTAATTGCTGGATGCCGGCGGGCTTCCTATCAGCAAGTTACCACTATATATGCCTTAGATGATTCCTTGTTACTATGCATCAGCCTTATTGCTAATTGCTGGATGCTGGAAGACTTCCTATCAGCAAGTTACCACTATATATGGCTTAGATGATTCCTTGTTACTAGACATCAGGCTTATTGCTAATTGCTGGATGCCGGAGGTCTTCCTATCAGCAAGTTGCCACTATATATGCCTTAGATGATTCCTTGTTACTACGCATCAGCCTTATTGCTAATTGCTGGATGCCGGAGGACTTCCTATCAGCAAGTTAACACTATATATGCCTTAGATGATTCCTTGTTACTACGCATCAGCCTTATTGCTAATTGCTGGATGCCGGAGGACTTCCTATCAACAAGTTACCACTATATATGCCTTAGATGATTCCTTGTTACTACGCATCAGCCTTATTGCTAATTGCTGGATGCTGGAGGACTTCCTATCAGCAAGTTACCACTATATATGCCTTAGATGATTCCTTGTTACTAAGCATCAGCCTTAATGCTAATTGCTGGATGCTGGAGGACTTCCTATCAGCAAGTTACCACTATATATGCCTTAGATGATTCCTTGTTACTACACATCTGCCTTATTGCTAATTGCTGGATGCCGGAGGACTTCCTATCAGCAAATTACCACTATATATGCCTTAGATGATTCCTTGTTACTACGCCTTCTTGCTAATTGCTGGATGCCGGAGGACTTCCTATCAGCAAGTTACCACTATATATGCCTTAGATGATTCCTTGTTACTACGCATCAGCCTTATTGCTAATTGCTGGATGCCGGAGGACTTCCTATCAGCAAGTTACCACTATATATGCCTTAGATGATTCCTTGTTACTACGCATCAGCCTTATTGCTAATTGCTGGATTCCGGGGGACTTCCTATCAGCAAGTTACCACTATATATGCCTTAGATGATTCCTTGTTACTACGCCTTATTGCTAATTGCTGGATGCTGGAGGACTTCCTATCTGCAAGTTACCACTATATATGCTTTAGATGATTCATTGTTACAATGCATCAGCCTTATTGCTAATTGCTGGAAGCCGGAGTACTTCCTATCAGCAAGTTACCACTATATATGCCTTAGATGATTCATTGTTACTACGCATCAGCCTTATTGCTAATTGCTGGATGCCGGAGGACTTCCTATCAGCAAGTTACCACTATATATGCCTTAGATGATTCCTTGTTACTACGCATCAGCCATATTGCTAATTGCTGGATGCCGGAGGACTTCCTATCAGCAAGTTACCACTATTTATGGCTTAGATGATTCCTTGTTACTACGCCTTAATGCTATTTGCTGGATGCCGGAGGACTTCCTATCAGCAAGTTACCACTATATATGCCTTAGATGATTCCTTGTTACTACGCATCAGCCTTACTGCTAATTGCTGGATGCCGGAGGACTTCCTATCAGCAAGTTACCACTATATATGCCTTAGATGATTCCTTGTTACTACGCATCAGCCTTATTGCTAATTGCTAGATGCTGGAGGACTTCCTATCAGCAAGTTACCACTATATATGCCTTAGATGATTCATTGTTACTACGCATCAGCCTTAATGCTAATTGCTGGATGCCGGAGGACTTCCTATTAGCAAGATACCACTATATATGCCTTAGATGATTCCTTGTTACTACGCATCAGCCTTACTGCTAATTGCTGGATGCCGGAGGACTTCCTATTAGAAAGTTATCACTATATATGCCTTAGATGATTCATTGTTACTACGCATCAGCCTTATTGCTAATTGCTGGATGCTGGAGGACTTCCAATCAGCAAGTTGCCACTATATATGCCTCAGATGATTACTACGCATCAGCCTTATTGCTATTTGCTGGATGCCGGAGGACTTCCTATCAGCAAGTTACCACTATATATGCCTTAGATGATTCCTTGTTACTACGCATCAGCCTTATTGCTAATTGCTGGATGCCGGAGGGCTTCCTATCTGCAAGTTATCACTATATATGCCTTAGATGATTACTACGCATCAGCCTTATTGCTAATTGCTGGATGCCGGAGGACTTCCTATCAGCAAGTTACCACTATATATGCCTTAGATGATTCCTTGTTACTACGCATCAGCCTTATTGCTAATTGCTGGATGCCAGAGGGCTTCCTATCAGCAAGTTACCACTATATATGCCTTAGATGATTCCTTGTTACTACGCATCAGCCTTATTGCTAATTGCTGGATGCCGGAGGACTTCCTATCAGCAAGTTACCACTATGTATGCCTTAGATGATTCCTTGTTACTACGCATCAGCCTTATTGCTAATTGCTGGATGACGGAGGACTTCCTATCAGCAAGTTACCACTATATTTGCCTTAGATGATTCCTTGTTACTATGCATCAGTCTTATTTCTAATTGCTGGATGCCGGAGGACTTCCTATCAGCAAGTTACCACTATATATGCCTTAGATGATTCCTTGTTACTACGCATCAGCCGTATTGCTAATTGCTGGATGCTGGAGGACTTCCTATCAGCAAATTACCACTATATATGCCTTAGATGATTCCTTGTTACTACACATCAGCCTTATTCCTAATAGCTGGATGCCGGAGGACTTCCTATCAGCAAGTTACCACGATATATGCCTTAGATGATTCCTTGTTACTACGCATCAGCCTTACTGCTAATTGCTGGATACCGGAGGACTTCCTATCAGCAAGTTACCACTATATATGCCTTAGATGATTCCTTGTTACTACGCATCAGCCTTACTGCTAATTGCTGGATGCCGGAGGACTTCCTATCAGCAAGTTACCTCTATATATGCCTTAGATGATTCCTTGTTACTAAGCATCAGCCTTATTGCTAATTGCTGGATGCCGGAGGACTTCCTATCAGCAAGTTACCACTATATATGCCTTAGATGATTCCTTGTTACTACGCATCAGCCTTATTGCTAATTGCTGGATGCCGGAGGACTTCCTATCAGCAAGTTACCACTATATTTGCCTTAGATGATTCCTTGTTACTATGCATCAGTCTTATTTCTAATTGCTGGATGCCGGAGGACTTCCTATCAGCAAGTTACCACTATATATGCCTTAGATGGCTCCTTGTTACTACGCATCAGCCTTACTGCTAATTGCTGGATACCGGAGGACTTCCTATCAGCAAGTTACCACTATATATTCCTTAGATGATTCCTTGTTACTACGCATCAGCCTTATTGCTAATTGCTGGAAGCCGGAGGACTTCCTATCAGCAAGTTATCACTATATATGCCTTAGATGATTCCTTGTTACTACGCATCAGCCTTATTGCTAATTGCTGGATGCCGGAGGACTTCCTATCAGCAAGTTACCACTATATATGCCTTAGATGATTCATTGTTACTACGCATCAGCCTTATTGCTAATTGCTGGATGCCGGAGGACTTCCTATCAGCAAGTTACCACTATATATGCCTTAGATGATTCCTTCTTACTACGCATCAGCCTTACTGCTAATTGCTGGATGCCGGAGGACTTCCTATCTGCAAGTTACCACTATATATGCCTTAGATGATTCCTTGTTACTACGCATCAGCCTTATTGCTAATTGCTGGATGCTGGAGGACTTCCTATCAGCAAGTTACCACTATACATGCCATGGATGATTCCATCTTCCTACGCATCAGCCTTATTGCTAATTGCTGGATGCCGGAGGACTTCCTATCAGCAAGTTACCACTATATATGCCTTAGATGATTCCTTGTTACTACACATCAGCCTTATTGCTAATTGCTGGATGCCAGAGGACTTCCTATCAGCAAGTTACCACTATATATGCCTTAGATGATTCCTTGTTACTACGCCTTATTGCTAATTGCTGGATGCCGGAGGGCTTCCTATCAGCAAGTTACCACTATATATGCCTTAGATGATTCCTTGTTACTACATATCAGCCTTATTGCTAATTGCTGGATGCCGGAGGACTTCCTATCAGCAAGTTACCACTATATATGCCTTAGATGATTCCTTGTTACTACGCATCAGCCTTATTGCTAATTGCTGGATGCCGGTAGGCTTCCTATCAGCAAGTTACCACTATATATGCCTTAGATGATTCCTTGTTACTACGCATCAGCCTTATTGCTAATTGCTGGATGCCGGAGGACTTCCTATCAGCAAGTTACCACTATATATGCCTTAGATGATTACTTGTTACTACGCATCAGCCTTATTGCTAATTGCTGGATGCCGGAGGACTTCCTATCAGCAAGTTACCACTATATATGGCTTAGATGATTCCTTGTTACTATGCATCAGCCTTATTGCTAATTGCTGGATGCCGGAGGACTTCCTATCAGCAAGTTACCACTATATATGCCTTAGATGATTCATTGTTACTACGCATCAGCCTTATTGCTAATTGCTGGATCCCAGAGGACTTCCTATCAGCAAGTTACCACTATATATGGCTTAGATGATTCCTTGTTACTACGCATCAGCCTTATTGCTAATAGCTGGATGCCTGAGGACTTCCTATCAGCAAGTTACCACTATATATGCCTTAGATGATTCCTTGTTACTACACATCAGCGTTATTGCTAATTGCTGGAGGACTTCCTATCAGCAAGTTACCACTATATATGCCTTAGATGATTCCTTGTTACTACGCATCAGCCTTATTGCTAATTGCTGGATGCTGGAGGACTTCCTATCAGAAAGTTACCACTATATATGCCTTAGATGATTCCTTGTTACTACATATCAGCCTTATTGCTAATTGCTGGATGCCGGAGGACTTCCTATCAGCAAGTTACCACTATATATGCCTTAGATGATTCCTTGTTACTACGCATCAGCCTTATTGCTAATTGCTGGATGCCGGTAGGCTTCCTATCAGCAAGTTACCACTATATATGCCTTAGATGATTCCTTGTTACTACGCATCAGCCTTATTGCTAATTGCTGGATGCCGGAGGACTTCCTATCAGCAAGTTACCACTATATATGCCTTAGATGATTACTTGTTACTACGCATCAGCCTTATTGCTAATTGCTGGATGCCGGAGGACTTCCTATCAGCAAGTTACCACTATATATGGCTTAGATGATTCCTTGTTACTATGCATCAGCCTTATTGCTAATTGCTGGATGCCGGAGGACTTCCTATCAGCAAGTTACCACTATATATGCCTTAGATGATTCATTGTTACTACGCATCAGCCTTATTGCTAATTGCTGGATCCCAGAGGACTTCCTATCAGCAAGTTACCACTATATATGGCTTAGATGATTCCTTGTTACTACGCATCAGCCTTATTGCTAATAGCTGGATGCCTGAGGACTTCCTATCAGCAAGTTACCACTATATATGCCTTAGATGATTCCTTGTTACTACACATCAGCGTTATTGCTAATTGCTGGAGGACTTCCTATCAGCAAGTTACCACTATATATGCCTTAGATGATTCCTTGTTACTACGCATCAGCCTTATTGCTAATTGCTGGATGCTGGAGGACTTCCTATCAGAAAGTTACCACTATATATGCCTTAGATGATTCCTTGTTACTACGCATCAGCCTTATTGCTAATTGCTGGGTGCCGGAGGACTTCCTATCAGCAAGTTACCACTATATATGCCTTAGATGATTCCTTGTTACTATGCATCAGCCTTATTGCTAATTGCTGGATGCTGGAAGACTTCCTATCAGCACGTTACCACTATATATGGCTTAGATGATTCCTTGTTACTAGACATCAGGCTTATTGCTAATTGCTGGATGCCGGAGGTCTTCCTATCAGCAAGTTACCACTATATATGCCTTAGATGATTCCTTGTTACTACGCATCAGCCTTATTGCTAATTGCTGGATGCCGGAGGACTTCCTATCAGCAAGTTACCACTATATATGCCTTAGATGATTCCTTGTTACTACGCATCAGCCTTATTGCTAATTGCTGGATGCCGGAGGACTTCCTATCAGCAAGTGACCACTATATATGCCTTAGATGATTCCTTGTTACTACGCATCAGCCTTATTGCTAATTGCTGGATGCTGGAGGACTTCCTATCAGCAAGTTACCACAATATATGCCTTAGATGATTCCTTGTTACTAAGCATCAGCCTTAATGCAAATTGCTGGATGCTGGAGGACTTCCTATCAGCAAGTTACCACTATATATGCCTTAGATGATTCCTTGTTACTACGCATCAGCCATATTGCTAATTGCTGGATGCCGGAGGACTTCCTATCAGCAAGTTTCCACTATTTATGGCTTAGATCATTCCTTGTAACTACGCCTTAATGCTATTTGCTGGATGCCGGAGGACTTCCTATCAGCAAGTTACCACTATATATGCCTTAGATGATTCCTTGTTACTACGCATCAGCCTTACTGCTAATTGCTGGATGCCGGAGGACTTCCTATCAGCAAGTTACCACTATATATGCCTTAGATGATTCCTTGTTACTACGCATCAGCCTTATTGCTAATTGCTAGATGCTGGAGGACTTCCTATCAGCAAGTTACCACTATATATGCCTTAGATGATTCATTGTTACTACGCATCAGCCTTAATGCTAATTGCTGGATGCCGGAGGACTTCCTATTAGCAAGATACCACTATATATGCCTTAGATGATTCCTTGTTACTACGCATCAGCCTTACTGCTAATTGCTGGATGCCGGAGGACTTCCTATTAGAAAGTTATCACTATATATGCCTTAGATGATTCATTGTTACTATGCATCAGCCTTATTGCTAATTGCTGGATGCTGGAGGACTTCCAATCAGCAAGTTACCACTATATATGCCTCAGATGATTACTACGCATCAGCCTTATTGCTATTTGCTGGATGCCGGAGGACTTCCTATCAGCAAGTTACCACTATATATGCCTTAGATGATTCCTTGTTACTACGCTTCAGCCTTATTGCTAATTGCTGGATGCCGGAGGGCTTCCTATCTGCAAGTTATCACTATATATGCCTTAGATGATTACTACGCATCAGCCTTATTGCTAATTGCTGGATGCCGGAGGACTTCCTATCAGCAAGTTACCACTATATATGCCTTAGATGATTCCTTGTTACTACGCATCAGCCTTATTGCTAATTGCTGGATGCCAGAGGGCTTCCTATCAGCAAGTTACCACTATATATGCCTTAGATGATTCCTTGTTACTACATATCAGCCTTATTGCTAATTGCTGGATGCCGGAGGACTTCCTATCAGCAAGTTACCACTATGTATGCCTTAGATGATTCCTTGTTACTACGCATCAGCCTTATTGCTAATTGCTGGATGCCGGAGGACTTCCTATCAGCAAGTTACCACTATATTTGCCTTAGATGATTCCTTGTTACTATGCATCAGTCTTATTTCTAATTGCTGGATGCCGGAGGACTTCCTATCAGCAAGTTACCACTATATATGCCTTAGATGATTCCTTGTTACTACGCATCAGCCTTATTGCTAATTGCTGGATGCCGGAGGACTTCCTATCAGCAAATTACCACTATATATGCCTTAGATGATTCCTTGTTACTACACATCAGCCTTATTCCTAATAGCTGGATGCCGGAGGACTTCCTATCAGCAAGTTACCACGATATATGCCTTAGATGATTCCTTGTTACTACGCATCAGCCTTACTGCTAATTGCTGGACACCGGAGGACTTCCTATCAGCAAGTTACCACTATATATGCCTTAGATGATTCCTTGTTACTACGCATCAGCCTGACTGCTAATTGCTGGATGCCGGAGGACTTCCTATCAGCAAGTTACCACTATATATGCCTTAGATGATTCCTTGTTACTACGCATCAGCCTTATTGCTAATTGCTGGATGCCGGAGGACTTCCTATCAGCAAGTTACCACTATATTTGCCTTAGATGATTCCTTGTTACTATGCATCAGTCTTATTTCTAATTGCTGGATGCCGGAGGACTTCCTATCAGCAAGTTACCACTATATATGCCTTAGATGATTCCTTGTTACTACGCATCAGCCTTACTGCTAATTGCTGGATACCGGAGGACTTCCTATCAGCAAGTTACCACTATATATTCCTTAGATGATTCCTTGTTACTACGCATCAGCCTTATTGCTAATTGCAGGAAGCCGGAGGACTTCCTATCAGCAAGTTATCACTATATATGCCTTAGATGATTCCTTGTTACTACGCATCAGCCTTATTGCTAATTGCTGGATGCCGGAGGACTTCCTATCAGCAAGTTACCACTATATATGCCTTAGATGATTCATTGTTACTACGCATCAGCCTTATTGCTAATTGCTTGATGCCGGAGGACTTCCTATCAGCAAGTTACCACTATATATGCCTTAGATGATTTCTTCTTACTACGCATCAGCCTTACTGCTAATTGCTGGATGCCGGAGGACTTCCTATCTGCAAGTTAACACTATATATGCCTTAGATGATTCCTTGTTACTACGCATCAGCCTTATTGCTAATTGCTGGATGCTGGAGGACTTCCTATCAGCAAGTTACCACTATACATGCCATGGATGATTCCATCTTCCTACGCATCAGCCTTATTGGTAATTGCTGGATGCCGGAGGACTTCCTATCAGCAAGTTACCACTATATATGCCTTAGATGATTCCTTGTTACTACACATCAGCCTTATTGCTAATTGCTGGATGCCAGAGGACTTCCTATCAGCAAGTTACCACTATATATGCCTTAGATGATTCCTTGTTACTACGCCTTATTGCTAATTGCTGGATGCGGGAGGGCTTCCTATCAGCAAGTTACCACTATATATGCCTTAGATGATTCCTTGTTACTACATATCAGCCTTATTGCTAATTGCTGAATGCCGGAGGACTTCCTATCAGCAAGTTACCACTATATATGCCTTAGATGATTCCTTGTTACTACGCATCAGCCTTATTGCTAATTGCTGGATGCCGGAGGGCTTCCTATCAGCAAGTTACCACTATATATGCCTTAGATGATTCCTTGTTACTACGCATGAGCCTTATTGCTAATTGCTGGATGCCGGAGGACTTCCTATCAGCAAGTTACCACTATATATGCCTTAGATGATTCCTTGTTACTACGCATCAGCCTTATTGCTAATTGCTGGATGCCGGAGGACTTCCTATCAGCAAGTTACCACTATATATGGCTTAGATGATTCCTTGTTACTACGCATCAGCCTTATTGCTAATTGCTGGATGCCGGAGGACTTCCTATCAGCAAGTTACCACTATATATGCCTTAGATGATTCATTGTTACTACGCATCAGCCTTATTGCTAATTGCTGGATCCCAGAGGACTTCCTATCAGCAAGTTACCACTATATATGGCTTAGATGATTCCTTGTTACTACGCATCAGCCTTATTGCTAATAGCTGGATGCCTGAGGACTTCCTATCAGCAAGTTACCACTATATATGCCTTAGATGATTCCTTGTTACTACACATCAGCGTTATTGCTAATTGCTGGAGGACTTCCTATCAGCAAGTTACCACTATATATGCCTTAGATGATTCCTTGTTACTACGCATCAGCCTTATTGCTGGATGCTGGAGGACTTCCTATCAGAAAGTTACCACTATATATGCCTTAGATGACTCCTTGTTACTACGCATCAGCCTTATTGCTAATTGCTGGGTGCCAGAGGACTTCCTATCAGCAAGTTTCCACTATATATGCCTTAGATGATTCCTTGTTACTATGCATCAGCCTTATTGCTAATTGCTGGATGCTGGAAGACTTCCTATCAGCAAGTTACCACTATATATGGCTTAGATGATTCCTTGTTACTAGACATCAGGCTTATTGCTAATTGCTGGATGCCGGAGGTCTTCCTATCAGCAAGTTACCACTATATATGCCTTAGATGATTCCTTGTTACTATGCATCAGCCTTATTGCTAATTGCTGGATGCCGGAGGACTTCCTATCAGCAAGTTACCACTATATATGCCTTAGATGATTCCTTGTTACTACGCATCAGCCTTATTGCTAATTGCTGGATGCCGGAGGACTTCCTATCAGCAAGTGACCACTATATATGCCTTAGATGATTCCTTGTTACTACGCATCAGCCTTATTGCTAATTGCTGGATGCTGGAGGACTTCCTATCAGCAAGTTACCACTATATATGCCTTAGATGATTCCTTGTTACTAAGCATCAGCCTTAATGCTAATTGCTGGATGCTGGAGGACTTCCTATCAGCAAGTTACCACTATATATGCCTTAGATGATTCCTTGTTACTACACATCAGCCTTATTGCTAATTGCTGGATGCCGGAGGACTTCCTATCAGCAAGTTACCACTATATATGCCTTAGATGATTCCTTGTTACTATGCATCAGCCTTCCTGCTAATTGCTGGTTGCCGGAGGACTTCCTATCAGCAAGTTACCACTATATATGCCTTAGATGATTCCTTGTTACTACGCATCAGCCTTATTGCTAATTGCTGGATGCCGGAGGACTTCCTATCAGCAAGTTACCACTATATATGCCTTAGATGATTCCTTGTTACTATGCATCAGCCTTCCTGCTAATTGCTGGATGCCGGAGGACTTCCTATCAGCAAGTTACCACTATATATGCCTTAGATGATTCCTTGTTACTATGCATCATCCTTATTGCTAATTGCTGGATGCTGGAGGACTTCCTATCACCACGTTATTACTATATATGCCTTAGATGATTCCTTGTTACTACGCATCAGCCTTACTGCTAATTGCTGGATGCCGGAGGACTTCCTATCAGCAAGTTACCACTATATATGCCTTAGATGATTCCTTGTTACTACGCATCAGCCTTATTGCTAATTGCTGGATGCTGGAGGACTTCCTATCAGCAAGTTACCACTATATATGCCTTAGATGATTCCTTGTTACTATGCATCAGTCTTATTTCTAATTGCTGGATGCCGGAGGACTTCCTATCAGCAAGTTACCACTATATATGCCTTAGATGATTCCTTGTTACTATGCATCAGCCTTATTGCTAATTGCTGGATGCCGGAGGACTTCCTATCAGCAAGTTACCACTATATATGCCTTAGATGATTCCTTGTTACTACGCATCAGCCTTATTGCTAATTGCTGGAAGCCGGAGGACTTCCTATCAGCAAGTTACCACTATATATGCCTTAGATGATTCCTTGTTACTATGCATCAGTCTTATTTCTAATTGCTGGATGCCGGAGGACTTCCTATCAGCAAGTTACCACTATATATGCCTTAGATGATTCCTTCTTACTACGCATCAGCCTTATTGCTAATTGCTGGATGCCGGAGGACTTCCTATCCGCAAGTTACCACTATATATGCCTTAGATGATTCCTTGATACTACGCATCAGCCTTATTGCTAATTGCTGGATGCCGGAGGACTTCCTATCAGCAAGTTACCACTATATATGCCTTAGATGATTCCTTGTTACTACGCCTTATTCCTAATTGCTGGATGCTGGAGGACTTCCTATCAGCAAGTTCCCACTATATATGCCTTAGATGATTCCTTGTTACTACGCATCAGCCTTATTGCTAATTGCTGGATGCCGGAGGACTTCCTATCAGCAAGTTACCACTATATATGCCTTAGATGATTCCTTGTTACTACGCATCAGCCTTATTGCTAATTGCTGGATTCCGGGGGACTTCCTATCAGCAAGTTACCACTATATATGCCTTAGATGATTCCTTGTTACTATGCCTTATTGCTAATTGCTGGATGCTGGAGGACTTCCTATCTGCAAGTTACCACTATATATGCCTTAGATGATTCATTGTTACTATGCATCAGCCTTAATGCTAATTGCTGGATGCCGGAGCACTTCCTATCAGCAAGTTACCACTATATATGCCTTAGATGATTCATTGTTACTACGCATCAGCCTTATTGCTAATTGCTGGATGCCGGAGGACTTCCTTTCAGCAAGTTACCACTATATATGCCTTAGATGATTCCTTGTTACTGCGCATCAGCCTTATTGCTATTTGCTGGATGCCGGAGGACTTCCTATCAGCAAGTTACCACTATATATGCCTTAGATGATTCATTGTTACTACGCATCAGCCTTATTGCTAATTGCTGGATGCCGGAGGACTTCCTATCAGCAAGTTACCACTATATATGCCTTAGATGATTCCTTGTTACTATGCATCAGCCATATTGCTAATTGCTGGATGCCGGAGGACTTCCTATCAGCAAGTTACCACTATTTATGGCTTAGATGATTCCTTGTTACTACGCCTTAATGCTATTTGCTGAATGCCGGAGGACTTCCTATCAGCAAGTTACCACTATATATGCCTTAGATGATTCCTTGTTACTACGCATCAGCCTTACTGCTAATTGGTGGATGCCGGAGGACTTCCTATCAGCACGTTACCACTATATATGCCTTAGATGATTCCTTGTTACTACGCATCAGCCTTATTGCTAATTGCTAGATGCCGGAGGACTTCCTATCAGCAAGTTACCACTATATATGCCTTAGATGATTCATTGTTACTACGCATCAGCCTTAATGCTAATTGCTGGATGCCGGAGGACTTCCTATCAGCAAGTTACCACTATATATGGCTTAGATGATTCCTTGTTACTATGCATCAGCCTTATTGCTAATTGCTGAATGCCGGAGGACGTCCTATCAGCAAGTTACCACTATATATGCCTTAGATGATTCCTTCTTACTACGCCTTATTGCTAATTGCTGGATGCTGGAGGACTTCCTATCAGCAAGTTACCACTATATATGCCTTAGATGATTCCTTGTTACTGCACCTTATTGCTAATTGCCGGATGCTGGAGGACTTCCTATCAGCAAGTTACCACTATATATGCCTTAGATAATTCCTTCTTGCTACGCATCAGCCTTATTGCTAATTGCTGGATGCCGGAGGACTTCCTATCAGCAAGTTACCACTATATATGGCTTAGATGAATCCTTCTTACTAAGCATCAGCCTTATTGCTAATTGCTGGATGCCGGAGGACTTCCTATCAGCAAGTTACCACTATATATGCCTTAGATGATTCCTTGTTACTACGCATCAGCCTTATTTCTAATTGCTGGATGCCGGAGGACTTCCTATCAGCAAGTTACCACTATATATGCCTTAGATGATTCCTTGTTACTACGCATCAGCCTTATTGCTAATTGCTGGATGCCGGAGGACTTCCTATCAGCAAGTTACCACTATATATGCCTTAGATGATTCCTTGTTACTACGCATCAGCCTTATTGCTAATTGCTGGATGCCGGAGGACTTCCTATCAGCAAGTTTCCACTATATATGCCTTAGGTGATTCCTTGTTACTACGCATCAGCCTTATTGCTAATTGCTGGATGCCGGAGGACTTCCTATCAGCAAGTTACCACTATATATGCCTTAGATGATTCCTTGTTACTACACATCAGCCTTATTGCTAATTGCTGGATGCCGGAGGACTTCCTATCAGCAAGTTACCACTATATATGCCTTAGATGATTCCTTGTTACTACGCATCAGCCTTATTGCTAATTGCTGGATGCCAGAGGACTTCCTATCAGCAAGTTACCACTATATATGCCTTAGATGATTCCTTGTTACTACGCCTTATTGCTAATTGCTGGATGCCGGAGGGCTTCCTATCAGCAAGTTACCACTATATATGCCTTAGATGATTCCTTGTTACTACATATCAGCCTTATTGCTAATTGCTGGATGCCGGAGGACTTCCTATCAGCAAGTTACCACTATATATGCCTTAGATGATTCCTTGTTACTACGCATCAGCCTTATTGCTAATTGCTGGATGCCGGAGGGCTTCCTATCAGCAAGTTACCACTATATATGCCTTAGATGATTCCTTGTTACTACGCATCAGCCTTATTGCTAATTGCTGGATGCCGGAGGACTTCCTATCAGCAAGTTACCACTATATATGCCTTAGATGATTCCTTGTTACTACGCATCAGCCTTATTGCTAATTGCTGGATGCCGGAGGACTTCCAATCAGCAAGTTACCACTATATATGGCTTAGATGATTCCTTGTTACTACGCATCAGCCTTATTGCTAATTGCTGGATGCCGGAGGACTTCCTATCAGCAAGTTACCACTATATATGCCTTAGATGATTCATTGTTACTACGCATCAGCCTTATTGCTAATTGCTGGATCCCAGAGGACTTCCTATCAGCAAGTTACCACTATATATGGCTTAGATGATTCCTTGTTACTACGCATCAGCCTTATTGCTAATAGCTGGATGCCTGAGGACTTCCTATCAGCAAGTTACCACTATATATGCCTTAGATGATTCCTTGTTACTACACATCAGCGTTATTGCTAATTGCTGGAGGACTTCCTATCAGCAAGTTACCACTATATATGCCTTAGATGATTCCTTGTTACTACGCATCAGCCTTATTGCTAATTGCTGGATGCTGGAGGACTTCCTATCAGAAAGTTACCACTATATATGCCTTAGATGATTCCTTGTTACTACGCATCAGCCTTATTGCTAATTGCTGGGTGCCGGAGGACTTCCTATCAGCAAGTTACCACTATATATGCCTTAGATGATTCCTTGTTACTATGCATCAGCCTTATTGCTAATTGCTGGATGCTGGAAGACTTCCTATCAGCAAGTTACCACTATATATGGCTTAGATGATTCCTTGTTACTAGACATCAGGCTTATTGCTAATTGCTGGATGCCGGAGGACTTCCTATCAGCAAGTTACCACTATATATGCCTTAGATGATTCCTTGTTACTACACATCAGCCTTATTGCTAATTGCTGGATGCCGGAGGACTTCCTATCAGCAAGTTACCACTATATATGCCTTAGATGATTCCTTGTTACTACGCCTTATTGCTAATTGCTGGATGCCGGAGGGCTTCCTATCAGCAAGTTACCACTATATATGCCTTAGATGATTCCTTGTTACTACGCATCAGCCTTATTGCTAATTGCTGGATGCCGGAGGGCTTCCTATCAGCAAGTTACCACTATATATGCCTTAGATGATTCCTTGTTACTACGCATCAGCCTTATTGCTAATTGCTGGATGCCGGAGGACTTCCTATCAGCAAGTTACCACTATATATGCCTTAGATGATTCCTTGTTACTACGCATCAGCCTTATTGCTAATTGCTGGATGCCGGAGGACTTCCTATCAGCAAGTTACCACTATATATGGCTTAGATGATTCCTTGTTACTACGCATCAGCCTTATTGCTAATTGCTGGATGCCGGAGGACTTCCTATCAGCAAGTTACCACTATATATGCCTTAGATGATTCATTGTTACTACGCATCAGCCTTATTGCTAATTGCTGGATCCCAGAGGACTTCCTATCAGCAAGTTACCACTATATATGGCTTAGATGATTCCTTGTTACTACGCATCAGCCTTATTGCTAATAGCTGGATGCCTGAGGACTTCCTATCAGCAAGTTACCACTATATATGCCTTAGATGATTCCTTGTTACTACACATCAGCGTTATTGCTAATTGCTGGAGGACTTCCTATCAGCAAGTTACCACTATATATGCCTTAGATGATTCCTTGTTACTACGCATCAGCCTTATTGCTAATTGCTGGATGCTGGAGGACTTCCTATCAGAAAGTTACCACTATATATGCCTTAGATGATTCCTTGTTACTACGCATCAGCCTTATTGCTAATTGCTGGGTGCCGGAGGACTTCCTATCAGCAAGTTACCACTATATATGCCTTAGATGATTCCTTGTTACTATGCATCAGCCTTATTGCTAATTGCTGGATGCTGGAAGACTTCCTATCAGCAAGTTACCACTATATATTGCTTAGATGATTCCTTGTTACTAGACATCAGGCTTATTGCTAATTGCTGGATGCCGGAGGTCTTCCTATCAGCAAGTTACCACTATATATGCCTTAGATGATTCCTTGTTACTACGCATCAGCCTTATTGCTAATTGCTGGATGCCGGAGGCCTTCCTATCAGCAAGTTACCACTATATATGCCTTAGATGATTCCTTGTTACTACGCATCAGCCTTATTGCTAATTGCTGGATGCCGGAGGACTTCCTATCAGCAAGTGACCACTATATATGCCTTAGATGATTCCTTGTTACTACGCATCAGCCTTATTGCTAATTGCTGGATGCCGGAGGACTTCCTATCTGCAAGTTACCACTATATATGCCTTAGATGATTCCTTGTTACTACGCATCAGCCTTATTGCTAATTGCTGGATGCTGGAGGACTTCCTATCAGCAAGTTACCACTATACATGCCATGGATGATTCCATCTTCCTACGCATCAGCCTTATTGCTAATTGCTGGATGCCGGAGGACTTCCTATCAGCAAGTTACCACTATATATGCCTTAGATGATTCCTTGTTACTACACATCAGCCTTATTGCTAATTGCTGGATGCCAGAGGACTTCCTATCAGCAAGTTACCACTATATATGCCTTAGATGATTCCTTGTTACTATGCCTTATTGCTAATTGCTGGATGCCGGAGGGCTTCCTATCAGCAAGTTACCACTATATATGCCTTAGATGATTCCTTGTTACTACATATCAGCCTTATTGCTAATTGCTGGATGCCGGAGGACTTCCTATCAGCAAGTTACCACTATATATGCCTTAGATGATTCCTTGTTACTACGCATCAGCCTTATTGCTAATTGCTGGATGCCGGAGGGCTTCCTATCAGCAAGTTACCACTATATATGCCTTAGATGATTCCTTGTTACTACGCATGAGCCTTATTGCTAATTGCTGGATGCCGGAGGACTTCCTATCAGCAAGTTACCACTATATATGCCTTAGATGATTCCTTGTTACTACGCATCAGCCTTATTGCTAATTGCTGGATGCCGGAGGACTTCCTATCAGCAAGTTACCACTATATATGGCTTAGATGATTCCTTGTTACTACGCATCAGCCTTATTGCTAATTGCTGGATGCCGGAGGACTTCCTATCAGCAAGTTACCACTATATATGTCTTAGATGATTCATTGTTACTACGCATCAGCCTTATTGC
This sequence comes from Taudactylus pleione, assembly GCA_031769625.1. Classification (NCBI taxonomy): domain Eukaryota; kingdom Metazoa; phylum Chordata; class Amphibia; order Anura; family Myobatrachidae; genus Taudactylus; species Taudactylus pleione. Next base: position 264,992 of record JAUIMM010002218.1, read on the forward strand.
TAATTGCTGGATCCCAGAGGACTTCCTATCAGCAAGTTACCACTATATATGGCTTAGATGATTCCTTGTTACTACGCATCAGCCTTATTGCTAATAGCTGGATGCCTGAGGACTTCCTATCAGCAAGTTACCACTATATATGCCTTAGATGATTCCTTGTTACTACACATCAGCGTTATTGCTAATTGCTGGAGAACTTCCTATCAGCAAGTTACCACTATATATGCCTTAGATGATTCCTTGTTACTACGCATCAGCCTTATTGCTAATTGCTGGATGCTGGAGGACTTCCTATCAGAAAGTTACCACTATATATGCCTTAGATGATTCCTTGTTACTACGCATCAGCCTTATTGCTAATTGCTGGGTGCCGGAGGACTTCCTATCAGCAAGTTACCACTATATATGCCTTAGATGATTCCTTGTTACTATGCATCAGCCTTATTGCTAATTGCTGGATGCTGGAAGACTTCCTATCAGCAAGTTACCACTATATATGGCTTAGATGATTCCTTGTTACTAGACATCAGGCTTATTGCTAATTGCTGGATGCCGGAGGTCTTCCTATCAGCAAGTTACCACTATATATGCCTTAGATGATTCCTTGTTACTACGCATCAGCCTTATTGCTAATTGCTGGATGTCGGAGGACTTCCTATCAGCAAGTTACCACTATATATGCCTTAGATGATTCCTTGTTACTACGCATCAGCCTTATTGCTAATTGCTGGATGCCGGAGGACTTCCTATCAGCAAGTGACCACTATATATGCCTTAGATGATTCCTTGTTACTACGCATCAGCCTTATTGCTAATTGCTGGATGCTGGAGGACTTCCTATCAGCAAGTTACCAGTATATATATCTTAGATGATTCCTTGTTACTAAGCATCAGCCTTAATGCTAATTGCTGGATGCTGGAGGACTTCCTATCCGCAAGTTACCACTATATATGCCTTAGATGATTCCTTGTTACTACACATCAGCCTTATTGCTAATTGCTGGATGCCGGAGGACTTCCTATCAGCAAGTTACCACTATATATGCCTTAGATGATTCCTTGTTACTATGCATCAGCCTTCCTGCTAATTGCTGGTTGCCGGAGGACTTCCTATCAGCAAGTTACCACTATATATGCCTTAGATGATTCCTTGTTACTACGCATCAGCCTTATTGCTAATTGCTGGATGCCGGAGGACTTCCTATCAGCAAGTTACCACTATATATGCCTTAGATGATTCCTTGTTACTATGCATCAGCCTTCCTGCTAATTGCTGGATGCCGGAGGACTTCCTATCAGCAAGTTACCACTATATATGCCTTAGATGATTCCTTGTTACTACGCATCATCCTTATTGCTAATTGCTGGATGCTGGAGGACTTCCTGTCACCACGTTATTACTATATATGCCTTAGATGATTCCTTGTTACTACGCATCAGCCTTACTGCTAATTGCTGGATGCCGGAGGACTTCCTATCAGCAAGTTACCACTATATATGCCTTAGATGATTCCTTGTTACTACGCATCAGCCTTATTGCTAATTGCTGGATGCCGGAGGACTTCCTATCAGCAAGTTACCACTATATATGCCTTAGATGATTCCTTGTTACTATGCCTTATTGCTAATTGCTGGATGCCGGAGGACGTCCTATCAGCAAGTTACCACTATATATGCCTTAGATGATTCCTTGTTACTACGCATCAGCCTTATTGCAAATTGCTGGATGCCGGAGGACTTCCTATCAGCAAGTTACCACTATATATGCCTTAGATGATTCCTTGTTACTATGCCTTATTGCTAATTGCTGGATGCCGGAGGACGTCCTATCAGCAAGTTACCACTATATATGCCTTAGATGATTCCTTCTTACTACGCCTTATTGCTAATTGCTGGATGCTGGAGGACTTCCTATCAGCAAGTTACCACTATATATGCCTTAGATGATTCCTTGTTACTGCACCTTATTGCTAATTGCCGGATGCTGGAGGACTTCCTATCAGCAAGTTACCACTATATATGCCTTATATGATTCCTTCTTGCTACGCATCAGCCTTATTGCTAATTGCTGGATGCCGGAGGACTTCCTATCAGCAAGTTACCACTATATATGCCTTAGATGATTCCTTGTTACTATGCCTTATTGCTAATTGCTGGATACCGGAGGACTTCCTATCAGCAAGTTACCACTATATATGCCTTAGATGATTCCTTGTTACTACGCATCAGCCTTATTACTAATTGCTGGATGCCAGAGGACTTCCTATCAGCAAGTTACCACTATATATGCCTTAGATGATTCCTTGTTACTACGCCTTATTGCTAATTGCTGGATGCCGGAGGGCTTCCTATCAGCAAGTTACCACTATATATGCCTTAGATGATTCCTTGTTACTACATATCAGCCTTATTGCTAATTGCTGGATGCCGGAGGACTTCCTATCAGCAAGTTACCACTATATATGCCTTAGATGATTCCTTGTTACTACGCATCAGCCTTATTGCTAATTGCTGGATGCCGGAGGGCTTCCTATCAGCAAGTTACCACTATATATGCCTTAGATGATTCCTTGTTACTACGCATCAGCCTTATTGCTAATTGCTGGATGCCGGAGGACTTCCTATCAGCAAGTTACCACTATATATGCCTTAGATGATTCCTTGTTACTACGCATCAGCCTTATTGCTAATTGCTGGATGCCGGAGGACTTCCTATCAGCAAGTTACCACTATATATGGCTTAGATGATTCCTTGTTACTACGCATCAGCCTTATTGCTAATTGCTGGATGCCGGAGGACTTCCTATCAGCAAGTTACCACTATATATGCCTTAGATGATTCATTGTTACTACGCATCAGCCTTATTGCTAATTGCTGGATCCCAGAGGACTTCCTATCAGCAAGTTACCACTATATATGGCTTAGATGATTCCTTGTTACTACGCATCAGCCTTATTGCTAATAGCTGGATGCCTGAGGACTTCCTATCAGCAAGTTACCACTATATATGCCTTAGATGATTCCTTGTTACTACACATCAGCGTTATTGCTAATTGCTGGAGGACTTCCTATCAGCAAGTTACCACTATATATGCCTTAGATGATTCCTTGTTACTACGCATCAGCCTTATTGCTAATTGCTGGATGCTGGAGGACTTCCTATCAGAAAGTTACCACTATATATGCCTTAGATGATTCCTTGTTACTACGCATCAGCCTTATTGCTAATTGCTGGGTGCCGGAGGACTTCCTATCAGCAAGTTACCACTATATATGCCTTAGATGATTCCTTGTTACTATGCATCAGCCTTATTGCTAATTGCTGGATGCTGGAAGACTTCCTATCAGCAAGTTACCACTATATATGGCTTAGATGATTCCTTGTTACTAGACATCAGGCTTATAGCTAATTGCTGGATGCCGGAGGACTTCCTATCAGCAAGTTACCACTATATATGCCTTAGATGATTCCTTGTTACTACACATCAGCCTTATTGCTAATTGCTGGATGCCGGAGGACTTCCTATCAGCAAGTTACCACTATATATGCCTTAGATGATTCCTTGTTACTACGCATCAGCCTTATTGCTTATTGCTGGATGCCAGAGGACTTCCTATCAGCAAGTTACCACTATATATGCCTTAGATGATTCCTTGTTACTACGCCTTATTGCTAATTGCTGGATGCCGGAGGGCTTCCTATCAGCAAGTTACCACTATATATGCCTTAGATGATTCCTTGTTACTACATATCAGCCTTATTGCTAATTGCTGGATGCCGGAGGACTTCCTATCAGCAAGTTACCACTATATATGCCTTAGATGATTCCTTGTTACTACGCATCAGCCTTATTGCTAATTGCTGGATGCCGGAGGGCTTCCTATCAGCAAGTTACCACTATATATGCCTTAGATGATTCCTTGTTACTACGCATCAGCCTTATTGCTAATTGCTGGATGCCGGAGGACTTCCTATCAGCAAGTTACCACTATATATGCCTTAGATGATTCCTTGTTACTACGCATCAGCCTTATTGCTAATTGCTGGATGCCGGAGGACTTCCTATCAGCAAGTTACCACTATATATGGCTTAGATGATTCCTTGTTACTACGCATCAGCCTTATTGCTAATTGCTGGATGCCGGAGGACTTCCTATCAGCAAGTTACCACTATATATGCCTTAGATGATTCATTGTTACTACGCATCAGCCTTATTGCTAATTGCTGGATCCCAGAGGACTTCCTATCAGCAAGTTACCACTATATATGGCTTAGATGATTCCTTGTTACTACGCATCAGCCTTATTGCTAATAGCTGGATGCCTGAGGACTTCCTATCAGCAAGTTACCACTATATATGCCTTAGATGATTCCTTGTTACTACACATCAGCGTTATTGCTAATTGCTGGAGGACTTCCTATCAGCAAGTTACCACTATATATGCCTTAGATGATTCCTTGTTACTACGCATCAGCTTTATTGCTAATTGCTGGATGCTGGAGGACTTCCTATCAGAAAGTTACCACTATATATGCCTTAGATGATTCCTTGTTACTACGCATCAGCCTTATTGCTAATTGCTGGGTGCCGGAGGACTTCCTATCAGCAAGTTACCACTATATATGCCTTAGATGATTCCTTGTTACTATGCATCAGCCTTATTGCTAATTGCTGGATGCTGGAAGACTTCCTATCAGCAAGTTACCACTATATATGGCTTAGATGATTCCTTGTTACTAGACATCAGGCTTATTGCTAATTGCTGGATGCCGGAGGTCTTCCTATCAGCAAGTTACCACTATATATGCCTTAGATGATTCCTTGTTACTACGCATCAGCCTTATTGCTAATTGCTGGATGCCGGAGGCCTTCCTATCAGCAAGTTACCACTATATATGCCTTAGATGATTCCTTGTTACTACGCATCAGCCTTATTGCTAATTGCTGGATGCCGGAGGACTTCCTATCAGCAAGTGACCACTATATATGCCTTAGATGATTCCTTGTTACTACGCATCAGCCTTATTGCTAATTGCTGGATGCTGGAGGACTTCCTATCAGCAAGTTACCACTATATATGCCTTAGATGATTCCTTGTTACTAAGCATGAGCCTTAATGCTAATTGCTGTATGCTGGAGGACTTCCTATCAGCAAGTTACCACTATATATGCCTTAGATGATTCCCTGTTACTACACATCATCCTTATTGCTAATTGCTGGATGCTGGAGGACTTCCTATCAGCACGTTATTACTATATATGCCTTAGATGATTCCTTGTTACTACGCATCAGCCTTACTGCTAATTGCTGGATGCCGGAGGACTTCCTATCAGCAAGTTACCACTATATATGCCTTAGATGATTCCTTGTTACTACGCATCAGCCTTATTGCTAATTGCTGGATGCCGGAGGACTTCCTATCAGCAAGTTACCACTATATATGCCTTAGATGATTCCTTGTTACTATGCATCAGTCTTATTTCTAATTGCTGGATGCCGGAGGACTTCCTATCAGCAAGTTACCACTATATATGCCTTAGATGATTCCTTGTTACTATGCATCAGCCTTATTGCTAATTGCTGGATGCCGGAGGACTTCCTATCAGCAAGTTACCACTATATATGCCTTAGATGATTCCTTGTTACTACGCATCAGCCTTATTGCTAATTGCTGGAAGCCGGAGGACTTCCTATCAGCAAGTTACCACTATATATGCCTTAGATGATTCCTTGTTACTACGCATCAGCCTTATTGCTAATTGCTGAATGCTGGTGGACTTCCTATCAGCAAGTTACCACTATATATGCCTTAGATGATTCCTTGTTACTACGCATCAGCCTTATTGCTAATTTCTGGATGCCGGAGGACTTCCTATCATCAAGTTACCACTATATATGCCTTAGATGATTCCTTGTTACTATGCATCAGTCTTATTTCTAATTGCTGGATGCCGGAGGACTTCCTATCAGCAAGTTACCACTATATATGCCTTAGATGATTCCTTCTTACTACGCATCAGCCTTATTGCTAATTGCTGGATGCCGGAGGACTTCCTATCCACAAGTTACCACTATATATGCCTTAGATGATTCCTTGATACTACGCATCAGCCTTATTGCTAATTGCTGGATGCCAGAGGACTTCCTATCAGCAAGTTACCACTATATATGCCTTAGATGATTCCTTGTTACTACGCCTTATTGCTAATTGCTGGATGCTGGAGGACTTCCTATCTGCAAGTTACCACTATATATGCCTTAGATGATTCATTGTTACTATGCATCAGCCTTAATGCTAATTGCTGGATGCCGGAGGACTTCCTATCAGCAAGTTACCACTATATATTCCTTAGATGATTCCTTGTTACTACGCATCAGCCTTATTGCTAATTGCTGGATGCCGGAGGACTTCCTTTCAGCAAGTTACCACTATATATGCCTTAGATGATTCCTTGTTACTGCGCATCAGCCTTATTGCTAATTGCTGGATGCCGGAGGACTTCCTATCAGCAAGTTACCACTATATATGCCTTAGATGATTCATTGTTACTACGCATCACCCTTATTGCTAATTGCTGGATGCCGGAGGACTTCCTATCAGCAAGTTACCACTATATATGCCTTAGATGATTCCCTGTTACTATGCATCAGCCATATTGCTAATTGCTGGATGCCGGAGGACTTCCTATCAGCAAGTTACCACTATTTATGGCTTAGATGATTCCTTGTTGCTACGCCTTAATGCTATTTGCTGAATGCCGGAGGACTTCCTATCAGCAAGTTACCACTATATATGCCTTAGATGATTCCTTGTTACTACGCATCAGCCTTACTGCTAATTGGTGGATGCCGGAGGACTTCCTATCAGCACGTTACCACTATATATGCCTTAGATGATTCATTGTTACTACGCATCAGCCTTAATGCTAATTGCTGGATGCCGGAGGACTTCCTATCAGCAAGTTACCACTATATATGCCTTAGATGATTCATTGTTACTACGCATCAGCCTTAATGCTAATTGCTGGATGCCGGAGGACTTCCTATCAGCAAGTTACCACTATATATGGCTTAGATGATTCCTTGTTACTATGCATCAGCCTTATTGCTAATTGCTGAATGCCGGTGGACGTCCTATCAGCAAGTTACCACTATATATGCCTTAGATGATTCCTTCTTACTATGCCTTATTGCTAATTGCTGGATGCCGGAGGACTTCCTATCAGCAAGTTACCACTATATATGCCTTAGATGATTCCTTGTTACTACACCTTATTGCTAATTGCCGGATGCTGGAGGACTTCCTATCAGCAAGTTACCACTATATATGCCTTAGATGATTCCTTCTTACTACGCATCAGCCTTATTGCTAATTGCTGGATGCCGGAGGACTTCCTATCAGCAAGTTACCACTATATATGGCTTAGATGATTCCTTCATACTACGCATCAGCCTTATTGCTAATTGCTGGATGCCGGAGGACTTCCTATCAGCAAGTTACCACTATATATGCCTTAGATGATTCCTTGTTACTACGCATCAGCCTTATTTCTAATTGCTGGTTGCCGGAGGACTTCCTATCAGCAAGTTACCACTATATATGCCTTAGATGATTCCTTGTTACTACGCATCAGCCTTATTGCTAATTGCTGGATGCCGGAGGACTTCCTATCAGCAAGTTACCACTATATATGCCTTAGATGATTCCTTGTTACTACGCATCAGCCTTATTGCTAATTGTTGGATGCCGGAGGACTTCCTATCAGCAAGTTTCCACTATATATGCCTTAGGTGATTCCTTGTTACTACGCATCAGCCTTATTGCTAATTGCTGGATGCCGGAGGACTTCCTATCAGCAAGTTACCACTATATATGCCTTAGATGATTCCTTGTTACTACACATCAGCCTTATTGCTAATTGCTGGATGCCGGAGGACTTCCTATCAGCAAGTTACCACTATATATGCCTTAGATGATTCCTTGTTACTACGCATCAGCCTTATTGCTAATTGCTGGATGCCGGAGGACTTCCTATCAGCAAGTTACCACTATATATGCCTTAGATGATTCCTTGTTACTACGCATCAGCCTTATTGCTAATTGCTGGATGCCGGAGGACTTCCTATCAGCAAGTTACCACTATATATGCCTTAGATGATTCCTTGTTACTACGCCTTATTGCTAATTGCTGGATGCCGGAGGACTTCCTATCAGCAAGTTACCACTATATATGCCTTAGATGATTCCTTGTTACTACGCATCAGCCTTATTGCTAATTGCTAGATGCCGGAGGACTTCCTATCAGGAAGTTACCACTATATATGCCTTAGATGATTCCTTGTTACTACGCATCAGCCTTATTGCTAATTGCTGGATGCTGGAGGACTTCCTATCAGCAAGTTACCACTATATATGCCTTAGATGATTCCTTCTTACTACGCATCAGCCTTATTGCTAATTGCTGGATGCCGGAGGACTTCCTATCAGCAAGTTACCACTATATATGGCTTAGATGATTCCTTGTTACTATGCATCAGCCTTATTGCTAATTGCTGAAAGCCGGAGGACGTCCTATCAGCAAGTTACCACTATATATGCCTTAGATGATTCCTTCTTACTACGCCTTATTGCTAATTGCTGGATGCCTGAGGACTTCCTATCAGCAAGTTACCACTATATATGCCTTAGATGATTCCTTGTTACTACACCTTATTGCTAATTGCCGGATGCTGGAGGACTTCCTATCAGCAAGTTACCACTATATATGCCTTAGATGATTCCTTCTTACTACGCATCAGCCTTATTGCTAATTGCTGGATGCCGGAGGACTTCCTATCAGCAAGTTACCACTATATGCCTTAGATGATTCCTTGTTACTACGCATCAGCCTTATTGCTAATTGCTGGATGCCGGAGACTTCCTATCAGCAAGTTACCACTATATATGCCTTAGATGATTCCTTGTTACTACGCATCAGCCTTATTGCTAATTGCTGGATGCCGGAGGACTTCCTATCAGCAAGTTACCACTATATATGCCTTAGATGATTACTACGCATCAGCCTTATTGCTAATTGCTGGATGCTGGAGGACTTCCTATCAGCAAGTTACCACTATATATGTCTTAGATGATTCATTGTTACTACGCATCAGCCTTAATGCTAATTGCTGGATGCCGGAGGACTTCCTATCAGCAAGTTACCACTATATATGGCTTAGATGATTCCTTGTTACTATGCATCAGCCTTATTGCTAATTGCTGAATGCCGGAGGACGTCCTATCAGCAAGTTACCACTATATATGCCTTAGATGATTCCTTCTTACTACGCCTTATTGCTAATTACTGGATGCTGGAGGACTTCCTATCAGCAAGTTACCACTATATATGCCTTAGATGATTCCTTGTTACTGCACCTTATTGCTAATTGCCGGATGCTGGAGGACTTCCTATCAGCAAGTTACCACTATATTTCCCTTAGATGATTCCTTCTTACTACGCATCAGCCTTATTGCTAATTGCTGGATGCCGGAGGACTTCCTATCAACAAGTTACCACTATATATGGCTTAGATGATTCCTTCTTACTACGCATCAGCCTTATTGCTAATTGCTGGATGCCGGAGGACTTCCTATCAGCAAGTTACCACTATATATGCCTTAGATGATTCCTTGTTACTACGCATCAGCCTTATTTCTAATTGCTGGATGCCGGAGGACTTCCTATCAGCAAGTTACCACTATATATGCCTTAGATGATTCCTTGTTACTATGCATCAGCCTTATTGCTAATTGCTGGATGCCGGAGGACTTCCTATCAGCAAGTTACCATTTTATATATGCCTTAGATGATTCCTTGTTACTACGCATCAGCCTTATTGCTAATTGCTGGATGCCGGAGGACTTCCTATCAGCAAGTTTCCACTATATATGCCTTAGGTGATTCCTTGTTACTACGCATCAGCCTTATTGCTAATTGCTGGATGCCGGAGGACTTCCTATCAGCAAGTTACCACTATATATGCCTTAGATGATTCCTTGTTACTACACATCAGCCTTATTGCTAATTGCTGGATGCCGGAGGACTTCCTATCAGCAAGTTACCACTATATATGCCTTAGATGATTCCTTGTTACTACGCATCAGCCTTATTGCTAATTGCTGGATGCCAGAGGACTTCCTATCAGCAAGTTACCACTATATATGCCTTAGATGATTCCTTGTTACTACGCCTTATTGCTAATTGCTGGATGCCGGAGAGCTTCCTATCAGCAAGTTACCACTATATATGCCTTAGATGATTCCTTGTTACTACATATCAGCCTTATTGCTAATTGCTGGATGCCGGAGGACTTCCTATCAGCAAGTTACCACTATATATGCCTTAGATGATTCCTTGTTACTACGCATCAGCCTTATTGCTAATTGCTGGATGCCGGAGGGCTTCCTATCAGCAAGTTACCACTATATATGCCTTAGATGATTCCTTGTTACTACGCATCAGCCTTATTGCTAATTGCTGGATGCCGGAGGACTTCCTATCAGCAAGTTACCACTATATATGCCTTAGATGATTCCTTCTTACTACGCCTTATTGCTAATTGCTGGATGCTGGAGGACTTCCTATCAGCAAGTTACCACTATATATGCCTTAGATGATTCCTTGTTACTGCACCTTATTGCTAATTGCCGGATGCTGGAGGACTTCCTATCAGCAAGTTACCACTATATATGCCTTAGATGATTCCTTCTTACTACGCATCAGCCTTATTGCTAATTGCTGGATGCCGGAGGACTTCCTATCAACAAGTTACCACTATATATGGCTTAGATGATTCCTTCTTACTACGCATCAGCCTTATTGCTAATTGCTGGATGCCGGAGGACTTCCTATCAGCAAGTTACCACTATATATGCCTTAGATGATTCCTTGTTACTACGCATCAGCCTTATTTCTAATTGCTGGATGCCGGAGGACTTCCTATCAGCAAGTTACCACTATATATGCCTTAGATGATTCCTTGTTACTACGCATCAGCCTTATTGCTAATTGCTGGATGCCGGAGGACTTCCTATCAGCAAGTTACCACTATATATGCCTTAGATGATTCCTTGTTACTACGCATCAGCCTTATTGCTAATTGCTGGATGCCGGAGGACTTCCTATCAGCAAGTTTCCACTATATATGCCTTAGGTGATTCCTTGTTACTACGCATCAGCCTTATTGCTAATTGCTGGATGCCGGAGGACTTCCTATCAGCAAGTTACCACTATATATGCCTTAGATGATTCCTTGTTACTACACATCAGCCTTATTGCTAATTGCTGGATGCCAGAGGACTTCCTATCAGCAAGTTACCACTATATATGCCTTAGATGATTCCTTGTTACTACGCCTTATTGCTAATTGCTGGATGCCGGAGGGCTTCCTATCAGCAAGTTACCACTATATATGCCTTAGATGATTCCTTGTTACTACATATCAGCCTTATTGCTAATTGCTGGATGCCGGAGGACTTCCTATCAGCAAGTTACCACTATATATGCCTTAGATGATTCCTTGTTACTACGCATCAGCCTTATTGCTAATTGCTGGATGCCGGAGGGCTTCCTATCAGCAAGTTACCACTATATATGCCTTAGATGATTCCTTGTTACTACGCCTTATTGCTAATTGCTGGATGCCGGAGGGCTTCCTATCAGCAAGTTACCACTATATATGCCTTAGATGATTCCTTGTTACTACATATCAGCCTTATTGCTAATTGCTGGATGCCGGAGGACTTCCTATCAGCAAGTTACCACTATATATGCCTTAGATGATTCCTTGTTACTACGCATCAGCCTTATTGCTAATTGCTGGATGCCGGAGGGCTTCCTATCAGCAAGTTACCACTATATATGCCTTAGATGATTCCTTGTTACTATGCATCAGCCTTATTGCTAATTGCTGGATGCCGGAGGACTTCCTATCAGCAAGTTACCACTATATATGCCTTAGATGATTCCTTGTTACTACGCATCAGCCTTATTGCTAATTGCTGGATGCCGGAGGACTTCCTATCAGCAAGTTACCATTTTATATATGGCTTAGATGATTCCTTGTTACTACGCATCAGCCTTATTGCTAATTGCTGGATGCCGGAGGACTTCCTATCAGCAAGTTTCCACTATATATGCCTTAGGTGATTCCTTGTTACTACGCATCAGCCTTATTGCTAATTGCTGGATGCCGGAGGACTTCCTATCAGCAAGTTACCACTATATATGCCTTAGATGATTCCTTGTTACTACGCATCAGCCTTATTGCTAATTGCTGGATGCCAGAGGACTTCCTATCAGCAAGTTACCACTATATATGCCTTAGATGATTCCTTGTTACTACGCCTTATTGCTAATTGCTGGATGCCGGAGGGCTTCCTATCAGCAAGTTACCACTATATATGCCTTAGATGATTCCTTGTTACTACATATCAGCCTTATTGCTAATTGCTGGATGCCGGAGGACTTCCTATCAGCAAGTTACCACTATATATGCCTTAGATGATTCCTTGTTACTACGCATCAGCCTTATTGCTAATTGCTGGATGCCGGAGGGCTTCCTATCAGCAAGTTACCACTATATATGCCTTAGATGATTCCTTGTTACTACGCATCAGCCTTATTGCTAATTGCTGGATGCCGGAGGACTTCCTATCAGCAAGTTACCACTATATATGCCTTAGATGATTCCTTCTTACTACGCCTTATTGCTAATTGCTGGATGCTGGAGGACTTCCTATCAGCAAGTTACCACTATATATGCCTTAGATGATTCCTTGTTACTGCACCTTATTGCTAATTGCCGGATGCTGGAGGACTTCCTATCAGCAAGTTACCACTATATATGCCTTAGATGATTCCTTCTTACTACGCATCAGCCTTATTGCTAATTGCTGGATGCCAGAGGACATCCTATCAACAAGTTACCACTATATATGGCTTAGATGATTCCTTCTTACTACGCATCAGCCTTATTGCTAATTGCTGGATGCCGGAGGACTTCCTATCAGCAAGTTACCACTATATATGCCTTAGATGATTCCTTGTTACTACGCATCAGCCTTATTTCTAATTGCTGGATGCCGGAGGACTTCCTATCAGCAAGTTACCACTATATATGCCTTAGATGATTCCTTGTTACTATGCATCAGCCTTATTGCTAATTGCTGGATGCCGGAGGACTTCCTATCAGCAAGTTACCATTTTATATATGCCTTAGATGATTCCTTGTTACTACGCATCAGCCTTATTGCTAATTGCTGGATGCCGGAGGACTTCCTATCAGCAAGTTTCCACTATATATGCCTTAGGTGATTCCTTGTTACTACGCATCAGCCTTATTGCTAATTGCTGGATGCCGGAGGACTTCCTATCAGCAAGTTACCACTATATATGCCTTAGATGATTCCTTGTTACTACACATCAGCCTTATTGCTAATTGCTGGATGCCGGAGGACTTCCTATCAGCAAGTTACCACTATATATGCCTTAGATGATTCCTTGTTACTACGCATCAGCCTTATTGCTAATTGCTGGATGCCAGAGGACTTCCTATCAGCAAGTTACCACTATATATGCCTTAGATGATTCCTTGTTACTACGCCTTATTGCTAATTGCTGGATGCCGGAGGGCTTCCTATCAGCAAGTTACCACTATATATGCCTTAGATGATTCCTTGTTACTACATATCAGCCTTATTGCTAATTGCTGGATGCCGGAGGACTTCCTATCAGCAAGTTACCACTATATATGCCTTAGATGATTCCTTGTTACTACGCATCAGCCTTATTGCTAATTGCTGGATGCCGGAGGGCTTCCTATCAGCAAGTTACCACTATATATGCCTTAGATGATTCCTTGTTACTACGCATCAGCCTTATTGCTAATTGCTGGATGCCGGAGGACTTCCTATCAGCAAGTTACCACTATATATGCCTTAGATGATTCCTTCTTACTACGCCTTATTGCTAATTGCTGGATGCTGTAGGACTTCCTATCAGCAAGTTACCACTATATATGCCTTAGATGATTCCTTGTTACTGCACCTTATTGCTAATTGCCGGATGCTGGAGGACTTCCTATCAGCAAGTTACCACTATATATGCCTTAGATGATTCCTTCTTACTACGCATCAGCCTTATTGCTAATTGCTGGATGCCGGAGGACTTCCTATCAACAAGTTACCACTATATATGGCTTAGATGATTCCTTCTTACTACGCATCAGCCTTATTGCTAATTGCTGGATGCCGGAGGACTTCCTATCAGCAAGTTACCACTATATATGCCTTAGATGATTCCTTGTTACTACGCATCAGCCTTATTTCTAATTGCTGGATGCCGGAGGACTTCCTATCAGCAAGTTACCACTATATATGCCTTAGATGATTCCTTGTTACTACGCATCAGCCTTATTGCTAATTGCTGGATGCCGGAGGACTTCCTATCAGCAAGTTACCACTATATATGCCTTAGATGATTCCTTGTTACTACGCATCAGCCTTATTGCTAATTGCTGGATGCCGGAGGACTTCCTATCAGCAAGTTTCCACTATATATGCCTTAGGTGATTCCTTGTTACTACGCATCAGCCTTATTGCTAATTGCTGGATGCCGGAGGACTTCCTATCAGCAAGTTACCACTATATATGCCTTAGATGATTCCTTGTTACTACACATCAGCCTTATTGCTAATTGCTGGATGCCAGAGGACTTCCTATCAGCAAGTTACCACTATATATGCCTTAGATGATTCCTTGTTACTACGCCTTATTGCTAATTGCTGGATGCCGGAGGGCTTCCTATCAGCAAGTTACCACTATATATGCCTTAGATGATTCCTTGTTACTACATTTCAGCCTTATTGCTAATTGCTGGATGCCGGAGGACTTCCTATCAGCAAGTTACCACTATATATGCCTTAGATGATTCCTTGTTACTACGCATCAGCCTTATTGCTAATTGCTGGATGCCGGAGGGCTTCCTATCAGCAAGTTACCACTATATATGCCTTAGATGATTCCTTGTTACTACGCCTTATTGCTAATTGCTGGATGCCGGAGGGCTTCCTATCAGCAAGTTACCACTATATATGCCTTAGATGATTCCTTGTTACTACATATCAGCCTTATTGCTAATTGCTGGATGCCGGAGGACTTCCTATCAGCAAGTTACCACTATATATGCCTTAGATGATTCCTTGTTACTACGCATCAGCCTTATTGCTAATTGCTGGATGCCGGAGGGCTTCCTATCAGCAAGTTACCACTATATATGCCTTAGATGATTCCTTGTTACTACGCATCAGCCTTATTGCTAATTGCTGGATGCCGGAGGACTTCCTATCAGCAAGTTACCATTTTATATATGGCTTAGATGATTCCTTGTTACTACGCATCAGCCTTATTGCTAATTGCTGGATGCCGGAGGACTTCCTATCAGCAAGTTACCACTATATATGCCTTAGATGATTCCTTGTTACTACGCATCAGCCTTATTGCTAATTGCTGGATGCCGGAGGGCTTCCTATCAGCAAGTTACCACTATATATGCCTTAGATGATTCCTTGTTACTACGCGTCAGCCTTATTGCTAATTGCTGGATGCCGGAGGACTTCCTATCAGCAAGTTACCATTTTATATATGGCTTAGATGATTCCTTGTTACTACGCATCAGCCTTATTGCTAATTGCTGGATGCCGGAGGACTTCCTATCAGCAAGTTTCCACTATATATGCCTTAGGTGATTCCTTGTTACTACGCATCAGCCTTATTGCTAATTGCTGGATGCCGGAGGACTTCCTATCAGCAAGTTACCACTATATATGCCTTAGATGATTCCTTGTTACTACACATCAGCCTTATTGCTAATTGCTGGATGCCGGAGGACTTCCTATCAGCAAGTTACCACTATATATGCCTTAGATGATTCCTTGTTACTACGCATCAGCCTTATTGCTAATTGCTGGATGCCAGAGGACTTGCTATCAGCAATTTACCACTATATATGCCTTAGATGATTCCTTGTTACTACGCCTTATTGCTAATTGCTGGATGCCGGAGGGCTTCCTATCAGCAAGTTACCACTATATATGCCTTAGATGATTCCTTGTTACTACATATCAGCCTTATTGCTAATTGCTGGATGCCGGAGGACTTCCTATCAGCAAGTTACCACTATATGTGCCTTAGATGATTCCTTGTTACTACGCATCAGCCTTATTGCTAATTGCTGGATGCCGGAGGGCTTCCTATCAGCAAGTTACCACTATATATGCCTTAGATGATTCCTTGTTACTACGCATCAGCCTTATTGCTAATTGCTGGATGCCGGAGGACTTCCTATCAGCAAGTTACCACTATATATGCCTTAGATGATTCCTTCTTACTACGCCTTATTGCTAATTGCTGGATGCTGGAGGACTTCCTATCAGCAAGTTACCACTATATATGCCTTAGATGATTCCTTGTTACTGCACCTTATTGCTAATTGCCGGATGCTGGAGGACTTCCTATCAGCAAGTTACCACTATATATGCCTTAGATGATTCCTTCTTACTACGCATCAGCCTTATTGCTAATTGCTGGATGCCGGAGGATTTCCTATCAACAAGTTACCACTATATATGGCTTAGATGATTCCTTCTTACTACGCATCAGCCTTATTGCTAATTGCTGGATGCCGGAGGACTTCCTATCAGCAAGTTACCACTATATATGCCTTAGATGATTCCTTGTTACTACGCATCAGCCTTATTTCTAATTGCTGGATGCCGGAGGACTTCCTATCAGCAAGTTACCACTATATATGCCTTAGATGATTCCTTGTTACTACGCATCAGCCTTATTGCTAATTGCTGGATGCCGGAGGACTTCCTATCAGCAAGTTACCACTATATATGCCTTAGATGATTCCTTGTTACTACGCATCAGCCTTATTACTAATTGCTGGATGCCGGAGGACTTCCTATCAGCAAGTTTCCACTATATATGCCTTAGGTGATTCCTTGTTACTACGCATCAGCCTTATTGCTAATTGCTGGATGCCGGAGGACTTCCTATCAGCAAGTTACCACTATATATGCCTTAGATGATTCCTTGTTACTACGCATCAGCCTTATTGCTAATTGCTGGATGCCGGAGGACTTCCTATCAGCAAGTTACCACTATATATGCCTTAGATGATTCCTTGTTACTACGCATCAGCCTTATTGCTAATTGCTGGATGCCAGAGGACTTCCTATCAGCAAGTTATCACTATATATGCCTTAGATGATTCCTTGTTACTACGCCTTATTGCTAATTGCTGGATGCCGGAGGGCTTCCTATCAGCAAGTTACCACTATATATGCCTTAGATGATTCCTTGTTACTACATATCAGCCTTATTGCTAATTGCTGGATGCCGGAGGACTTCCTATCAGCAAGTTACCACTATATATGCCTTAGATGATTCCTTGTTACTACGCATCAGCCTTATTGCTAATTGCTGGATGCCGGAGGGCTTCCTATCAGCAAGTTACCACTATATATGCCTTAGATGATTCCTTGTTACTACGCATCAGCCTTATTGCTAATTGCTGGATGCCGGAGGACTTCCTATCAGCAAGTTACCACTATATATGCCTTAGATGATTCCTTGTTACTACGCATCAGCCTTATTGCTAATTGCTGGATCCCAGAGGACTTCCTATCAGCAAGTTACCACTATATATGGCTTAGATGATTCCTTGTTACTACGCATCAGCCTTATTGCTAATAGCTGGATGCCTGAGGACTTCCTATCAGCAAGTTACCACTATATATGCCTTAGATGATTCCTTGTTACTACACATCAGCGTTATTGCTAATTGCTGGAGGACTTCCTATCAGCAAGTTACCACTATATATGCCTTAGATGATTCCTTGTTACTACGCATCAGCCTTATTGCTAATTGCTGGATGCTGGAGGACTTCCTATCAGAAAGTTACCACTATATATGCCTTAGATGATTCATTGTTACTACGCATCAGCCTTATTGCTAATTGCTGGATCCCAGAGGACTTCCTATCAGCAAGTTACCACTATATATGGCTTAGATGATTCCTTGTTACTACACATCAGCCTTATTGCTAATAGCTGGATGCCTGAGGACTTCCTATCAGCAAGTTACCACTATATATGCCTTAGATGATTCCTTGTTACTACACATCAGCGTTATTGCTAATTGCTGGAGGACTTCCTATCAGCAAGTTACCACTATATATGCCTTAGATGATTCCTTGTTACTACGCATCAGCCTTATTGCTAATTGCTGGATGCTGGAGGACTTCCTATCAGAAAGTTACCACTATATATGCCTTAGATGATTCCTTGTTACTACGCATCAGCCTTATTGCTAATTGCTGGGTGCCGGAGGACTTCCTATCAGCAAGTTACCACTATATATGCCTTAGATGATTCCTTGTTACTATGCATCAGCCATATTGCTAATTGCTGGATGCTGGAAGACTTCCTATCAGCAAGTTACCACTATATATGGCTTAGATGATTCCTTGTTACTAGACATCAGGCTTATTGCTAATTGCTGGATGCCGGAGGTCTTCCTATCAGCAAGTTACCACTATATATGCCTTAGATGATTCCTTGTTACTACGCATCAGCCTTATTGCTAATTGCTGGATGCCGGAGGACTTCCTATCAGCAAGTTACCACTATATTTGCCTTAGATGATTCCTTGTTACTACGCATCAGCCTTATTGCTAATTGCTGGATGCCGGAGGACTTCCTATCAGCAAGTGACCACTATATATACCTTAGATGATTCCTTGTTACTACGCATCCGCCTTATTGCTAATTGCTGGATGCTGGAGGACTTCCTATCAGCAAGTTACCACTATATATGCCTTAGATGATTCCTTGTTACTAAGCATCAGCCTTAATGCTAATTGCTGGATGCTGGAGGACTTCCTATCAGCAAGTTACCACTATATATGCCTTAGATGATTCCTTGTTACTACACATCAGCCTTATTGCTAATTGCTGGATGCCGGAGGACTTCCTATCAGCAAGTTACCACTATATATGCCTTAGATGATTCCTTGTTACTATGCATCAGCCTTCCTGCTAATTGCTGGTTGCCGGAGGACTTCCTATCAGCAAGTTACCACTATATATGCCTTAGATGATTCCTTGTTACTACGCATCAGCCTTATTGCTAATTGCTGGATGCCGGAGGACTTCCTATCAGCAAGTTACCACTATATATGCCTTAGATGATTCCTTGTTACTATGCATCAGCCTTCCTGCTAATTGCTGGATGCCGGAGGACTTCCTATCAGCAAGTTACCACTATATATGCCTTAGATGATTCCTTGTTACTACGCATCATCCTTATTGCTAATTGCTGGATGCTGGAGGACTTCCTATCAGCACGTTATTACTATATATGCCTTAGATGATTCCTTGTTACTACGCATCAGCCTTACTGCTAATTGCTGGATGCCGGAGGACTTCCTATCAGCAAGTTACCACTATATATGCCTTAGATGATTCCTTGTTACTACGCATCAGCCTTATTGCTAATTGCTGGATGCCGGAGGACTTCCTATCAGCAAGTTACCACTATATATGCCTTAGATGATTCCTTGTTACTATGCATCAGCCTTGTTGCTAATTGCTGGATGCCGGAGGACTTCCTATCAGCAAGTTACCACTATATATGCCTTAGATGATTCCTTGTTACTACGCATCAGCCTTATTGCTAATTGCTGGAAGCCGGAGGACTTCCTATCAGCAAGTTACCACTATATATGCCTTAGATGATTCCTTGTTACTACGCATCAGCCTTATTGCTAATTGCTGAATGCTGGAGGACTTCCTATCAGCAAGTTACCACTATATATGCCTTAGATGATTCCTTGTTACTACGCATCAGCCTTATTGCTAATTTCTGGATGCCGGAGGACTTCCTATCATCAAGTTACCACTATATATGCCTTAGATGATTCCTTGTTACTATGCATCAGTCTTATTTCTAATTGCTGGATGCCGGAGGACTTCCTATCAGCAAGTTACCACTATATATGCCTTAGATGATTCCTTCTTACTACGCATCAGCCTTATTGCTAATTGCTGGATGCCGGAGGACTTCTTATCCGCAAGTTACCACTATATATGCCTTAGATGATTCCTTGATACTACGCATCAGCCTTATTGCTAATTGCTGGATGCCGGAGGACTTCCTATCAGCAAGTTACCACTATATATGCCTTAGATGATTCCTTGTTACTACGCCTTATTGCTAATTGCTGGATGCTGGAGGACTTCCTATCAGCAAGTTCCCACTATATATGCCTTAGATGATTCCTTCTAACTACGCATCAGCCTTATTGCTAATTGCTGGATGCCGGAGGACTTCCTATCAGCAAGTTACCACTATATATGCCTTAGATGATTCCTTGTTACTACGCATCAGCCTTATTGCTAATTGCTGGATTCCGGGGGACTTCCTATCAGCAAGTTACCACTATATATGCCTTAGATGATTCCTTGTTACTATGCCTTATTGCTAATTGCTGGATGCTGGAGGACTTCCTATCTGCAAGTTACCACTATATATGCCTTAGATGATTCATTGTTACTATGCATCAGCCTTAATGCTAATTGCTGGATGCCGGAGGACTTCCTATCAGCAAGTTACCACTATATATGCCTTAGATGATTCATTGTTACTACGCATCAGCCTTATTGCTAATTGCTGGATGCCGGAGGACTTCCTTTCAGCAAGTTACCACTATATATGCCTTAGATGATTCCTTGTTACTGCGCATCAGCCTTATTGCTAATTGCTGGATGCCGGAGGACTTCCTATCAGCAAGTTACCACTATATATGCCTTAGATGATTCATTGTTACTACGCATCAGCCTTATTGCTAATTGCTGGATGCCGGAGGACTTCCTATCAGCAAGTTACCACTATATATGCCTTAGATGATTCCTTGTTACTATGCATCAGCCATATTGCTAATTGCTGGATGCCGGAGGACTTCCTATCAGCAAGTTACCACTATTTATGGCTTAGATGATTCCTTGTTACTACGCCTTAATGCTATTTGCTGAATGCCGGAGGACTTCCTATCAGCAATTTACCACTATATATGCCTTAGATGATTCCTTGTTACTACGCATCAGCCTTACTGCTAATTGGTGGATGCCGGAGGACTTCCTATCAGCACGTTACCACTATATATGCCTTAGATGATTCATTGTTACTACGCATCTGCCTTAATGCTAATTGCTGGATGCCGGAGGACTTCCTATCAGCAAGTTACCACTATATATGCCTTAGATGATTCATTGTTACTACGCATCAGCCTTAATGCTAATTGCTGGATGCCGGAGGACTTCCTATCAGCAAGTTACCACTATATATGGCTTAGATGAATCCTTGTTACTATGCATCAGCCTTATTGCTAATTGCTGAATGCCGGAGGACGTCCTATCAGCAAGTTACCACTATATATGCCTTAGATGATTCCTTCTTACTACGCCTTATTGCTAATTGCTGGATGCCGGAGGACTTCCTATCAGCAAGTTACCACTATATATGCCTTAGATGATTCCTTGTTACTACACCTTATTGCTAATTGCCGGATGCTGGAGGACTTCCTATCAGCAAGTTACCACTATATATGCCTTAGATGATTCCTTCTTACTACGCATCAGCCTTATTGCTAATTGCTGGATGCCGGAGGACTTCCTATCAGCAAGTTACCACTATATATGGCTTAGATGATTCCTTCTAACTACGCATCAGCCTTATTGCTAATTGCTGGATGCCGGAGGACTTCCTATCAGCAAGTTACCACTATATATGCCTTAGATGATTCCTTGTTACTACGCATCAGCCTTATTTCTAATTGCTGGATGCCGGAGGACTTCCTATCAGCAAGTTACCACTATATATGCCTTAGATGATTCCTTGTTACTACGCATCAGCCTTATTGCTAATTGCTGGATGCCGGAGGACTTCCTATCAGCAAGTTACCACTATATATGCCTTAGATGATTCCTTGTTACTACGCATCAGCCTTATTGCTAATTGCTGGATGCCGGAGGACTTCCTATCAGCAAGTTTCCACTATATATGCCTTAGGTGATTCCTTGTTACTACGCATCAGCCTTATTGCTAATTGCTGGATGCCGGAGGACTTCCTATCAGCAAGTTACCACTATATATGCCTTAGATGATTCCTTGTTACTACGCATCAGCCTTATTGCTAATTGCTGGATGCCGGAGGGCTTCCTATCAGCAAGTTACCACTATATATGCCTTAGATGATTCCTTGTTACTACGCATCAGCCTTATTGCTAATTGCTGGATGCCGGAGGACTTCCTATCAGCAAGTTACCACTATATATGCCTTAGATGATTCCTTGTTACTACGCATCAGCCTTATTGCTAATTGCTGGATGCCGGAGGACTTCCTATCAGCAAGTTACCACTATATATGGCTTAGATGATTCCTTGTTACTACAAATCAGACTTATTGCTAATTGCTGGATGCCGGAGGACTTCCTATCAGCAAGTTACCACTATATATGCCTTAGATGATTCATTGTTACTACGCATCAGCCTTATTGCTAATTGCTGGATCCCAGAGGACTTCCTATCAGCAAGTTACCACTATATATGGCTTAGATGATTCCTTGTTACTACGCATCAGCCTTATTGCTAATAGCTGGATGCCTGAGGACTTCCTATCAGCAAGTTACCACTATATATGCCTTAGATGATTCCTTGTTACTACACATCAGCGTTATTGCTAATTGCTGGAGGACTTCCTATCAGCAAGTTACCACTATATATGCCATAGATGATTCCTTGTTACTACGCATCAGCCTTATTGCTAATTGCTGGATGCTGGAGGACTTCCTATCAGAAAGTTACCACTATATATGCCTTAGATGATTCCTTGTTACTACGCATCAGCCTTATTGCTAATTGCTGGGTGCCGGAGGACTTCCTATCAGCAAGTTACCACTATATATGCCTTAGATGATTCCTTGTTACTATGCATCAGCCTTATTGCTAATTGCTGGATGCTGGAAGACTTCCTATCAGCAAGTTACCACTATATATGGCTTAGATGATTCCTTGTTACTAGACATCAGGCTTATTGCTAATTGCTGGATGCCGGAGGTCTTCCTATCAGCAAGTTACCACTATATATGCCTTAGATGATTCCTTGTTACTACGCATCAGCCTTATTGCTAATTGCTGGATGCCGGAGGACTTCCTATCAGCAAGTTACCACTATATTTGCCTTAGATGATTCCTTGTTACTACGCATCAGCCTTATTGCTAATTGCTGGATGCCGGAGGACTTCCTATCAGCAAGTGACCACTATATATACCTTAGATGATTCCTTGTTACTACGCATCAGCCTTATTGCTAATTGCTGGATGCTGGAGGACTTCCTATCAGCAAGTTACCACTATATATGCCTTAGATGATTCCTTGTTACTAAGCATCAGCCTTAATGCTAATTGCTGGATGCTGGAGGACTTCCTATCAGCAAGTTACCACTATATATGCCTTAGATGATTCCTTGTTACTACACATCAGCCTTATTGCTAATTGCTGGATGCCGGAGGACTTCCTATCAGCAAGTTACCACTATATATGCCTTAGATGATTCCTTGTTACTATGCATCAGCCTTCCTGCTAATTGCTGGTTGCCGGAGGACTTCCTATCAGCAAGTTACCACTATATATGCCTTAGATGATTCCTTGTTACTACGCATCAGCCTTATTGCTAATTGCTGGATGCCGGAGGACTTCCTATCAGCAAGTTACCACTATATATGCCTTAGATGATTCCTTGTTACTATGCATCAGCCTTCCTGCTAATTGCTGGATGCCGGAGGACTTCCTATCAGCAAGTTACCACTATATATGCCTTAGATGATTCCTTGTTACTACGCATCATCCTTATTGCTAATTGCTGGATGCTGGAGGACTTCCTATCAGCACGTTATTACTATATATGCCTTAGATGATTCCTTGTTACTACGCATCAGCCTTACTGCTAATTGCTGGATGCCGGAGGACTTCCTATCAGCAAGTTACCACTATATATGCCTTAGATGATTCCTTGTTACTACGCATCAGCCTTATTGCTAATTGCTGGATGCCGGAGGACTTCCTATCAGCATGTTACCACTATATATGCCTTAGATGATTCCTTGTTACTATGCATCAGTCTTATTTCTAATTGCAGGATGCCGGAGGACTTCCTATCAGCAAGTTACCACTATATATGCCTTAGATGATTCCTTGTTACTATGCATCAGCCTTGTTGCTAATTGCTGGATGCCGGAGGACTTCCTATCAGCAAGTTACCACTATATATGCCTTAGATGATTCCTTGTTACTACGCATCAGCCTTATTGCTAATTGCTGGAAGCCGGAGGACTTCCAATCAGCAAGTTACCACTATATATGCCTTAGATGATTCCTTGTTACTACGCATCAGCCTTATTGCTAATTGCTGAATGCTGGAGGACTTCCTATCAGCAAGTTACCACTATATATGCCTTAGATGATTCCTTGTTACTACGCATCAGCCTTATTGCTAATTTCTGGATGCCGGAGGACTTCCTATCATCAAGTTACCACTATATATGCCTTAGATGATTCCTTGTTACTATGCATCAGTCTTATTTCTAATTGCTGGATGCCGGAGGACTTCCTATCAGCAAGTTACCACTATATATGCCTTAGATGATTCCTTCTTACTACGCATCAGCCTTATTGCTAATTGCTGGATGCCGGAGGACTTCTTATCCGCAAGTTACCACTATATATGCCTTAGATGATTCCTTGATACTACGCATCAGCCTTATTGCTAATTGCTGGATGCCGGAGGACTTCCTATCAGCAAGTTACCACTATATATGCCTTAGATGATTCCTTGTTACTACGCCTTATTGCTAATTGCTGGATGCTGGAGGACTTCCTATCAGCAAGTTCCCACTATATATGCCTTAGATGATTCCTTCTAACTACGCATCAGCCTTATTGCTAATTGCTGGATGCCGGAGGACTTCCTATCAGCAAGTTACCACTATATATGCCTTAGATGATTCCTTGTTACTACGCATCAGCCTTATTGCTAATTGCTGGATTCCGGGGGACTTCCTATCAGCAAGTTACCACTATATATGCCTTAGATGATTCCTTGTTACTATGCCTTATTGCTAATTGCTGGATGCTGGAGGACTTCCTATCTGCAAGTTACCACTATATATGCCTTAGATGATTCATTGTTACTATGCATCAGCCTTAATGCTAATTGCTGGATGCCGGAGGACTTCCTATCAGCAAGTTACCACTATATATGCCTTAGATGATTCATTGTTACTACGCATCAGCCTTATTGCTAATTGCTGGATGCCGGAGGACTTCCTTTCAGCAAGTTACCACTATATATGCCTTAGATGATTCCTTGTTACTGCGCATCAGCCTTATTGCTAATTGCTGGATGCCGGAGGACTTCCTATCAGCAAGTTACCACTATATATGCCTTAGATGATTCATTGTTACTACGCATCAGCCTTATTGCTAATTGCTGGATGCCGGAGGACTTCCTATCAGCAAGTTACCACTATATATGCCTTAGATGATTCCTTGTTACTATGCATCAGCCATATTGCTAATTGCTGGATGCCGGAGGACTTCCTATCAGCAAGTGACCACTATTTATGGCTTAGATGATTCCTTGTTACTACGCCTTAATGCTATTTGCTGAATGCCGGAGGACTTCCTATCAGCAATTTACCACTATATATGCCTTAGATGATTCCTTGTTACTACGCATCAGCCTTACTGCTAATTGGTGGATGCCGGAGGACTTCCTATCAGCACGTTACCACTATATATGCCTTAGATGATTCATTGTTACTACGCATCTGCCTTAATGCTAATTGCTGGATGCCGGAGGACTTCCTATCAGCAAGTTACCACTATATATGCCTTAGATGATTCATTGTTACTACGCATCAGCCTTAATGCTAATTGCTGGATGCCGGAGGACTTCCTATCAGCAAGTTACCACTATATATGGCTTAGATGAATCCTTGTTACTATGCATCAGCCTTATTGCTAATTGCTGAATGCCGGAGGACGTCCTATCAGCAAGTTACCACTATATATGCCTTAGATGATTCCTTCTTACTACGCCTTATTGCTAATTGCTGGATGCCGGAGGACTTCCTATCAGCAAGTTACCACTATATATGCCTTAGATGATTCCTTGTTACTACACCTTATTGCTAATTGCCGGATGCTGGAGGACTTCCTATCAGCAAGTTACCACTATATATGCCTTAGATGATTCCTTCTTACTACGCATCAGCCTTATTGCTAATTGCTGGATGCCGGAGGACTTCCTATCAGCAAGTTACCACTATATATGGCTTAGATGATTCCTTCTAACTACGCATCAGCCTTATTGCTAATTGCTGGATGCCGGAGGACTTCCTATCAGCAAGTTACCACTATATATGCCTTAGATGATTCCTTGTTACTACGCATCAGCCTTATTTCTAATTGCTGGATGCCGGAGGACTTCCTATCAGCAAGTTACCACTATATATGCCTTAGATGATTCCTTGTTACTACGCATCAGCCTTATTGCTAATTGCTGGATGCCGGAGGACTTCCTATCAGCAAGTTACCACTATATATGCCTTAGATGATTCCTTGTTACTACGCATCAGCCTTATTGCTAATTGCTGGATGCCGGAGGACTTCCTATCAGCAAGTTTCCACTATATATGCCTTAGGTGATTCCTTGTTACTACGCATCAGCCTTATTGCTAATTGCTGGATGCCGGAGGACTTCCTATCAGCAAGTTACCACTATATATGCCTTAGATGATTCCTTGTTACTACGCATCAGCCTTATTGCTAATTGCTGGATGCCGGAGGGCTTCCTATCAGCAAGTTACCACTATATATGCCTTAGATGATTCCTTGTTACTACGCATCAGCCTTATTGCTAATTGCTGGATGCCGGAGGACTTCCTATCAGCAAGTTACCACTATATATGCCTTAGATGATTCCTTGTTACTACGCATCAGCCTTATTGCTAATTGCTGGATGCCGGAGGACTTCCTATCAGCAAGTTACCACTATATATGGCTTAGATGATTCCTTGTTACTACAAATCAGACTTATTGCTAATTGCTGGATGCCGGAGGACTTCCTATCAGCAAGTTACCACTATATATGCCTTAGATGATTCATTGTTACTACGCATCAGCCTTATTGCTAATTGCTGGATCCCAGAGGACTTCCTATCAGCAAGTTACCACTATATATGGCTTAGATGATTCCTTGTTACTACGCATCAGCCTTATTGCTAATAGCTGGATGCCTGAGGACTTCCTATCAGCAAGTTACCACTATATATGCCTTAGATGATTCCTTGTTACTACACATCAGCGTTATTGCTAATTGCTGGAGGACTTCCTATCAGCAAGTTACCACTATATATGCCATAGATGATTCCTTGTTACTACGCATCAGCCTTATTGCTAATTGCTGGATGCTGGAGGACTTCCTATCAGAAAGTTACCACTATATATGCCTTAGATGATTCCTTGTTACTACGCATCAGCCTTATTGCTAATTGCTGGGTGCCGGAGGACTTCCTATCAGCAAGTTACCACTATATATGCCTTAGATGATTCCTTGTTACTATGCATCAGCCTTATTGCTAATTGCTGGATGCTGGAAGACTTCCTATCAGCAAGTTACCACTATATATGGCTTAGATGATTCCTTGTTACTAGACATCAGGCTTATTGCTAATTGCTGGATGCCGGAGGTCTTCCTATCAGCAAGTTACCACTATATATGCCTTAGATGATTCCTTGTTACTACGCATCAGCCTTATTGCTAATTGCTGGATGCCGGAGGACTTCCTATCAGCAAGTTACCACTATATTTGCCTTAGATGATTCCTTGTTACTACGCATCAGCCTTATTGCTAATTGCTGGATGCCGGAGGACTTCCTATCAGCAAGTGACCACTATATATACCTTAGATGATTCCTTGTTACTACGCATCAGCCTTATTGCTAATTGCTGGATGCTGGAGGACTTCCTATCAGCAAGTTACCACTATATATGCCTTAGATGATTCCTTGTTACTAAGCATCAGCCTTAATGCTAATTGCTGGATGCTGGAGGACTTCCTATCAGCAAGTTACCACTATATATGCCTTAGATGATTCCTTGTTACTACACATCAGCCTTATTGCTAATTGCTGGATGCCGGAGGACTTCCTATCAGCAAGTTACCACTATATATGCCTTAGATGATTCCTTGTTACTATGCATCAGCCTTCCTGCTAATTGCTGGTTGCCGGAGGACTTCCTATCAGCAAGTTACCACTATATATGCCTTAGATGATTCCTTGTTACTACGCATCAGCCTTATTGCTAATTGCTGGATGCCGGAGGACTTCCTATCAGCAAGTTACCACTATATATGCCTTAGATGATTCCTTGTTACTATGCATCAGCCTTCCTGCTAATTGCTGGATGCCGGAGGACTTCCTATCAGCAAGTTACCACTATATATGCCTTAGATGATTCCTTGTTACTACGCATCATCCTTATTGCTAATTGCTGGATGCTGGAGGACTTCCTATCAGCACGTTATTACTATATATGCCTTAGATGATTCCTTGTTACTACGCATCAGCCTTACTGCTAATTGCTGGATGCCGGAGGACTTCCTATCAGCAAGTTACCACTATATATGCCTTAGATGATTCCTTGTTACTACGCATCAGCCTTATTGCTAATTGCTGGATGCCGGAGGACTTCCTATCAGCAAGTTACCACTATATATGCCTTAGATGATTCCTTGTTACTATGCATCAGTCTTATTTCTAATTGCAGGATGCCGGAGGACTTCCTATCAGCAAGTTACCACTATATATGCCTTAGATGATTCCTTGTTACTATGCATCAGCCTTGTTGCTAATTGCTGGATGCCGGAGGACTTCCTATCAGCAAGTTACCACTATATATGCCTTAGATGATTCCTTGTTACTACGCATCAGCCTTATTGCTAATTGCTGAATGCTGGAGGACTTCCTATCAGCAAGTTACCACTATATATGCCTTAGATGATTCCTTGTTACTACGCATCAGCCTTATTGCTAATTTCTGGATGCCGGAGGACTTCCTATCATCAAGTTACCACTATATATGCCTTAGATGATTCCTTGTTACTATGCATCAGTCTTATTTCTAATTGCTGGATGCCGGAGGACTTCCTATCAGCAAGTTACCACTATATATGCCTTAGATGATTCCTTCTTACTACGCATCAGCCTTATTGCTAATTGCTGGATGCCGGAGGACTTCTTATCCGCAAGTTACCACTATATATGCCTTAGATGATTCCTTGATACTACGCATCAGCCTTATTGCTAATTGCTGGATGCCGGAGGACTTCCTATCAGCAAGTTACCACTATATATGCCTTAGATGATTCCTTGTTACTACGCCTTATTGCTAATTGCTGGATGCTGGAGGACTTCCTATCAGCAAGTTCCCACTATATATGCCTTAGATGATTCCTTCTTACTACGCATCAGCCTTATTGCTAATTGCTGGATGCCGGAGGACTTCCTATCAGCAAGTTACCACTATATATGCCTTAGATGATTCCTTGTTACTACGCATCAGCCTTATTGCTAATTGCTGGATTCCGGGGGACTTCCTATCAGCAAGTTACCACTATATATGCCTTAGATGATTCCTTGTTACTATGCCTTATTGCTAATTGCTGGATGCTGGAGGACTTCCTATCTGCAAGTTACCACTATATATGCCTTAGATGATTCATTGTTACTATGCATCAGCCTTAATGCTAATTGCTGGATGCCGGAGGACTTCCTATCAGCAAGTTACCACTATATATGCCTTAGATGATTCATTGTTACTACGCATCAGCCTTATTGCTAATTGCTGGATGCCGGAGGACTTCCTATCAGCAAGTTACCACTATATATGCCTTAGATGATTCCTTGTTACTATGCATCAGCCATATTGCTAATTGCTGGATGCCGGAGGACTTCCTATCAGCAAGTTACCACTATTTATGGCTTAGATGATTCCTTGTTACTACGCCTTAATGCTATTTGCTGAATGCCGGAGGACTTCCTATCAGCAATTTACCACTATATATGCCTTAGATGATTCCTTGTTACTACGCATCAGCCTTACTGCTAATTGGTGGATGCCGGAGGACTTCCTATCAGCACGTTACCACTATATATGCCTTAGATGATTCATTGTTACTACGCATCTGCCTTAATGCTAATTGCTGGATGCCGGAGGACTTCCTATCAGCAAGTTACCACTATATATGCCATAGATGATTCATTGTTACTACGCATCAGCCTTAATGCTAATTGCTGGATGCCGGAGGACTTCCTATCAGCAAGTTACCACTATATATGGCTTAGATGAATCCTTGTTACTATGCATCAGCCTTATTGCTAATTGCTGAATGCCGGAGGACGTCCTATCAGCAAGTTACCACTATATATGCCTTAGATGATTCCTTCTTACTACGCCTTATTGCTAATTGCTGGATGCCGGAGGACTTCCTATCAGCAAGTTACCACTATATATGCCTTAGATGATTCCTTGTTACTACACCTTATTGCTAATTGCCGGATGCTGGAGGACTTCCTATCAGCAAGTTACCACTATATATGCCTTAGACGATTCCTTCTTACTACGCATCAGCCTTATTGCTAATTGCTGGATGCCGGAGGACTTCCTATCAGCAAGTTACCACTATATATGGCTTAGATGATTCCTTCTAACTACGCATCAGCCTTATTGCTATTTGCTGGATGCCGGAGGACTTCCTATCAGCAAGTTACCACTATATATGCCTTAGATGAATCCTTGTTACTACGCATCAGCCTTATTTCTAATTGCTGGATGCCGGAGGACTTCCTATCAGCAAGTTACCACTATATATGCCTTAGATGATTCCTTGTTACTACGCATCAGCCTTATTGCTAATTGCTGGATGCCGGAGGACTTCCTATCAGCAAGTTACCACTATATATGCCTTAGATGATTCCTTGTTACTACGCATCAGCCTTATTGTTAATTGCTGGATGCCGGAGGACTTCCTATCAGCAAGTTTCCACTATATATGCCTTAGGTGATTCCTTGTTACTACGCATCAGCCTTATTGCTAATTGCTGGATGCCGGAGGACTTCCTATCAGCAAGTTACCACTATATATGCCTTAGATGATTCCTTGTTACTACACATCAGCCTTATTGCTAATTGCTGGATGCCGGAGGACTTCCTTTCAGCAAGTTACCACTATATATGCCTTAGATGATTCCTTGTTACTGCGCATCAGCCTTATTGCTAATTGCTGGATGCCGGAGGACTTCCTATCAGCAAGTTACCACTATATATGCCTTAGATGCTTCATTGTTACTACGCATCAGCCTTATTGCTAATTGCTGGATGCCGGAGGACTTCCTATCAGCAAGTTACCACTATATATGCCTTAGATGATTCCTTGTTACTATGCATCAGCCATATTGCTAATTGCTGGATGCCGGAGGACTTCCTATCAGCAAGTTACCACTATTTATGGCTTAGATGATTCCTTGTTACTTCGCCTTAATGCTATTTGCTGAATGCCGGAGGACTTCCTATCAGCAATTTACCACTATATATGCCTTAGATGATTCCTTGTTACTACGCATCAGCCTTACTGCTAATTGGTGGATGCCGGAGGACTTCCTATCAGCACGTTACCACTATATATGCCTTAGATGATTCATTGTTACTACGCATCTGCCTTAATGCTAATTGCTGGATGCCGGAGGACTTCCTATCAGCAAGTTACCACTATATATGCCTTAGATGATTCATTGTTACTACGCATCAGCCTTAATGCTAATTGCTGGATGCCGGAGGACTTCCTATCAGCAAGTTACCACTATATATGGCTTAGATGAATCCTTGTTACTATGCATCAGCCTTATTGCTAATTGCTGAATGCCGGAGGACGTCCTATCAGCAAGTTACCACTATATATGCCTTGATGATTCCTTCTTACTACGCCTTATTGCTAATTGCTGGATGCCGGAGGACTTCCTATCAGCAAGTTACCACTATATATGCCTTAGATGATTCCTTGTTACTACACCTTATTGCTAATTGCCGGATGCTGGAGGACTTCCTATCAGCAAGTTACCACTATATATGCCTTAGATGATTCCTTCTTACTACGCATCAGCCTTATTGCTAATTGCTGGATGCCGGAGGACTTCCTATCAGCAAGTTACCACTATATATGGCTTAGATGATTCCTTCTAACTACGCATCAGCCTTATTGCTAATTGCTGGATGCCGGAGGACTTCCTATCAGCAAGTTACCACTATATATGCCTTAGATGATTCCTTGTTACTACGCATCAGCCTTATTTCTAATTGCTGGATGCCGGAGGACTTCCTATCAGCAAGTTACCACTATATATGCCTTAGATGATTCCTTGTTACTACGCATCAGCCTTATTGCTAATTGCTGGATGCCGGAGGACTTCCTATCAGCAAGTTACCACTATATATGCCTTAGATGATTCCTTGTTACTACGCATCAGCCTTATTGCTAATTGCTGGATGCCGGAGGACTTCCTATCAGCAAGTTTCCACTATATATGCCTTAGGTGATTCCTTGTTACTACGCATCAGCCTTATTGCTAATTGCTGGATGCCGGAGGACTTCCTATCAGCAAGTTACCACTATATATGCCTTAGATGATTCCTTGTTACTATGCATCAGTCTTATTTCTAATTGCAGGATGCCGGAGGACTTCCTATCAGCAAGTTACCACTATATATGCCTTAGATGATTCCTTGTTACTATGCATCAGCCTTGTTGCTAATTGCTGGATGCCGGAGGACTTCCTATCAGCAAGTTACCACTATATATGCCTTAGATGATTCCTTGTTACTACGCATCAGCCTTATTGCTAATTGCTGAATGCTGGAGGACTTCCTATCAGCAAGTTACCACTATATATGCCTTAGATGATTCCTTGTTACTACGCATCAGCCTTATTGCTAATTTCTGGATGCCGGAGGACTTCCTATCATCAAGTTACCACTATATATGCCTTAGATGATTCCTTGTTACTATGCATCAGTCTTATTTCTAATTGCTGGATGCCGGAGGACTTCCTATCAGCAAGTTACCACTATATATGCCTTAGATGATTCCTTCTTACTACGCATCAGCCTTATTGCTAATTGCTGGATGCCGGAGGACTTCTTATCCGCAAGTTACCACTATATATGCCTTAGATGATTCCTTGATACTACGCATCAGCCTTATTGCTAATTGCTGGATGCCGGAGGACTTCCTATCAGCAAGTTACCACTATATATGCCTTAGATGATTCCTTGTTACTACGCCTTATTGCTAATTGCTGGATGCTGGAGGACTTCCTATCAGCAAGTTCCCACTATATATGCCTTAGATGATTCCTTCTTACTACGCATCAGCCTTATTGCTAATTGCTGGATGCCGGAGGACTTCCTATCAGCAAGTTACCACTATATATGCCTTAGATGATTCCTTGTTACTACGCATCAGCCTTATTGCTAATTGCTGGATTCCGGGGGACTTCCTATCAGCAAGTTACCACTATATATGCCTTAGATGATTCCTTGTTACTATGCCTTATTGCTAATTGCTGGATGCTGGAGGACTTCCTATCTGCAAGTTACCACTATATATGCCTTAGATGATTCATTGTTACTATGCATCAGCCTTAATGCTAATTGCTGGATGCCGGAGGACTTCCTATCAGCAAGTTACCACTATATATGCCTTAGATGATTCATTGTTACTACGCATCAGCCTTATTGCTAATTGCTGGATGCCGGAGGACTTCCTATCAGCAAGTTACCACTATATATGCCTTAGATGATTCCTTGTTACTATGCATCAGCCATATTGCTAATTGCTGGATGCCGGAGGACTTCCTATCAGCAAGTTACCACTATTTATGGCTTAGATGATTCCTTGTTACTACGCCTTAATGCTATTTGCTGAATGCCGGAGGACTTCCTATCAGCAATTTACCACTATATATGCCTTAGATGATTCCTTGTTACTACGCATCAGCCTTACTGCTAATTGGTGGATGCCGGAGGACTTCCTATCAGCACGTTACCACTATATATGCCTTAGATGATTCATTGTTACTACGCATCTGCCTTAATGCTAATTGCTGGATGCCGGAGGACTTCCTATCAGCAAGTTACCACTATATATGCCTTAGATGATTCATTGTTACTACGCATCAGCCTTAATGCTAATTGCTGGATGCCGGAGGACTTCCTATCAGCAAGTTACCACTATATATGGCTTAGATGAATCCTTGTTACTATGCATCAGCCTTATTGCTAATTGCTGAATGCCGGAGGACGTCCTATGAGCAAGTTACCACTATATATGCCTTAGATGATTCCTTCTTACTACGCCTTATTGCTAATTGCTGGATGCCGGAGGACTTCCTATCAGCAAGTTACCACTATATATGCCTTAGATGATTCCTTGTTACTACACCTTATTGCTAATTGCCGGATGCTGGAGGACTTCCTATCAGCAAGTTACCACTATATATGCCTTAGACGATTCCTTCTTACTACGCATCAGCCTTATTGCTAATTGCTGGATGCCGGAGGACTTCCTATCAGCAAGTTACCACTATATATGGCTTAGATGATTCCTTCTAACTACGCATCAGCCTTATTGCTATTTGCTGGATGCCGGAGGACTTCCTATCAGCAAGTTACCACTATATATGCCTTAGATGATTCCTTGTTACTACGCATCAGCCTTATTTCTAATTGCTGGATGCCGGAGGACTTCCTATCAGCAAGTTACCACTATATATGCCTTAGATGATTCCTTGTTACTACGCATCAGCCTTATTGCTAATTGCTGGATGCCGGAGGACTTCCTATCAGCAAGTTACCACTATATATGCCTTAGATGATTCCTTGTTACTACGCATCAGCCTTATTGTTAATTGCTGGATGCCGGAGGACTTCCTATCAGCAAGTTTCCACTATATATGCCTTAGGTGATTCCTTGTTACTACGCATCAGCCTTATTGCTAATTGCTGGATGCCGGAGGACTTCCTATCAGCAAGTTACCACTATATATGCCTTAGATGATTCCTTGTTACTACACATCAGCCTTATTGCTAATTGCTGGATGCCGGAGGACTTCCTTTCAGCAAGTTACCACTATATATGCCTTAGATGATTCCTTGTTACTGCGCATCAGCCTTATTGCTAATTGCTGGATGCCGGAGGACTTCCTATCAGCAAGTTACCACTATATATGCCTTAGATGCTTCATTGTTACTACGCATCAGCCTTATTGCTAATTGCTGGATGCCGGAGGACTTCCTATCAGCAAGTTACCACTATATATGCCTTAGATGATTCCTTGTTACTATGCATCAGCCATATTGCTAATTGCTGGATGCCGGAGGACTTCCTATCAGCAAGTTACCACTATTTATGGCTTAGATGATTCCTTGTTACTTCGCCTTAATGCTATTTGCTGAATGCCGGAGGACTTCCTATCAGCAATTTACCACTATATATGCCTTAGATGATTCCTTGTTACTACGCATCAGCCTTACTGCTAATTGGTGGATGCCGGAGGACTTCCTATCAGCACGTTACCACTATATATGCCTTAGATGATTCATTGTTACTACGCATCTGCCTTAATGCTAATTGCTGGATGCCGGAGGACTTCCTATCAGCAAGTTACCACTATATATGCCTTAGATGATTCATTGTTACTACGCATCAGCCTTAATGCTAATTGCTGGATGCCGGAGGACTTCCTATCAGCAAGTTACCACTATATATGGCTTAGATGAATCCTTGTTACTATGCATCAGCCTTATTGCTAATTGCTGAATGCCGGAGGACGTCCTATCAGCAAGTTACCACTATATATGCCTTGATGATTCCTTCTTACTACGCCTTATTGCTAATTGCTGGATGCCGGAGGACTTCCTATCAGCAAGTTACCACTATATATGCCTTAGATGATTCCTTGTTACTACACCTTATTGCTAATTGCCGGATGCTGGAGGACTTCCTATCAGCAAGTTACCACTATATATGCCTTAGATGATTCCTTCTTACTACGCATCAGCCTTATTGCTAATTGCTGGATGCCGGAGGACTTCCTATCAGCAAGTTACCACTATATATGGCTTAGATGATTCCTTCTAACTACGCATCAGCCTTATTGCTAATTGCTGGATGCCGGAGGACTTCCTATCAGCAAGTTACCACTATATATGCCTTAGATGATTCCTTGTTACTACGCATCAGCCTTATTTCTAATTGCTGGATGCCGGAGGACTTCCTATCAGCAAGTTACCACTATATATGCCTTAGATGATTCCTTGTTACTACGCATCAGCCTTATTGCTAATTGCTGGATGCCGGAGGACTTCCTATCAGCAAGTTACCACTATATATGCCTTAGATGATTCCTTGTTACTACGCATCAGCCTTATTGCTAATTGCTGGATGCCGGAGGACTTCCTATCAGCAAGTTTCCACTATATATGCCTTAGGTGATTCCTTGTTACTACGCATCAGCCTTATTGCTAATTGCTGGATGCCGGAGGACTTCCTATCAGCAAGTTACCACTATATATGCCTTAGATGATTCCTTGTTACTACACATCAGCCTTATTGCTAATTGCTGGATGCCGGAGGACTTCCTATCAGCAAGTTACCACTATATATGCCTTAGATGATTCCTTGTTACTACGCATCAGCCTTATTGCTAATTGCTGGATGCCGGAGGACTTCCTATCAGCAAGTTACCACTATATATGCCTTAGATGATTCCTTGTTACTACGCATCAGCCTTATTGCTAATTGCTGGATGCCGGAGGACTTCCTATCAGCAAGTTACCACTATATATGCCTTAGATGATTCCTTGTTACTACGCCTTATTGCTAATTGCTGGATGCCGGAGGACTTCCTATCAGCAAGTTACCACTATATATGCCTTAGATGATTCCTTGTTACTACGCATCAGCCTTATTGCTAATTGCTAGATGCCGGAGGACTTCCTATCAGCAAGTTACCACTATATATGCCTTAGATGATTCCTTGTTACTACGCATCAGCCTTATTGCTAATTGCTGGATGCCGGAGGACTTCCTATCAGCAAGTTACCACTATATATGCCTTAGATGATTCCTTCTTACTACGCATCAGCCTTATTGCTAATTGCTGGATGCCGGAGGACTTCCTATCAGCAAGTTACCACTATATATGGCTTAGATGATTCCTTGTTACTATGCATCAGCCTTATTGCTAATTGCTGAAAGCAGGAGGAAGTCCTATCAGCAAGTTACCACTATATATGCCTTAGATGATTCCTTCTTACTACGCCTTATTGCTAATTGCTGGATGCCGGAGGACTTCCTATCAGCAAGTTACCACTATATATGCCTTAGATGATTCCTTGTTACTACACCTTATTGCTAATTGCCGGATGCTGGAGGACTTCCTATCAGCAAGTTACCACTATATATGCCTTAGATGATTCCTTCTTACTACGCATCAGCCTTATTGCTAATTGCTGGATGCCGGAGGACTTCCTATCAGCAAGTTACCACTATATGCCTTAGATGATTCCTTGTTACTACGCATCAGCCTTATTGCTAATTGCTGGATGCCGGAGGACTTCCTATCAGCAAGTTACCACTATATATGCCTTAGATGATTCCTTGTTACTACGCATCAGCCTTATTGCTAATTGCTGGATGCCGGAGGACTTCCTATCAGCAAGTTTCCACTATATATGCCTTAGGTGATTCCTTGTTACTACGCATCAGCCTTATTGCTAATTGCTGGATGCCGGAGGACTTCCTATCAGCAAGTTACCACTATATATGCCTTAGATGATTCCTTGTTACTACACATCAGCCTTATTGCTAATTGCTGGATGCCGGAGGACTTCCTATCAGCAAGTTACCACTATATATGCCTTAGATGATTCCTTGTTACTACGCATCAGCCTTATTGCTAATTGCTGGATGCCGGAGGACTTCCTATCAGCAAGTTACCACTATATATGCCTTAGATGATTCCTTGTTACTACGCATCAGCCTTATTGCTAATTGCTGGATGCCGGAGGACTTCCTATCAGCAAGTTACCACTATATATGCCTTAGATGATTCCTTGTTACTACGCCTTATTGCTAATTGCTGGATGCCGGAGGACTTCCTATCAGCAAGTTACCACTATATATGCCTTAGATGATTCCTTGTTACTACGCATCAGCCTTATTGCTAATTGCTAGATGCCGGAGGACTTCCTATCAGCAAGTTACCACTATATATGCCTTAGATGATTCCTTGTTACTACGCATCAGCCTTATTGCTAATTGCTGGATGCCGGAGGACTTCCTATCAGCAAGTTACCACTATATATGCCTTAGATGATTCCTTCTTACTACGCATCAGCCTTATTGCTAATTGCTGGATGCCGGAGGACTTCCTATCAGCAAGTTACCACTATATATGGCTTAGATGATTCCTTGTTACTATGCATCAGCCTTATTGCTAATTGCTGAAAGCAGGAGGAAGTCCTATCAGCAAGTTACCACTATATATGCCTTAGATGATTCCTTCTTACTACGCCTTATTGCTAATTGCTGGATGCCGGAGGACTTCCTATCAGCAAGTTACCACTATATATGCCTTAGATGATTCCTTGTTACTACACCTTATTGCTAATTGCCGGATGCTGGAGGACTTCCTATCAGCAAGTTACCACTATATATGCCTTAGATGATTCCTTCTTACTACGCATCAGCCTTATTGCTAATTGCTGGATGCCGGAGGACTTCCTATCAGCAAGTTACCACTATATGCCTTAGATGATTCCTTGTTACTACGCATCAGCCTTATTGCTAATTGCTGGATGCCGGAGGACTTCCTATCAGCAAGTTACCACTATATATGCCTTAGATGATTCCTTGTTACTACGCATCAGCCTTATTGCTAATTGCTGGATGCCGGAGGACTTCCTATCAGCAAGTTACCACTATATATGCCTTAGATGATTACTACGCATCAGCCTTATTGCTAATTGCTGGATGCTGGAGGACTTCCTATCAGCAAGTTACCACTATATATGCCTTAGATGATTCCTTGTTACTACGCATCAGCCTTATTGCTAATTGCTGGATGCCGGAGGACTTCCTATCAGAAAGTTACCACTATATATGCCTTAGATGATTCCTTGTTACTACGCGTCAGCCTTATTGCTAATTGCTGGATGTTGGAGGACTTCCTATCAGCAAGTTACCACTATATATGCCTTAGATGATTCCTTGTTACTACACATCAGCCTTATTGCTAATTGCTGGATGCCGGAGGACTTCCTATCAGCAAGTTACCACTATATATGCCTTAGATGATTCCTTCTTTCTACGCATCAGCCTTATTGCTAATTGCCGGATGCCGGAGGACTTCCTATCAGCAAGTTATCACTATATATGCCTTAGATGATTCCTTGTTACTACGCTTCAGCCTTATTGCTAATTGCTGGATGCCGGAGGACTTCCTATCAGCAAGTTATCACTATATATGCCTTAGATGATTCCTTGTTACTACGCATCAGCCTTATTGCTAATTGCTGGGTGCCGGAGGACTTCCTATCAGCAAGTTACCACTATATATGCCTTAGATGATTCCTTGTTACTACGCATCAGCCTTATTGCTAATTGTTGGATGCTGGAAGACTTCCTATCAGCAAGTTACCACTATATATGGCTTAGATGATTCCTTGTTACTACATCAGGCTTATTGCTAATTGCTGGATGCCGGAGGTCTTCCTATCAGCAAGTTACCACTATATATGGCTTAGATGATTCCTTGTTACTACGCCTTAATGCTAATTGCTGGATGCCGGAGGACTTCCTATCAGCAAGTTACCACTATATATGCCTTAGATGATTCCTTGTTACTACGCATCAGCCTTATTGCTAATTGCTGGATGCCGGAGGACTTCCTATCAGCAAGTTACCACTATATATGCCTTAGATGATTCCTTGTTACTACGCATCAGCCTTATTGCTAATTGCTGGAAGCCGGAGGACTTCCTATCAGCAAGTTACCACTATATATGCCTTAGATGATTCCTTGTTACTACGCATCAGCCTTATTGCTAATTGCTGGATGCCAGAGGACTTCCTATCAGCAAGTTACCACTATATATGCCTTAGATGATTCCTTCTTACTACGAATGAGCCTTATTGCTAATTGCCGGATGCCGGAGGACTTCCTATCAGCAAGTTATCACTATATATGCCTTAGATGATTCCTTGTTACTACGCATCAGCCTTATTGCTAATTGCCGGATGCCGGAGGACTTCCTATCAGCAAGTTATCACTATATATGCCTTAGATGATTCCTTTTTACTATGCATCAGCCTTATTGCTAATTGCTGGATGCCGGAGGACTTCCTCTCAGCAAGTTATCACTATATATGCCTTAGATGATTCCTTGTTACTACGCATCAGCCTTATTGCTAATTGCTGGATGCCGGAGGACTTCCTATCAGCAAGTTACCACTATATATGCCTTAGATGATTCATTGTAACTACGCATCAGCCTTATTGCTAATTGCCGGATGCCGGAGGACTTCCAATCAGCAAGTTACCACTATATATGCCTTAGATGATTCCTTGTTACTACGCATCAGCCTTATTGCTAATTGCTGGATGCTGGAGGACTTCCTATCAGCAAGTTACCACTATACATGCCATAGATGATTCCATCTTCCTACGCATCAGCCTTATTGGTAATTGCTGGATGCCGGAGGACTTCCTATGAGCAAGTTACCACTATATATGCCTTAGATGATTCCTTCTTACTACGCATCAGCCTTATTGCTAATTGCTGGATGCCGGAGGACTTCTTATCCGCAAGTTACCACTATATATGCCTTAGATGATTCCTTGATACTACGCATCAGCCTTATTGCTAATTGCTGGATGCCGGAGGACTTCCTATCAGCAAGTTACCACTATATATGCCTTAGATGATTCCTTGTTACTACGCCTTATTGCTAATTGCTGGATGCTGGAGGACTTCCTATCAGCAAGTTACCACTATATATGCCTTAGATGATTCCTTGTTACTACACATCAGCCTTATTGCTAATTGCTGGATGCCGGAGGACTTCCTATCAGCAAGTTACCACTATATATGCCTTAGATGATTCCTTCTTTCTACGCATCAGCCTTATTGCTAATTGCCGGATGCCGGAGGACTTCCTATCAGCAAGTTATCACTATATATGCCTTAGATGATTCCTTGTTACTACGCTTCAGCCTTATTGCTAATTGCTGGATGCCGGAGGACTTCCTATCAGCAAGTTATCACTATATATGCCTTAGATGATTCCTTGTTACTACGCATCAGCCTTATTGCTAATTGCTGGATGCCGGAGGACTTCCTATCAGCAAGTTACCACTATATATGCCTTAGATGATTCATTGTTACTACGCATCAGCCTTATTGCTAATTGCTGGATGCCGGAGGACTTCCTATCAGCAAGTTACCACTATATATGCCTTAGATGATTCCTTACTACGCATCAACCTTACTGCTAATTGCTGGATGCCGGAGGACTTCCTATCAGCAAGTTACCACTATATATGCCTTAGATGATTCCTTGTTACTACGCATCAGCCTTATAGCTAATTGCTGGAAGCCAGAGGACATCCTATCAGCAAGTTACCACTATATATGCCTTAGATGATTCCTTCTTACTACGCATCAGCCTTATTGCTAATTGCTGGATGCCAGAGGGCTTCCTATCAGCAAGTTACCACTATATATGGCTTAGATGATTCCTTGTTACTACGCATCAGCCTTAATCCTAATTGCTGGATGCCAGAGGACTTCCTATCAGCAAGTTACCACTATATATGGCTTAGATGATTCCTTGTTACTACACATCAGCTTTATTGCTAATTGCTGGATGCCGGAGGACTTCCTATCAGCAAGTTACCACTATATATGCCTTAGATGATTCCTTGTTACTACGCATCAGCCTTATTGCTAATTGCTGGAGGAATTCCTATCAGCAAGTTACCACTATATATGCCTTAGATGATTCCTTGTTACTACGCATCAGCCTTATTGCTAATTGCTGGATGCCGGAGGACTTCCTATCAGCAAGTTACCACTATATATGCCTTAGATGATTCCTTGTTACTACGCATCAGCCTTATTGCTAATTGCTGGGTGCCGGAGGACTTCCTATCAGCAAGTTATCACTATATATGCCTTAGATGATTCCTTTTTACTATGCATCAGCCTTATTG
Organism: Taudactylus pleione; assembly: GCA_031769625.1. Classification (NCBI taxonomy): domain Eukaryota; kingdom Metazoa; phylum Chordata; class Amphibia; order Anura; family Myobatrachidae; genus Taudactylus; species Taudactylus pleione. Next base: position 307,558 of record JAUIMM010002218.1, read on the forward strand.
CTAATTGCTGGATGCCGGAGGACTTCCTCTCAGCAAGTTATCACTATATATGCCTTAGATGATTCCTTGTTACTACGCATCAGCCTTATTGCTAATTGCTGGATGCCGGAGGACTTCCTATCAGCAAGTTACCACTATATATGCCTTAGATGATTCATTGTAACTACGCATCAGCCTTATTGCTAATTGCCGGATGCCGGAGGACTTCCAATCAGCAAGTTACCACTATATATGCCTTAGATGATTCCTTGTTACTACGCATCAGCCTTATTGCTAATTGCTGGATGCTGGAGGACTTCCTATCAGCAAGTTACCACTATACATGCCATAGATGATTCCATCTTCCTACGCATCAGCCTTATTGCTAATTGCTGGATGCCGGAGGACTTCCTATGAGCAAGTTACCACTATATATGCCTTAGATGATTCCTTCTTACTACGCATCAGCCTTATTGCTAATTGCTGGATGCCGGAGGACTTCTTATCCGCAAGTTACCACTATATATGCCTTAGATGATTCCTTGATACTACGCATCAGCCTTATTGCTAATTGCTGGATGCCGGAGGACTTCCTATCAGCAAGTTACCACTATATATGCCTTAGATGATTCCTTGTTACTACGCCTTATTGCTAATTGCTGGATGCTGGAGGACTTCCTATCAGCAAGTTACCACTATATATGCCTTAGATGATTCCTTGTTACTACACATCAGCCTTATTGCTAATTGCTGGATGCCGGAGGACTTCCTATCAGCAAGTTACCACTATATATGCCTTAGATGATTCCTTCTTTCTACGCATCAGCCTTATTGCTAATTGCCGGATGCCGGAGGACTTCCTATCAGCAAGTTATCACTATATATGCCTTAGATGATTCCTTGTTACTACGCTTCAGCCTTATTGCTAATTGCTGGATGCCGGAGGACTTCCTATCAGCAAGTTATCACTATATATGCCTTAGATGATTCCTTGTTACTACGCATCAGCCTTATTGCTAATTGCTGGATGCCGGAGGACTTCCTATCAGCAAGTTACCACTATATATGCCTTAGATGATTCATTGTTACTACGCATCAGCCTTATTGCTAATTGCTGGATGCCGGAGGACTTCCTATCAGCAAGTTACCACTATATATGCCTTAGATGATTCCTTACTACGCATCAACCTTACTGCTAATTGCTGGATGCCGGAGGACTTCCTATCAGCAAGTTACCACTATATATGCCTTAGATGATTCCTTGTTACTACGCATCAGCCTTATAGCTAATTGCTGGAAGCCAGAGGACATCCTATCAGCAAGTTACCACTATATATGCCTTAGATGATTCCTTCTTACTACGCATCAGCCTTATTGCTAATTGCTGGATGCCAGAGGGCTTCCTATCAGCAAGTTACCACTATATATGGCTTAGATGATTCCTTGTTACTACGCATCAGCCTTAATCCTAATTGCTGGATGCCAGAGGACTTCCTATCAGCAAGTTACCACTATATATGGCTTAGATGATTCCTTGTTACTACACATCAGCTTTATTGCTAATTGCTGGATGCCGGAGGACTTCCTATCAGCAAGTTACCACTATATATGCCTTAGATGATTCCTTGTTACTACGCATCAGCCTTATTGCTAATTGCTGGAGGAATTCCTATCAGCAAGTTACCACTATATATGCCTTAGATGATTCCTTGTTACTACGCATCAGCCTTATTGCTAATTGCTGGATGCCGGAGGACTTCCTATCAGCAAGTTACCACTATATATGCCTAAGATGATTCCTTGTTACTACGCATCAGCCTTATTGCTAATTGCTGGGTGCCGGAGGACTTCCTATCAGCAAGTTACCACTATATATGCCTTAGATGATTCCTTGTTACTACGCATCAGCCTTATTGCTAATTGTTGGATGCTGGAAGACTTCCTATCAGCAAGTTACCACTATATATGGCTTAGATGATTCCTTGTTACTACATCAGGCTTATTGCTAATTGCTGGATGCCGGAGGTCTTCCTATCAGCAAGTTACCACTATATATGGCTTAGATGATTCCTTGTTACTACGCCTTAATGCTAATTGCTGGATGCCGGAGGACTTCCTATCAGCAAGTTACCACTATATATGCCTTAGATGATTCCTTGTTACTACGCATCAGCCTTATTGCTAATTGCTGGATGCCGGAGGACTTCCTATCAGCAAGTTACCACTATATATGCCTTAGATGATTCCTTGTTACTACGCATCAGCCTTATTGCTAATTGCTGGAAGCCGGAGGACTTCCTATCAGCAAGTTACCACTATATATGCCTTAGATGATTCCTTGTTACTACGCATCAGCCTTATTGCTAATTGCTGGATGCCAGAGGACTTCCTATCAGCAAGTTACCACTATATATGCCTTAGATGATTCCTTCTTACTACGCATCAGCCTTATTGCTAATTGCCGGATGCCGGAGGACTTCCTATCAGCAAGTTATCACTATATATGCCTTAGATGATTCCTTGTTACTACGCATCAGCCTTATTGCTAATTGCCGGATGCCGGAGGACTTCCTATCAGCAAGTTATCACTATATATGCCTTAGATGATTCCTTTTTACTATGCATCAGCCTTATTGCTAATTGCTGGATGCCGGAGGACTTCCTCTCAGCAAGTTATCACTATATATGCCTTAGATGATTCCTTGTTACTACGCATCAGCCTTATTGCTAATTGCTGGATGCCGGAGGACTTCCTATCAGCAAGTTACCACTATATATGCCTTAGATGATTCATTGTAACTACGCATCAGCCTTATTGCTAATTGCCGGATGCCGGAGGACTTCCAATCAGCAAGTTACCACTATATATGCCTTAGATGATTCCTTGTTACTACGCATCAGCCTTATTGCTAATTGCTGGATGCTGGAGGACTTCCTATCAGCAAGTTACCACTATACATGCCATAGATGATTCCATCTTCCTACGCATCAGCCTTATTGCTAATTGCTGGATGCCGGAGGACTTCCTATGAGCAAGTTACCACTATATATGCCTTAGATGATTCCTTCTTACTACGCATCAGCCTTATTGCTAATTGCTGGATGCCGGAGGACTTCTTATCCGCAAGTTACCACTATATATGCCTTAGATGATTCCTTGATACTACGCATCAGCCTTATTGCTAATTGCTGGATGCCGGAGGACTTCCTATCAGCAAGTTACCACTATATATGCCTTAGATGATTCCTTGTTACTACGCCTTATTGCTAATTGCTGGATGCTGGAGGACTTCCTATCAGCAAGTTCCCACTATATATGCCTTAGATGATTCCTTGTTACTACGCATCAGCCTTATTGCTAATTGCTGGATGCCGGAGGACTTCCTATCAGCAAGTTACCACTATATATGCCTTAGATGATTCCTTGTTACTACGCATCAGCCTTATTGCTAATTGCTGGATTCCGGGGGACTTCCTATCAGCAAGTTACCACTATATATGCCTTAGATGATTCCTTGTTACTATGCCTTATTGCTAATTGCTGGATGCTGGAGGACTTCCTATCTGCAAGTTACCACTATATATGCCTTAGATGATTCATTGTTACTATGCATCAGCCTTAATGCTAATTGCTGGATGCCGGAGGACTTCCTATCAGCAAGTTACCACTATATATGCCTTAGATGATTCATTGTTACTACGCATCAGCCTTATTGCTAATTGCTGGATGCCGGAGGACTTCCTTTCAGCAAGTTACCACTATATATGCCTTAGATGATTCCTTGTTACTGCGCATCAGCCTTATTGCTAATTGCTGGATGCCGGAGGACTTCCTATCAGCAAGTTACCACTATTTATGGCTTAGATGATTCCTTGTTACTACGCCTTAATGCTATTTGCTGAATGCCGGAGGACTTCCTATCAGCAATTTACCACTATATATGCCTTAGATGATTCCTTGTTACTACGCATCAGCCTTACTGCTAATTGGTGGATGCCGGAGGACTTCCTATCAGCACGTTACCACTATATATGCCTTAGATGATTCATTGTTACTACGCATCTGCCTTAATGCTAATTGCTGGATGCCGGAGGACTTCCTATCAGCAAGTTACCACTATATATGCCTTAGATGATTCATTGTTACTACGCATCAGCCTTAATGCTAATTGCTGGATGCCGGAGGACTTCCTATCAGCAAGTTACCACTATATATGGCTTAGATGAATCCTTGTTACTATGCATCAGCCTTATTGCTAATTGCTGAATGCCGGAGGACGTCCTATCAGCAAGTTACCACTATATATGCCTTAGATGATTCCTTCTTACTACGCCTTATTGCTAATTGCTGGATGCCGGAGGACTTCCTATCAGCAAGTTACCACTATATATGCCTTAGATGATTCCTTGTTACTACACCTTATTGCTAATTGCCGGATGCTGGAGGACTTCCTATCAGCAAGTTACCACTATATATGCCTTAGATGATTCCTTCTTACTACGCATCAGCCTTATTGCTAATTGCTGGATGCCGGAGGACTTCCTATCAGCAAGTTACCACTATATATGGCTTAGATGATTCCTTCTAACTACGCATCAGCCTTATTGCTAATTGCTGGATGCCGGAGGACTTCCTATCAGCAAGTTACCACTATATATGCCTTAGATGATTCCTTGTTACTACGCATCAGCCTTATTTCTAATTGCTGGATGCCGGAGGACTTCCTATCAGCAAGTTACCACTATATATGCCTTAGATGATTCCTTGTTACTACGCATCAGCCTTTTTGCTAATTGCTGGATGCCGGAGGACTTCCTATCAGCAAGTTACCACTATATATGCCTTAGATGATTCCTTGTTACTACGCATCAGCCTTATTGCTAATTGCTGGATGCCGGAGGACTTCCTATCAGCAAGTTTCCACTATATATGCCTTAGGTGATTCCTTGTTACTACGCATCAGCCTTATTGCTAATTGCTGGATGCCGGAGGACTTCCTATCAGCAAGTTACCACTATATATGCCTTAGATGATTCCTTGTTACTACACATCAGCCTTATTGCTAATTGCTGGATGCCGGAGGACTTCCTATCAGCAAGTTACCACTATATATGCCTTAGATGATTCCTTGTTACTACGCATCAGCCTTATTGCTAATTGCTGGATGCCGGAGGACTTCCTATCAGCAAGTTACCACTATATATGCCTTAGATGATTCCTTGTTACTATGCATCAGCCTTATTGCTAATTGCTGGATGCCGGAGGACTTCCTATCAGCAAGTTACCACTATATATGCCTTAGATGATTCCTTGTTACTACGCCTTATTGCTAATTGCTGGATGCCGGAGGACTTCCTATCAGCAAGTTACCACTATATATGCCTTAGATGATTCCTTGTTACTACGCATCAGCCTTATTGCTAATTGCTAGATGCCGGAGGACTTCCTATCAGCAAGTTACCACTATATATGCCTTAGATGATTCCTTGTTACTACGCATCAGCCTTATTGCTAATTGCTGGATGCCGGAGGACTTCCTATCAGCAAGTTACCACTATATATGCCTTAGATGATTCCTTCTTACTACGCATCAGCCTTATTGCTAATTGCTGGATGCCGGAGGACTTCCTATCAGCAAGTTACCACTATATATGGCTTAGATGATTCCTTGTTACTATGCATCAGCCTTATTGCTAATTGCTGGATGCCGGAGGACTTCCTATCAGCAAGTTACCACTATATATGCCTTAGATGATTCCTTGTTACTACACCTTATTGCTAATTGCCGGATGCTGGAGGACTTCCTATCAGCAAGTTACCACTATATATGCCTTAGATGATTCCTTCTTACTACGCATCAGCCTTATTGCTAATTGCTGGATGCCGGAGGACTTCCTATCAGCAAGTTACCACTTTATGCCTTAGATGATTCCTTGTTACTACGCATCAGCCTTATTGCTAATTGCTGGATGCCGGAGGACTTCCTATCAGCAAGTTACCACTATATATGCCTTAGATGATTCCTTGTTACTACGCATCAGCCTTATTGCTAATTGCTGGATGCCGGAGGACTTCCTATCAGCAAGTTACCACTATATATGCCTTAGATGATTACTACGCATCAGCCTTATTGCTAATTGCTGGATGCTGGAGGACTTCCTATCAGCAAGTTACCACTATATATGCCTTAGATGATTCCTTGTTACTACGCATCAGCCTTATTGCTAATTGCTGGATGCCGGAGGACTTCCTATCAGAAAGTTACCACTATATATGCCTTAGATGATTCCTTGTTACTACGCGTCAGCCTTATTGCTAATTGCTGGATGCTGGAGGACTTCCTATCAGCAAGTTACCACTATATATGCCTTAGATGATTCCTTGTTACTACACATCAGCCTTATTGCTAATTGCTGGATGCCGGAGGACTTCCTATCAGCAAGTTACCACTATATATGCCTTAGATGATTCCTTGTTATTACGCTTCAGCCTTATTGCTAATTGCTGGATGCCGGAGGACTTCCTATCAGCAAGTTACCACTATATATGCCTTAGATGATTCCTTGTTACTACGCATCAGCCTTATTGCTAATTGCTGGATGCCGGAGGACTTCCTATCAGCAAGTTACCACTATATATGCCTTAGATGATTCCTTCTTTCTACGCATCAGCCTTATTGCTAATTGCCGGATGCCGGAGGACTTCCTATCAGCAAGTTATCACTATATATGCCTTAGATGATTCCTTGTTACTACGCTTCAGCCTTATTGCTAATTGCTGGATGCCGGAGGACTTCCTATCAGCAAGTTATCACTATATATGCCTTAGATGATTCCTTGTTACTACGCATCAGCCTTATTGCTAATTGCTGGATGCCGGAGGACTTCCTATCAGCAAGTTACCACTATATATGCCTTAGATGATTCATTGTTACTACGCATCAGCCTTATTGCTAATTGCTGGATGCCGGAGGACTTCCTATCAGCAAGTTACCACTATATATGCCTTAGATGATTCCTTACTACGCATCAACCTTACTGCTAATTGCTGGATGCCGGAGGACTTCCTATCAGCAAGTTACCACTATATATGCCTTAGATGATTCCTTGTTACTACGCATCAGCCTTATAGCTAATTGCTGGAAGCCAGAGGACATCCTATCAGCAAGTTACCACTATATATGCCTTAGATGATTCCTTCTTACTACGCATCAGCCTTATTGCTAATTGCTGGATGCCAGAGGGCTTCCTATCAGCAAGTTACCACTATATATGGCTTAGATGATTCCTTGTTACTACGCATCAGCCTTATTCCTAATTGCTGGATGCCAGAGGACTTCCTATCAGCAAGTTACCACTATATATGGCTTAGATGATTCTTTATTACTACACATCAGCTTTATTGCTAATTGCTGGATGCCGGAGGACTTCCTATCAGCAAGTTACCACTATATATGCCTTAGATGATTCCTTGTTACTACGCATCAGCCTTATTGCTAATTGCTGGAGGAATTCCTATCAGCAAGTTACCACTATATATGCCTTAGATGATTCCTTGTTACTACGCATCAGCCTTATTGCTAATTGCTGGATGCCGGAGGACTTCCTATCAGCAAGTTACCACTATATATGCCTTAGATGATTCCTTGTTACTACGCATCAGCCTTATTGCTAATTGCTGGGTGCCGGAGGACTTCCTATCAGCAAGTTACCACTATATATGCCTTAGATGATTCCTTGTTACTACGCATCAGCCTTATTGCTAATTGTTGGATGCTGGAAGACTTCCTATCAGCAAGTTACCACTATATATGGCTTAGATGATTCCTTGTTACTACATCAGGCTTATTGCTAATTGCTGGATGCCGGAGGTCTTCCTATCAGCAAGTTACCACTATATATGGCTTAGATGATTCCTTGTTACTACGCCTTAATGCTAATTGCTGGATGCCGGAGGACTTCCTATCAGCAAGTTACCACTATATATGCCTTAGATGATTCCTTGTTACTACGCATCAGCCTTATTGCTAATTGCTGGATGCCGGAGGACTTCCTATCAGCAAATTACCACTATATATGCCTTAGATGATTCCTTGTTACTACGCATCAGCCTTATTGCTAATTGCTGGAAGCCGGAGGACTTCCTATCAGCAAGTTACCACTATATATGCCTTAGATGATTCCTTGTTACTACACATCAGCCTTATTGCTAATTGCTGGATGCCAGAGGACTTCCTATCAGCAAGTTACCACTATATATGCCTTAGATGATTCCTTCTTACTACGCATCAGCCTTATTGCTAATTGCCGGATGCCGGAGGACTTCCTATCAGCAAATTATCACTATATATGCCTTAGATGATTCCTTGTTACTACGCATCAGCCTTATTGCTAATTGCCGGATGCCGGAGGACTTCCTATCAGCAAGTTATCACTATATATGCCTTAGATGATTCCTTTTTACTACGCATCAGCCTTATTGCTAATTGCTGGATCCCAGAGGACTTCCTATCAGCAAGTTACCACTATATATGGCTTAGATGATTCCTTGTTACTACGCATCAGCCTTATTGCTAATAGCTGGATGCCTGAGGACTTCCTATCAGCAAGTTACCACTATATATGCCTTAGATGATTCCTTGTTACTACACATCAGCGTTATTGCTAATTGCTGGAGGACTTCCTATCAGCAAGTTATCACTATATATGCCTTAGATGATTCCTTGTTACTACGCATCAGCCTTATTGCTAATTGCTGGATGCCGGAGGACTTCCTATCAGCAAGTTACCACTATATATGCCTTAGATGATTCATTGTTACTACGCATCAGCCTTATTGCTAATTGCTGGATGCCGGAGGACTTCCTATCAGCAAGTTACCACTATATATGCCTTAGATGATTCCTTACTACGCATCAACCTTACTGCTAATTGCTGGATGCCGGAGGACTTCCTATCAGCAAGTTACCACTATATATGCCTTAGATGATTCCTTGTTACTACGCATCAGCCTTATAGCTAATTGCTGGAAGCCAGAGGACATCCTATCAGCAAGTTACCACTATATATGCCTTAGATGATTCCTTCTTACTACGCATCAGCCTTATTGCTAATTGCTGGATGCCAGAGGGCTTCCTATCAGCAAGTTACCACTATATATGGCTTAGATGATTCCTTGTTACTACGCATCAGCCTTAATCCTAATTGCTGGATGCCAGAGGACTTCCTATCAGCAAGTTACCACTATATATGGCTTAGATGATTCCTTGTTACTACACATCAGCTTTATTGCTAATTGCTGGATGCCGGAGGACTTCCTATCAGCAAGTTACCACTATATATGCCTTAGATGATTCCTTGTTACTACGCATCAGCCTTATTGCTAATTGCTGGAGGAATTCCTATCAGCAAGTTACCACTATATATGCCTTAGATGATTCCTTGTTACTACGCATCAGCCTTATTGCTAATTGCTGGATGCCGGAGGACTTCCTATCAGCAAGTTACCACTATATATGCCTAAGATGATTCCTTGTTACTACGCATCAGCCTTATTGCTAATTGCTGGGTGCCGGAGGACTTCCTATCAGCAAGTTACCACTATATATGCCTTAGATGATTCCTTGTTACTACGCATCAGCCTTATTGCTAATTGTTGGATGCTGGAAGACTTCCTATCAGCAAGTTACCACTATATATGGCTTAGATGATTCCTTGTTACTACATCAGGCTTATTGCTAATTGCTGGATGCCGGAGGTCTTCCTATCAGCAAGTTACCACTATATATGGCTTAGATGATTCCTTGTTACTACGCCTTAATGCTAATTGCTGGATGCCGGAGGACTTCCTATCAGCAAGTTACCACTATATATGCCTTAGATGATTCCTTGTTACTACGCATCAGCCTTATTGCTAATTGCTGGATGCCGGAGGACTTCCTATCAGCAAGTTACCACTATATATGCCTTAGATGATTCCTTGTTACTACGCATCAGCCTTATTGCTAATTGCTGGAAGCCGGAGGACTTCCTATCAGCAAGTTACCACTATATATGCCTTAGATGATTCCTTGTTACTACGCATCAGCCTTATTGCTAATTGCTGGATGCCAGAGGACTTCCTATCAGCAAGTTACCACTATATATGCCTTAGATGATTCCTTCTTACTACGCATCAGCCTTATTGCTAATTGCCGGATGCCGGAGGACTTCCTATCAGCAAGTTATCACTATATATGCCTTAGATGATTCCTTGTTACTACGCATCAGCCTTATTGCTAATTGCCGGATGCCGGAGGACTTCCTATCAGCAAGTTATCACTATATATGCCTTAGATGATTCCTTTTTACTATGCATCAGCCTTATTGCTAATTGCTGGATGCCGGAGGACTTCCTCTCAGCAAGTTATCACTATATATGCCTTAGATGATTCCTTGTTACTACGCATCAGCCTTATTGCTAATTGCTGGATGCCGGAGGACTTCCTATCAGCAAGTTACCACTATATATGCCTTAGATGATTCATTGTAACTACGCATCAGCCTTATTGCTAATTGCCGGATGCCGGAGGACTTCCAATCAGCAAGTTACCACTATATATGCCTTAGATGATTCCTTGTTACTACGCATCAGCCTTATTGCTAATTGCTGGATGCTGGAGGACTTCCTATCAGCAAGTTACCACTATACATGCCATAGATGATTCCATCTTCCTACGCATCAGCCTTATTGCTAATTGCTGGATGCCGGAGGACTTCCTATGAGCAAGTTACCACTATATATGCCTTAGATGATTCCTTCTTACTACGCATCAGCCTTATTGCTAATTGCTGGATGCCGGAGGACTTCTTATCCGCAAGTTACCACTATATATGCCTTAGATGATTCCTTGATACTACGCATCAGCCTTATTGCTAATTGCTGGATGCCGGAGGACTTCCTATCAGCAAGTTACCACTATATATGCCTTAGATGATTCCTTGTTACTACGCCTTATTGCTAATTGCTGGATGCTGGAGGACTTCCTATCAGCAAGTTCCCACTATATATGCCTTAGATGATTCCTTGTTACTACGCATCAGCCTTATTGCTAATTGCTGGATGCCGGAGGACTTCCTATCAGCAAGTTACCACTATATATGCCTTAGATGATTCCTTGTTACTACGCATCAGCCTTATTGCTAATTGCTGGATTCCGGGGGACTTCCTATCAGCAAGTTACCACTATATATGCCTTAGATGATTCCTTGTTACTATGCCTTATTGCTAATTGCTGGATGCTGGAGGACTTCCTATCTGCAAGTTACCACTATATATGCCTTAGATGATTCATTGTTACTATGCATCAGCCTTAATGCTAATTGCTGGATGCCGGAGGACTTCCTATCAGCAAGTTACCACTATATATGCCTTAGATGATTCATTGTTACTACGCATCAGCCTTATTGCTAATTGCTGGATGCCGGAGGACTTCCTTTCAGCAAGTTACCACTATATATGCCTTAGATGATTCCTTGTTACTGCGCATCAGCCTTATTGCTAATTGCTGGATGCCGGAGGACTTCCTATCAGCAAGTTACCACTATTTATGGCTTAGATGATTCCTTGTTACTACGCCTTAATGCTATTTGCTGAATGCCGGAGGACTTCCTATCAGCAATTTACCACTATATATGCCTTAGATGATTCCTTGTTACTACGCATCAGCCTTACTGCTAATTGGTGGATGCCGGAGGACTTCCTATCAGCACGTTACCACTATATATGCCTTAGATGATTCATTGTTACTACGCATCTGCCTTAATGCTAATTGCTGGATGCCGGAGGACTTCCTATCAGCAAGTTACCACTATATATGCCTTAGATGATTCATTGTTACTACGCATCAGCCTTAATGCTAATTGCTGGATGCCGGAGGACTTCCTATCAGCAAGTTACCACTATATATGGCTTAGATGAATCCTTGTTACTATGCATCAGCCTTATTGCTAATTGCTGAATGCCGGAGGACGTCCTATCAGCAAGTTACCACTATATATGCCTTAGATGATTCCTTCTTACTACGCCTTATTGCTAATTGCTGGATGCCGGAGGACTTCCTATCAGCAAGTTACCACTATATATGCCTTAGATGATTCCTTGTTACTACACCTTATTGCTAATTGCCGGATGCTGGAGGACTTCCTATCAGCAAGTTACCACTATATATGCCTTAGATGATTCCTTCTTACTACGCATCAGCCTTATTGCTAATTGCTGGATGCCGGAGGACTTCCTATCAGCAAGTTACCACTATATATGGCTTAGATGATTCCTTCTAACTACGCATCAGCCTTATTGCTAATTGCTGGATGCCGGAGGACTTCCTATCAGCAAGTTACCACTATATATGCCTTAGATGATTCCTTGTTACTACGCATCAGCCTTATTTCTAATTGCTGGATGCCGGAGGACTTCCTATCAGCAAGTTACCACTATATATGCCTTAGATGATTCCTTGTTACTACGCATCAGCCTTTTTGCTAATTGCTGGATGCCGGAGGACTTCCTATCAGCAAGTTACCACTATATATGCCTTAGATGATTCCTTGTTACTACGCATCAGCCTTATTGCTAATTGCTGGATGCCGGAGGACTTCCTATCAGCAAGTTTCCACTATATATGCCTTAGGTGATTCCTTGTTACTACGCATCAGCCTTATTGCTAATTGCTGGATGCCGGAGGACTTCCTATCAGCAAGTTACCACTATATATGCCTTAGATGATTCCTTGTTACTACACATCAGCCTTATTGCTAATTGCTGGATGCCGGAGGACTTCCTATCAGCAAGTTACCACTATATATGCCTTAGATGATTCCTTGTTACTACGCATCAGCCTTATTGCTAATTGCTGGATGCCGGAGGACTTCCTATCAGCAAGTTACCACTATATATGCCTTAGATGATTCCTTGTTACTATGCATCAGCCTTATTGCTAATTGCTGGATGCCGGAGGACTTCCTATCAGCAAGTTACCACTATATATGCCTTAGATGATTCCTTGTTACTACGCCTTATTGCTAATTGCTGGATGCCGGAGGACTTCCTATCAGCAAGTTACCACTATATATGCCTTAGATGATTCCTTGTTACTACGCATCAGCCTTATTGCTAATTGCTAGATGCCGGAGGACTTCCTATCAGCAAGTTACCACTATATATGCCTTAGATGATTCCTTGTTACTACGCATCAGCCTTATTGCTAATTGCTGGATGCCGGAGGACTTCCTATCAGCAAGTTACCACTATATATGCCTTAGATGATTCCTTCTTACTACGCATCAGCCTTATTGCTAATTGCTGGATGCCGGAGGACTTCCTATCAGCAAGTTACCACTATATATGGCTTAGATGATTCCTTGTTACTATGCATCAGCCTTATTGCTAATTGCTGGATGCCGGAGGACTTCCTATCAGCAAGTTACCACTATATATGCCTTAGATGATTCCTTGTTACTACACCTTATTGCTAATTGCCGGATGCTGGAGGACTTCCTATCAGCAAGTTACCACTATATATGCCTTAGATGATTCCTTCTTACTACGCATCAGCCTTATTGCTAATTGCTGGATGCCGGAGGACTTCCTATCAGCAAGTTACCACTTTATGCCTTAGATGATTCCTTGTTACTACGCATCAGCCTTATTGCTAATTGCTGGATGCCGGAGGACTTCCTATCAGCAAGTTACCACTATATATGCCTTAGATGATTCCTTGTTACTACGCATCAGCCTTATTGCTAATTGCTGGATGCCGGAGGACTTCCTATCAGCAAGTTACCACTATATATGCCTTAGATGATTACTACGCATCAGCCTTATTGCTAATTGCTGGATGCTGGAGGACTTCCTATCAGCAAGTTACCACTATATATGCCTTAGATGATTCCTTGTTACTACGCATCAGCCTTATTGCTAATTGCTGGATGCCGGAGGACTTCCTATCAGAAAGTTACCACTATATATGCCTTAGATGATTCCTTGTTACTACGCGTCAGCCTTATTGCTAATTGCTGGATGCTGGAGGACTTCCTATCAGCAAGTTACCACTATATATGCCTTAGATGATTCCTTGTTACTACACATCAGCCTTATTGCTAATTGCTGGATGCCGGAGGACTTCCTATCAGCAAGTTACCACTATATATGCCTTAGATGATTCCTTGTTATTACGCTTCAGCCTTATTGCTAATTGCTGGATGCCGGAGGACTTCCTATCAGCAAGTTACCACTATATATGCCTTAGATGATTCCTTGTTACTACGCATCAGCCTTATTGCTAATTGCTGGATGCCGGAGGACTTCCTATCAGCAAGTTACCACTATATATGCCTTAGATGATTCCTTCTTTCTACGCATCAGCCTTATTGCTAATTGCCGGATGCCGGAGGACTTCCTATCAGCAAGTTATCACTATATATGCCTTAGATGATTCCTTGTTACTACGCTTCAGCCTTATTGCTAATTGCTGGATGCCGGAGGACTTCCTATCAGCAAGTTATCACTATATATGCCTTAGATGATTCCTTGTTACTACGCATCAGCCTTATTGCTAATTGCTGGATGCCGGAGGACTTCCTATCAGCAAGTTACCACTATATATGCCTTAGATGATTCATTGTTACTACGCATCAGCCTTATTGCTAATTGCTGGATGCCGGAGGACTTCCTATCAGCAAGTTACCACTATATATGCCTTAGATGATTCCTTACTACGCATCAACCTTACTGCTAATTGCTGGATGCCGGAGGACTTCCTATCAGCAAGTTACCACTATATATGCCTTAGATGATTCCTTGTTACTACGCATCAGCCTTATAGCTAATTGCTGGAAGCCAGAGGACATCCTATCAGCAAGTTACCACTATATATGCCTTAGATGATTCCTTCTTACTACGCATCAGCCTTATTGCTAATTGCTGGATGCCAGAGGGCTTCCTATCAGCAAGTTACCACTATATATGGCTTAGATGATTCCTTGTTACTATGCATCAGCCTTATTCCTAATTGCTGGATGCCAGAGGACTTCCTATCAGCAAGTTACCACTATATATGGCTTAGATGATTCCTTGTTACTACACATCAGCTTTATTGCTAATTGCTGGATGCCGGAGGACTTCCTATCAGCAAGTTACCACTATATATGCCTTAGATGATTCCTTGTTACTACGCATCAGCCTTATTGCTAATTGCTGGAGGAATTCCTATCAGCAAGTTACCACTATATATGCCTTAGATGATTCCTTGTTACTACGCATCAGCCTTATTGCTAATTGCTGGATGCCGGAGGACTTCCTATCAGCAAGTTACCACTATATATGCCTTAGATGATTCCTTGTTACTACGCATCAGCCTTATTGCTAATTGCTGGGTGCCGGAGGACTTCCTATCAGCAAGTTACCACTATATATGCCTTAGATGATTCCTTGTTACTACGCATCAGCCTTATTGCTAATTGTTGGATGCT
Source organism: Taudactylus pleione (assembly GCA_031769625.1). Lineage (NCBI taxonomy): Eukaryota > Metazoa > Chordata > Amphibia > Anura > Myobatrachidae > Taudactylus > Taudactylus pleione. The sequence continues at coordinate 323,047 of JAUIMM010002218.1, forward strand.
GGAAGACTTCCTATCAGCAAGTTACCACTATATATGGCTTAGATGATTCCTTGTTACTACATCAGGCTTATTGCTAATTGCTGGATGCCGGAGGTCTTCCTATCAGCAAGTTACCACTATATATGGCTTAGATGATTCCTTGTTACTACGCCTTAATGCTAATTGCTGGATGCCGGAGGACTTCCTATCAGCAAGTTACCACTATATATGCCTTAGATGATTCCTTGTTACTACGCATCAGCCTTATTGCTAATTGCTGGATGCCGGAGGACTTCCTATCAGCAAATTACCACTATATATGCCTTAGATGATTCCTTGTTACTACGCATCAGCCTTATTGCTAATTGCTGGAAGCCGGAGGACTTCCTATCAGCAAGTTACCACTATATATGCCTTAGATGATTCCTTGTTACTACACATCAGCCTTATTGCTAATTGCTGGATGCCAGAGGACTTCCTATCAGCAAGTTACCACTATATATGCCTTAGATGATTCCTTCTTACTACGCATCAGCCTTATTGCTAATTGCCGGATGCCGGAGGACTTCCTATCAGCAAATTATCACTATATATGCCTTAGATGATTCCTTGTTACTACGCATCAGCCTTATTGCTAATTGCCGGATGCCGGAGGACTTCCTATCAGCAAGTTATCACTATATATGCCTTAGATGATTCCTTTTTACTACGCATCAGCCTTATTGCTAATTGCTGGATGCCGGAGGACTTCCTCTCAGCAAGTTATCACTATATATGCCTTAGATGATTCCTTGTTACTACGCATCAGCCTTATTGCTAATTGCTGGATGCCGGAGGACTTCCTATCAGCAAGTTACCACTATATATGCCTTAGATGATTCATTGTAACTACGCATCAGCCTTATTGCTAATTGCCGGATGCCGGAGGACTTCCAATCAGCAAGTTACCACTATATATGCCTTAGATGATTCCTTGTTACTACGCATCAGCCTTATTGCTAATTGCTGGATGCTGGAGGACTTCCTATCAGCAAGTTACCACTATACATGCCATAGATGATTCCATCTTCCTACGCATCAGCCTTATTGCTAATTGCTGGATGCCGGAGGACTTCCTATCAGCAAGTTACCACTATATATGCCTTAGATGATTCCTTGTTACTACACATCAGCCTTATTGCTAATTGCTGGATGCCAGAGGACTTCCTATCAGCAAGTTACCACTATATATGCCTTAGATGATTCCTTGTTACTACGCCTTATTGCTAATTGCTGGATGCCGGAGGGCTTCCTATCAGCAAGTTACCACTATATATGCCTTAGATGATTCCTTGTTACTACGCATCAGCCTTATTGCTAATTGCTGGATGCCGGAGGACTTCCTATCAGCAAGTTACCACTATATATGCCTTAGATGATTCCTTGTTACTACGCATCAGCCTTATTGCTAATTGCTGGATGCCGGAGGACTTCCTATCAGCAAGTTACCACTATATATACCTTAGATGATTCCTTCTTACTACGCATCAGCCTTATTGCTAATTGCTGGATGCCAGAGGAGCTCCTATCAGCAAGTTACCACTATATATGCCTTAGATGATTACTACGCATCAGCCTTATTGCTAATTGCTGGATGCCAGAGGACTTCGTATCAGCAAGTTACCACTATATATGGCTTAGAAGATTCATTGTTACTACGCATCAGCCTTATTGCTAATTGCTGGATGCCGGAGGACTTCCTATCAGCAAGTTACCACTATATATGCCTTAGATGATTCCTTGTTACTACGCATCAGCCTTATTGCTAATTGCAAGATGCCAGAGGACTTCCTATCAGCAAGTTACCACTATATATGCCTTAGATGATTCCTTGTTACTACGCATCAGCCTTATTCCTAATTGCTGGATGCCAGAGGACTTCCTATCAGCAAGTTACCACTATATATGGCTTAGATGATTTCTTGTTACTACGCATCAGCCTTATTGCTAATTGCTGGATGCCTGAGGACTTCCTATCAGCAAGTTACCACTATATATGCCTTAGATGATTCCTTGTTACTACACATCAGCCTTATTGCTAATTGCCGGAGGACTTCCTATCAGCAAGTTACCACTATATATGCCTTAGATGATTCCATGTTACTACGCATCAGCCTTATTGCTAATTGCTGGATGCCGGAGGACTTCCTATCAGCAAGTTACCACTATATATGCCTTAGATGATTCCTTGTTACTACGCGTCAGCCTTATTGCTAATTGCTGGGTGCCGGAGGACTTCCTATCAGCAAGTTACCACTATATATGCCTTAGATGATTCCTTGTTACTACGCATCAGCCTTATTGCTAATTGCTGGATGCTGGAAGACTTCCTATCAGCAAGTTACCACTATATATGGCTTAGATGATTCCTTGTTACTACACATCAGGCTTATTGCTAATTGCTGGATGCCGGAGGTCTTCCTATCAGCAAGTTACCACTATATATGCCTTAGATGATTCCTTGTTACTACGCATCAGCCTTATTGCTAATTGCTGGATGCCGGAGGACTTCCTATCAGCAAGTTACCTCTATATATGCCTTAGATGATTCCTTGTTACTACGCATCAGCCTTATTGCTAATTGCTGGATGCTGGAGGACTTCCTATCAGCAAGTTACCACTATATATGCCTTAGATGATTCCTTGTTACTACGCATCAGCCTTAATGCTAATTGCTGGATGCTGGAGGACTTCCTATCAGCAAGTTACCACTATATATGCCTTAGATGATTCCTTGTTACTACACATCAGCCTTATTGCTAATTGCTGGATGCCGGAGGACTTCCTATCAGCAAGTTACCACTATATATGCCTTAGATGATTCCTTGTTACTATGCATCAGCCATCCTGCTAATTGCTGGTTGCCGGAGGACTTCCTATCAGCAAGTTACCACTATATATGCCTTAGATGATTCCTTGTTACTACGCATCAGCCTTATTGCTAATTGCTGGATGCCGGAGGACTTCCTATCATCAAGTTACCTCTATATATGCCTTAGATGATTCCTTGTTACTATGCATCAGCCTTCCTGCTAATTGCTGGATGCCGGAGGACTTCCTATCAGCAAGTTACCACTATATATGCCTTAGATGATTCATTGTAACTACGCATCAGCCTTATTGCTAATTGCCGGATGCCGGAGGACTTCCAATCAGCAAGTTACCACTATATATGCCTTAGATGATTCCTTGTTACTACGCATCAGCCTTATTGCTAATTGCTGGATGCTGGAGGACTTCCTATCAGCAAGTTACCACTATACATGCCATAGATGATTCCATCTTCCTACGCATCAGCCTTATTGCTAATTGCTGGATGCCGGAGGACTTCCTATCAGCAAGTTACCACTATATATGCCTTAGATGATTCCTTGTTACTACACATCAGCCTTATTGCTAATTGCTGGATGCCAGAAGACTTCCTATCAGCAAGTTACCACTATATATGCCTTAGATGATTCCTTGTTACTACGCCTTATTGCTAATTGCTGGATGCCGGAGGGCTTCCTATCAGCAAGTTACCACTATATATGCCTTAGATGATTCCTTGTTACTACGCATCAGCCTTATTGCTAATTGCTGGATGCCGGAGGACTTCCTATCAGCAAGTTACCACTATATATGCCTTAGATGATTCCTTGTTACTATGCATCAGCCTTATTGCTAATTGCTGGATGCCGGAGGACTTCCTATCAGCAAGTTACCACTATATATACCTTAGATGATTCCTTCTTACTACGCATCAGCCTTATTGCTAATTGCTGGATGCCAGAGGAGCTCCTATCAGCAAGTTACCACTATATATGCCTTAGATGATTACAACGCATCAGCCTTATTGCTAATTGCTGGATGCCAGAGGACTTCGTATCAGCAAGTTACCACTATATATGCCTTAGATGATTCCTTGTTACTACGCATCAGCCTTATTGCTAATTGCTGGATGCCGGAGGACTTCCTATCAGCAAGTTACCACTATATATGCCTTAGATGATTCCTTGTTACTACGCATCAGCCTTATTGCTAATTGCAAGATGCCAGAGGACTTCCTATCAGCAAGTTACCACTATATATGCCTTAGATGATTCCTTGTTACTACGCATCAGCCTTATTCCTAATTGCTGGATGCCAGAGGACTTCCTATCAGCAAGTTACCACTATATATGGCTTAGATGATTCCTTGTTACTACGCATCAGCCTTATTGCTAATTGCTGGATGCCTGAGGACTTCCTATCAGCAAGTTACCACTATATATGCCTTAGATGATTCCTTGTTACTACACATCAGCCTTATTGCTAATTGCCGGAGGACTTCCTATCAGCAAGTTACCACTATATATGCCTTAGATGATTCATTGTTACTACGCATCAGCCTTAATGCTAATTGCTGGATGCCGGAGGACTTCCTATCAGCAAGTTACCACTATATATGGCTTAGATGAATCCTTGTTACTATGCATCAGCCTTATTGCTAATTGCTGAATGCCGGAGGACGTCCTATCAGCAAGTTACCTCTATATATGCCTTAGATGATTCCTTCTTACTACGCCTTATTGCTAATTGCTGGATGCCGGAGGACTTCCTATCAGCAAGTTACCACTATATATGCCTTAGATGATTCCTTGTTACTACACCTTATTGCTAATTGCCGGATGCTGGAGGACTTCCTATCAGCAAGTTACCACTATATATGCCTTAGATGATTCCTTCTTACTACGCATCAGCCTTATTGCTAATTGCTGGATGCCGGAGGACTTCCTATCAGCAAGTTACCACTATATATGGCTTAGATGATTCCTTCTAACTACGCATCAGCCTTATTGCTAATTGCTGGATGCCGGAGGACTTCCTATCAGCAAGTTACCACTATATATGCCTTAGATGATTCCTTGTTACTACGCATCAGCCTTATTTCTAATTGCTGGATGCCGGAGGACTTCCTATCAGCAAGTTACCACTATATATGCCTTAGATGATTCCTTGTTACTACGCATCAGCCTTATTGCTAATTGCTGGATGCCGGAGGACTTCCTATCAGCAAGTTACCACTATATATGCCTTAGATGATTCCTTGTTACTACGCATCAGCCTTATTGCTAATTGCTGGATGCCGGAGGACTTCCTATCAGCAAGTTTCCACTATATATGCCTTAGGTGATTCCTTGTTACTACGCATCAGCCTTATTGCTAATTGCTGGATGCCGGAGGACTTCCTATCAGCAAGTTACCACTATATATGCCTTAGATGATTCCTTGTTACTACACATCAGCCTTATTGCTAATTGCTGGATGCCGGAGGACTTCCTATCAGCAAGTTACCACTATATATGCCTTAGATGATTCCTTGTTACTACGCATCAGCCTTATTGCTAATTGCTGGATGCCGGAGGACTTCCTATCAGCAAGTTACCACTATATATGCCTTAGATGATTCCTTGTTACTACGCATCAGCCTTATTGCTAATTGCTGGATGCCGGAGGACTTCCTATCAGCAAGTTACCACTATATATGCCTTAGATGATTCCTTGTTACTACGCCTTATTGCTAATTGCTGGATGCCGGAGGACTTCCTATCAGCAAGTTACCACTATATATGCCTTAGATGATTCCTTGTTACTACGCATCAGCCTTATTGCTAATTGCTAGATGCCGGAGGACTTCCTATCAGCAAGTTACCACTATATATGCCTTAGATGATTCCTTGTTACTACGCATCAGCCTTATTGCTAATTGCTGGATGCCGGAGGACTTCCTATCAGCAAGTTACCACTATATATGCCTTAGATGATTCCTTCTTACTACGCATCAGCCTTATTGCTAATTGCTGGATGCCGGAGGACTTCCTATCAGCAAGTTACCACTATATATGGCTTAGATGATTCCTTGTTACTATGCATCAGCCTTATTGCTAATTGCTGAAAGCAGGAGGAAGTCCTATCAGCAAGTTACCACTATATATGCCTTAGATGATTCCTTCTTACTACGCCTTATTGCTAATTGCTGGATGCCGGAGGACTTCCTATCAGCAAGTTACCACTATATATGCCTTAGATGATTCCTTATTACTACACCTTATTGCTAATTGCCGGATGCTGGAGGACTTCCTATCAGCAAGTTACCACTATATATGCCTTAGATGATTCCTTCTTACTACGCATCAGCCTTATTGCTAATTGCTGGATGCCGGAGGACTTCCTATCAGCAAGTTACCTCTATATATGCCTTAGATGATTCCTTGTTACTACGCATCAGCCTTATTGCTAATTGCTGGATGCTGGAGGACTTCCTATCAGCAAGTTACCACTATATATGCCTTAGATGATTCCTTGTTACTACGCATCAGCCTTAATGCTAATTGCTGGATGCTGGAGGACTTCCTATCAGCAAGTTACCACTATATATGCCTTAGATGATTCCTTGTTACTACACATCAGCCTTATTGCTAATTGCTGGATGCCGGAGGACTTCCTATCAGCAAGTTACCACTATATATGCCTTAGATGATTCCTTGTTACTATGCATCAGCCATCCTGCTAATTGCTGGTTGCCGGAGGACTTCCTATCAGCAAGTTACCACTATATATGCCTTAGATGATTCCTTGTTACTACGCATCAGCCTTATTGCTAATTGCTGGATGCCGGAGGACTTCCTATCATCAAGTTACCTCTATATATGCCTTAGATGATTCCTTGTTACTATGCATCAGCCTTCCTGCTAATTGCTGGATGCCGGAGGACTTCCTATCAGCAAGTTACCACTATATATGCCTTAGATGATTCATTGTAACTACGCATCAGCCTTATTGCTAATTGCCGGATGCCGGAGGACTTCCAACCAGCAAGTTACCACTATATATGCCTTAGATGATTCCTTGTTACTACGCATCAGCCTTATTGCTAATTGCTGGATGCTGGAGGACTTCCTATCAGCAAGTTACCACTATACATGCCATAGATGATTCCATCTTCCTACGCATCAGCCTTATTGCTAATTGCTGGATGCCGGAGGACTTCCTATCAGCAAGTTACCACTATATATGCCTTAGATGATTCCTTGTTACTACACATCAGCCTTATTGCTAATTGCTGGATGCCAGAAGACTTCCTATCAGCAAGTTACCACTATATATGCCTTAGATGATTCCTTGTTACTACGCCTTATTGCTAATTGCTGGATGCCGGAGGGCTTCCTATCAGCAAGTTACCACTATATATGCCTTAGATGATTCCTTGTTACTACGCATCAGCCTTATTGCTAATTGTTGGATGCCGGAGGACTTCCTATCAGCAAGTTACCACTATATATGCCTTAGATGATTCCTTGTTACTATGCATCAGCCTTATTGCTAATTGCTGGATGCCGGAGGACTTCCTATCAGCAAGTTACCACTATATATACCTTAGATGATTCCTTCTTACTACGCATCAGCCTTATTGCTAATTGCTGGATGCCAGAGGAGCTCCTATCAGCAAGTTACCACTATATATGCCTTAGATGATTACAACGCATCAGCCTTATTGCTAATTGCTGGATGCCAGAGGACTTCGTATCAGCAAGTTACCACTATATATGCCTTAGATGATTCCTTGTTACTACGCATCAGCCTTATTGCTAATTGCTGGATGCCGGAGGACTTCCTATCAGCAAGTTACCACTATATATGCCTTAGATGATTCCTTGTTACTACGCATCAGCCTTATTGCTAATTGCAAGATGCCAGAGGACTTCCTATCAGCAAGTTACCACTATATATGCCTTAGATGATTCCTTGTTACTACGCATCAGCCTTATTCCTAATTGCTGGATGCCAGAGGACTTCCTATCAGCAAGTTACCACTATATATGGCTTAGATGATTCCTTGTTACTACGCATCAGCCTTATTGCTAATTGCTGGATGCCTGAGGACTTCCTATCAGCAAGTTACCACTATATATGCCTTAGATGATTCCTTGTTACTACACATCAGCCTTATTGCTAATTGCCGGAGGACTTCCTATCAGCAAGTTACCACTATATATGCCTTAGATGATTCATTGTTACTACGCATCAGCCTTAATGCTAATTGCTGGATGCCGGAGGACTTCCTATCAGCAAGTTACCACTATATATGGCTTAGATGAATCCTTGTTACTATGCATCAGCCTTATTGCTAATTGCTGAATGCCGGAGGACGTCCTATCAGCAAGTTACCTCTATATATGCCTTAGATGATTCCTTCTTACTACGCCTTATTGCTAATTGCTGGATGCCGGAGGACTTCCTATCAGCAAGTTACCACTATATATGCCTTAGATGATTCCTTGTTACTACACCTTATTGCTAATTGCCGGATGCTGGAGGACTTCCTATCAGCAAGTTACCACTATATATGCCTTAGATGATTCCTTCTTACTACGCATCAGCCTTATTGCTAATTGCTGGATGCCGGAGGACTTCCTATCAGCAAGTTACCACTATATATGGCTTAGATGATTCCTTCTAACTACGCATCAGCCTTATTGCTAATTGCTGGATGCCGGAGGACTTCCTATCAGCAAGTTACCACTATATATGCCTTAGATGATTCCTTGTTACTACGCATCAGCCTTATTTCTAATTGCTGGATGCCGGAGGACTTCCTATCAGCAAGTTACCACTATATATGCCTTAGATGATTCCTTGTTACTACGCATCAGCCTTATTGCTAATTGCTGGATGCCGGAGGACTTCCTATCAGCAAGTTACCACTATATATGCCTTAGATGATTCCTTGTTACTACGCATCAGCCTTATTGCTAATTGCTGGATGCCGGAGGACTTCCTATCAGCAAGTTTCCACTATATATGCCTTAGGTGATTCCTTGTTACTACGCATCAGCCTTATTGCTAATTGCTGGATGCCGGAGGACTTCCTATCAGCAAATTACCACTATATATGCCTTAGATGATTCCTTGTTACTACACATCAGCCTTATTGCTAATTGCTGGATGCCGGAGGACTTCCTATCAGCAAGTTACCACTATATATGCCTTAGATGATTCCTTGTTACTACGCATCAGCCTTATTGCTAATTGCTGGATGCCGGAGGACTTCCTATCAGCAAGTTACCACTATATATGCCTTAGATGATTCCTTGTTACTACGCATCAGCCTTATTGCTAATTGCTGGATGCCGGAGGACTTCCTATCAGCAAGTTACCACTATATATGCCTTAGATGATTCCTTGTTACTACGCCTTATTGCTAATTGCTGGATGCCGGAGGACTTCCTATCAGCAAGTTACCACTATATATGCCTTAGATGATTCCTTGTTACTACGCATCAGCCTTATTGCTAATTGCTAGATGCCGGAGGACTTCCTATCAGCAAGTTACCACTATATATGCCTTAGATGATTCCTTGTTACTACGCATCAGCCTTATTGCTAATTGCTGGATGCCGGAGGACTTCCTATCAGCAAGTTACCACTATATATGCCTTAGATGATTCCTTCTTACTACGCATCAGCCTTATTGCTAATTGCTGGATGCCGGAGGACTTCCTATCAGCAAGTTACCACTATATATGGCTTAGATGATTCCTTGTTACTATGCATCAGCCTTATTGCTAATTGCTGAAAGCAGGAGGAAGTCCTATCAGCAAGTTACCACTATATATGCCTTAGATGATTCCTTCTTACTACGCCTTATTGCTAATTGCTGGATGCCGGAGGACTTCCTATCAGCAAGTTACCACTATATATGCCTTAGATGATTCCTTATTACTACACCTTATTGCTAATTGCCGGATGCTGGAGGACTTCCTATCAGCAAGTTACCACTATATATGCCTTAGATGATTCCTTCTTACTACGCATCAGCCTTATTGCTAATTGCTGGATGCCGGAGGACTTCCTATCAGCAAGTTACCACTATATGCCTTAGATGATTCCTTGTTACTACGCATCAGCCTTATTGCTAATTGCTGGATGCCGGAGGACTTCCTATCAGCAAGTTACCAATATATATGCCTTAGATGATTCCTTGTTACTACGCATCAGCCTTATTGTAATTGCTGGATGCCGGAGGACTTCCTATCAGCAAGTTACCACTATATATGCCTTAGATGATTACTACGCATCAGCCTTATTGCTAATTGCTGGATGCTGGAGGACTTCCTATCAGCAAGTTACCACTATATATGCCTTAGATGATTCCTTGTTACTACGCATCAGCCTTATTGCTAATTGCTGGATGCCGGAGGACTTCCTATCAGAAAGTTACCACTATATATGCCTTAGATGATTCCTTGTTACTACGCGTCAGCCTTATTGCTAATTGCTGGATGCTGGAGGACTTCCTATCAGCAAGTTACCACTATATATGCCTTAGATGATTCCTTGTTACTACACATCAGCCTTATTGCTAATTGCTGGATGCCGGAGGACTTCCTATCAGCAAGTTACCACTATATATGCCTTAGATGATTCCTTGTTATTACGCTTCAGCCTTATTGCTAATTGCTGGATGCCGGAGGACTTCCTATCAGCAAGTTACCACTATATATGCCTTAGATGATTCCTTGTTACTACGCATCAGCCTTATTGCTAATTGCTGGATGCCGGAGGACTTCCTATCAGCAAGTTACCACTATATATGCCTTAGATGATTCCTTCTTTCTACGCATCAGCCTTATTGCTAATTGCTGGATGCCGGAGGACTTCCTATCAGCAAGTTATCACTATATATGCCTTAGATGATTCCTTGTTACTACGCTTCAGCCTTATTGCTAATTGCTGGATGCCGGAGGACTTCCTATCAGCAAGTTATCACTATATATGCCTTAGATGATTCCTTGTTACTACGCATCAGCCTTATTGCTAATTGCTGGATGCCGGAGGACTTCCTATCAGCAAGTTACCACTATATATGCCTTAGATGATCCATTGTTACTACGCATCAGCCTTATTGCTAATTGCTGGATGCCGGAGGACTTCCTATCAGCAAGTTACCACTATATATGCCTTAGATGATTCCTTACTACGCATCAACCTTACTGCTAATTGCTGGAAGCCAGAGGACATCCTATCAGCAAGTTACCACTATATATGCCTTAGATGATTCCTTCTTACTACGCATCAGCCTTATTGCTAATTGCTGGATGCCAGAGGGCTTCCTATCAGCAAGTTACCACTATATATGGCTTAGATGATTCCTTGTTACTACGCATCAGCCTTATTCCTAATTGCTGGATGCCAGAGGACTTCCTATCAGCAAGTTACCACTATATATGGCTTAGATGATTCCTTGTTACTTCACATCAGCTTTATTGCTAATTGCTGGATGCCGGAGGACTTCCTATCAGCAAGTTACCACTATATATGCCTTAGATGATTCCTTGTTACTACGCATCAGCCTTATTGCTAATTGCTGGAGGAATTCCTATCAGCAAGTTACCACTATATATGCCTTAGATGATTCCTTGTTACTACGCATCAGCCTTATTGCTAATTGCTGGATGCCGGAGGACTTCCTATCAGCAAGTTACCACTATATATGCCTTAGATGATTCCTTGTTACTACGCATCAGCCTTATTGCTAATTGCTGGGTGCCGGAGGACTTCCTATCAGCAAGTTACCACTATATATGCCTTAGATGATTCCTTGTTACTACGCATCAGCCTTATTGCTAATTGTTGGATGCTGGAAGACTTCCTATCAGCAAGTTACCACTATATATGGCTTAGATGATTCCTTGTTACTACATCAGGCTTATTGCTAATTGCTGGATGCCGGAGGTCTTCCTATCAGCAAGTTACCACTATATATGGCTTAGATGATTCCTTGTTACTACGCCTTAATGCTAATTGCTGGATGCCGGAGGACTTCCTATCAGCAAGTTACCACTATATATGCCTTAGATGATTCCTTGTTACTACGCATCAGCCTTATTGCTAATTGCTGGATGCCGGAGGACTTCCTATCAGCAAGTTACCACTATATATGCCTTAGATGATTCCTTGTTACTACGCATCAGCCTTATTGCTAATTGCTGGAAGCCGGAGGACTTCCTATCAGCAAGTTACCACTATATATGCCTTAGATGATTCCTTGTTACTACACATCAGCCTTATTGCTAATTGCTGGATGCCAGAGGACTTCCTATCAGCAAGTTACCACTATATATGCCTTAGATGATTCCTTCTTACTACGCATCAGCCTTATTGCTAATTGCCGGATGCCGGAGGACTTCCTATCAGCAAGTTATCACTATATATGCCTTAGATGATTCCTTGTTACTACGCATCAGCCTTATTGCTAATTTCCGGATGCCGGAGGACTTCCTATCAGCAAGTTATCACTATATATGCCTTAGATGATTCCTTTTTACTACGCATCAGCCTTATTGCTAATTGCTGGATGCCGGAGGACTTCCTCTCAGCAAGTTATCACTATATATGCCTTAGATGATTCCTTGTTACTACGCATCAGCCTTATTGCTAATTGCTGGATGCCGGAGGACTTCCTATCAGCAAGTTACCACTATATATGCCTTAGATGATTCATTGTAACTACGCATCAGCCTTATTGCTAATTGCCGGATGCCGGAGGACTTCCAATCAGCAAGTTACCACTATATATGCCTTAGATGATTCCTTGTTACTACGCATCAGCCTTATTGCTAATTGCTGGATGCTGGAGGACTTCCTATCAGCAAGTTACCACTATACATGCCATAGATGATTCCATCTTCCTACGCATCAGCCTTATTGCTAATTGCTGGATGCCGGAGGACTTCCTATCAGCAAGTTACCACTATATATGCCTTAGATGATTCCTTGTTACTACACATCAGCCTTATTGCTAATTGCTGGATGCCAGAGGACTTCCTATCAGCAAGTTACCACTATATATGCCTTAGATGATTCCTTGTTACTACGCCTTATTGCTAATTGCTGGATGCCGGAGGGCTTCCTATCAGCAAGTTACCACTATATATGCCTTAGATGATTCCTTGTTACTACGCATCAGCCTTATTGCTAATTGCTGGATGCCGGAGGACTTCCTATCAGCAAGTTACCACTATATATGCCTTAGATGATTCCTTGTTACTACGCATCAGCCTTATTGCTAATTGCTGGATGCCGGAGGACTTCCTATCAGCAAGTTACCACTATATATACCTTAGATGATTCCTTCTTACTACGCATCAGCCTTATTGCTAATTGCTGGATGCCAGAGGAGCTCCTATCAGCAAGTTACCACTATATATGCCTTAGATGATTACTACGCATCAGCCTTATTGCTAATTGCTGGATGCCAGAGGACTTCGTATCAGCAAGTTACCACTATATATGGCTTAGAAGATTCATTGTTACTACGCATCAGCCTTATTGCTAATTGCTGGATGCCGGAGGACTTCCTATCAGCAAGTTACCACTATATATGCCTTAGATGATTCCTTGTTACTACGCATCAGCCTTATTGCTAATTGCAAGATGCCAGAGGACTTCCTATCAGCAAGTTACCACTATATATGCCTTAGATGATTCCTTGTTACTACGCATCAGCCTTATTCCTAATTGCTGGATGCCAGAGGACTTCCTATCAGCAAGTTACCACTATATATGGCTTAGATGATTTCTTGTTACTACGCATCAGCCTTATTGCTAATTGCTGGATGCCTGAGGACTTCCTATCAGCAAGTTACCACTATATATGCCTTAGATGATTCCTTGTTACTACACATCAGCCTTATTGCTAATTGCCGGAGGACTTCCTATCAGCAAGTTACCACTATATATGCCTTAGATGATTCCATGTTACTACGCATCAGCCTTATTGCTAATTGCTGGATGCCGGAGGACTTCCTATCAGCAAGTTACCACTATATATGCCTTAGATGATTCCTTGTTACTACGCGTCAGCCTTATTGCTAATTGCTGGGTGCCGGAGGACTTCCTATCAGCAAGTTACCACTATATATGCCTTAGATGATTCCTTGTTACTACGCATCAGCCTTATTGCTAATTGCTGGATGCTGGAAGACTTCCTATCATCAAGTTACCACTATATATGGCTTAGATGATTCCTTGTTACTACACATCAGGCTTATTGCTAATTGCTGGATGCCGGAGGTCTTCCTATCAGCAAGTTACCACTATATATGCCTTAGATGATTCCTTGTTACTACGCATCAGCCTTATTGCTAATTGCTGGATGCCGGAGGACTTCCTATCAGCAAGTTACCACTATATATGCCTTAGATGATTCCTTGTTACTACGCATCAGCCTTATTGCTAATTGCTGGATGCCGGAGGACTTCCTATCAGCAAGTTACCACTATATATGCCTTAGATGATTCCTTGTTACTACGCATCAGCCTTATTGCTAATTGCTGGATGCTGGAGGACTTCCTATCAGCAAGTTACCACTATATATGCCTTAGATGATTCCTTGTTACTACGCATCAGCCTTAATGCTAATTGCTGGATGCTGGAGGACTTCCTATCAGCAAGTTACCACTATATATGCCTTAGATGATTCCTTGTTACTACACATCAGCCTTATTGCTAATTGCTGGATGCCGGAGGACTTCCTATCAGCAAGTTACCACTATATATGCCTTAGATGATTCCTTGTTACTATGCATCAGCCATCCTGCTAATTGCTGGTTGCCGGAGGACTTCCTATCAGCAAGTTACCACTATATATGCCTTAGATGATTCCTTGTTACTACGCATCAGCCTTATTGCTAATTGCTGGATGCCGGAGGACTTCCTATCATCAAGTTACCTCTATATATGCCTTAGATGATTCCTTGTTACTATGCATCAGCCTTCCTGCTAATTGCTGGATGCCGGAGGACTTCCTATCAGCAAGTTACCACTATATATGCCTTAGATGATTCATTGTAACTACGCATCAGCCTTATTGCTAATTGCCGGATGCCGGAGGACTTCCAATCAGCAAGTTACCACTATATATGCCTTAGATGATTCCTTGTTACTACGCATCAGCCTTATTGCTAATTGCTGGATGCTGGAGGACTTCCTATCAGCAAGTTACCACTATACATGCCATAGATGATTCCATCTTCCTACGCATCAGCCTTATTGCTAATTGCTGGATGCCGGAGGACTTCCTATCAGCAAGTTACCACTATATATGCCTTAGATGATTCCTTGTTACTACACATCAGCCTTATTGCTAATTGCTGGATGCCAGAGGACTTCCTATCAGCAAGTTACCACTATATATGCCTTAGATGATTCCTTGTTACTACGCCTTATTGCTAATTGCTGGATGCCGGAGGGCTTCCTATCAGCAAGTTACCACTATATATGCCTTAGATGATTCCTTGTTACTACGCATCAGCCTTATTGCTAATTGCTGGATGCCGGAGGACTTCCTATCAGCAGGTTACCACTATATATGCCTTAGATGATTCCTTGTTACTACGCATCAGCCTTATTGCTAATTGCTGGATGCCGGAGGACTTCCTATCAGCAAGTTACCACTATATATACCTTAGATGATTCCTTCTTACTACGCATCAGCTTTATTGCTAATTGCTGGATGCCAGAGGAGCTCCTATCAGCAAGTTACCACTATATATGCCTTAGATGATTACTACGCATCAGCCTTATTGCTAATTGCTGGATGCCAGAGGACTTCGTATCAGCAAGTTACCACTATATATGGCTTAGATGATTCCTTGTTACTACGCATCAGCCTTATTGCTAATTGCTGGATGCCGGAGGACTTCCTATCAGCAAGTTACCACTATATATGCCTTAGATGATTCCTTGTTACTACGCATCAGCCTTATTGCTAATTGCAAGATGCCAGAGGACTTCCTATCAGCATGTTACCACTATATATGCCTTAGATGATTCCTTGTTACTACGCATCAGCCTTATTCCTAATTGCTGGATGCCAGAGGACTTCCTATCAGCAAGTTACCACTATATATGGCTTAGATGATTCCTTGTTACTACGCATCAGCCTTATTGCTAATTGCTGGATGCCTGAGGACTTCCTATCAGCAAGTTACCACTATATATGCCTTAGATGATTCCTTTTTACTACACATCAGCCTTATTGCTAATTGCCGGAGGACTTCCTATCAGCAAGTTACCACTATATATGCCTTAGATGATTCCATGTTACTACGCATCAGCCTTATTGCTAATTGCTGGATGCCGGAGGACTTCCTATCAGCAAGTTACCACTATATATGCCTTAGATGATTCCTTGTTACTACACATCAGCCTTATTGCTAATTGCTGGGTGCCGGAGGACTTCCTATCAGCAAGTTACCACTATATATGCCTTAGATGATTCCTTGTTACTACGCATCAGCCTTATTGCTAATTGCTGGATGCTGGAAGACTTCCTATCAGCAAGTTACCACTATATATGGCTTAGATGATTCCTTGTTACTACACATCAGGCTTATTGCTAATTGCTGGATGCCGGAGGTCTTCCTATCAGCAAGTTACCACTATATATGCCTTAGATGATTCCTTGTTACTACGCATCAGCCTTATTGCTAATTGCTGGATGCCGGAGGACTTCCTATCAGCAAGTTACCACTATATATGCCTTAGATGATTCCTTGTTACTACGCATCAGCCTTATTGCTAATTGTTGGATGCCGGAGGACTTCCTATCAGCAAGTTACCACTATATATGCCTTAGATGATTCCTTGTTACTACGCATCAGCCTTATTGCTAATTGCTGGATGCTGGAGGACTTCCTATCAGCAAGTTACCACTATATATGCCTTAGATGATTCCTTGTTACTACGCATCAGCCTTAATGCTAATTGCTGGATGCTGGAGGACTTCCTATCAGCAAGTTACCACTATATATGCCTTAGATGATTCCTTGTTACTACACATCAGCCTTATTGCTAATTGCTGGATGCCGGAGGACTTCCTATCAGCAAGTTACCACTATATATGCCTTAGATGATTCCTTGTTACTATGCATCAGCCATCCTGCTAATTGCTGGTTGCCGGAGGACTTCCTATCAGCAAGTTACCACTATATATGCCTTAGATGATTCCTTGTTACTACGCATCAGCCTTATTGCTAATTGCTGGATGCCGGAGGACTTCCTATCAGCAAGTTACCTCTATATATGCCTTAGATGATTCCTTGTTACTATGCATCAGCCTTCCTGCTAATTGCTGGATGCCGGAGGACTTCCTATCAGCAAGTTACCACTATATATGCCTTAGATGATTCCTTGTTACTACGCATCATCTTTATTGCTAATTGCTGGATGCTGGAGGACTTCCTATCAGCACGTTACCACTATATATGCCTTAGATGATTCCTTGTTACTACGCATCAGCCTTATTGCTAATTGCTGGATGCCAGAGGACTTGCTATCAGCAAGTTATCACTATATATGCCTTAGATGATTCCTTCTTACTACACATCTGCCTTATTGCTAATTGCTGGATGCCAGAGGACTTCCTATCAGCAAGTTACCACTATATATGCCTTAGATGATTCCTTCTTCCTACGCATCAGCCTTATTGCTAATTGCTGGATGCCGGAGGACTTCCTATCAGCAAGTTACCACTATATATGCCTTAGATGATTCCTTTCTACTACGCATCAGCCTTATTCCTAATTGCTGTATGCCGGAGGACTTCCTATCAGCAAGTTACCACTATAAATGCCTTAGATGATTCCTTGCTACTACGCATCAGCCTTACTGCTAATTGCTGGATGCCGGAGGACTTCCTATCAGCAAGTTACCACTATATATGCCTTAGATGATTCCTTGTTACTACGCATCAGCCTTACTGCTAATTGCTGGATGCCGGAGGACTTCCTATCAGAAAGTTACCACTATATATGCCTTAGATGATTCCTTGTTACTACGCATCAGCCTTATTGCTAATTGCTGGATGCCGGAGTACTTCCTATCAGCAAGTTACCACTATATATGGCTTAGATGATTCCTTGTTACTACGCCTTAATGCTAATTGCTGGATGCCGGAGGACTTCCTATCAGCAAGTTACCACTATATATGCCTTAGATGATTCCTTGTTACTACGCATCAGCCTTACTGTTAATTGCTGGATGCCGGAGGACTTCCTATCAGCAAGTTACCACTATATATGCCTTAGATGATTCCTTGTTACTACGCATCAGCCTTATTGCTAATTGCTGGATGCTGGAGGACTTCCTATCAGCAAGTTACCACTATACATGCCATAGATGATTCCATCTTCCTACGCATCAGCCTTATTGCTAATTGCTGGATGCCGGAGGACTTCCTATCAGCAAGTTACCACTATATATGCCTTAGATGATTCCTTGTTACTACGCATCAGCCTTATTGCTAATTGCTGGATGCCAGAGGACTTCCTATCAGCAAGTTACCACTATATATGCCTTAGATGATTCCTTGTTACTACGCATCAGCCTTATTACTAATTGCCGGAGGACTTCCTATCAGCAAGTTACCACTATATATGCCTTAGATGATTCCTTGTTACTACGCATCAGCCATATTGCTAATTGCTGGATGCCGGAGTACTTCCTATCAGCAAGTTACCACTATTTATGGCTTAGATGATTCCTTGTTACTACGCCTTAATGCTATTTGCTGGATGCCGGAGGACTTCCTATCAGCAAGTTACCACTATATATGCCTTAGATGATTCCTTGTTACTACGCATCAGCCTTACTGCTAATTGCTGGATGCCGGAGGACTTCCTATCAGAAAGTTATCACTATATATGCCTTAGATGATTCATTGTTACTACGCATCAGCCTTATTGCTAATTGCTGGATGCTGGAGGACTTCCAATCAGCAAGTTACCACTATATATGCCTTAGATGATTACTACGCATCAGCCTTATTGCTATTTGCTGGATGCCGGTGGACTTCCTATGAGCAAGTTACCACTATATATGCCATAGATGATTCCTTGTTACTACGCATCAGCCTTATTGCTAATTGCTGGATGCCGGAGGGCTTCCTATCAGCAAGTTATCACTATATATGCCTTAGATGATTACTACGCATCAGCCATATTGCTAATTGCTGGATGCCGGAGGACTTCCTATCAGCAAGTTACCACTATATATGCCTTAGATGATTCCTTGTTACTACGCTTCAGCCTTATTGCTAATTGCAGGATGCCGGAGGGCTTCCTATCAGCAAGTTTCCACTATATATGCCTTAGATGATTCCTTGTTACTACGCATCAGCCTTATTGCTAATTGCTGGATGCCGGAGGACTTCCTATCAGCAAGTTACCACTATATATGCCTTAGATGATTCCTTGTTACTACGCATCAGCCTTATTGCTAATTGCTGGATGCCGGAGGACTTCCTATCAGCAAGTTACCACTATATTTGCCTTAGATGATTCCTTGTTACTATGCATCAGTCTTATTTCTAATTGCTGGATGCCGGAGGACTTCCTATCAGCAAGTTACCACGATATATGCCTTAGATGATTCCTTGTTACTACGCATCAGCCTTACTGCTAATTGCTGGATACCGGAGGACTTCCTATCAGCAAGTTACCACTATATAAGCCTTAGATGATTCCTTGATACTACGCATCAGCCTTACTGCTAATTGCTGGATGCCGGAGGACTTCCTATCAGCAAATTACCACTATATATGCCTTAGATGACTCCTTGTTACTACGCATCAGCCTTATTGCTAATTGCTGGATGCCGGAGGACTTCCTATCAGCAAGTTACCACTATATATGGCTTAGATGATTCCTTGTTACTACACCTTAATGCTAATTGCTGGATGCCGGAGGACTTCCTATCAGCAAGTTACCACTATATATGCCTTAGATGATTCCTTGTTACTACGCATCAGCCTTATTGCTAATTGCTGGATGCCAGAGGACTTCCTATCAGCAAGTTACCACTATATATGCCTTAGATGATTCCTTGTTACTACGCATCAGCCTTATTGCTAATTGCTGGAAGCCGGAGGACTTCCTATCAGCAAGTTACCACTATATATGCCTTAGATTATTCCTTGTTACTACGCATCAGCCTTATTGCTAATTGCTGGATACCGGAGGACTTCCTATCAGCAAGTTACCACTATATATGCCTTAGATGATTCCTTCTTACTACGCATCAGCCTGATTGCTAATTGCCGGATGCCGGAGGACTTCCTATCAGCAAGTTATCACTATATATGCCTTAGATGATTCCTTGTTACTACGCATCAGCCTTATTGCTAATTGCCGGATGCCGGAGTACTTCCTATCAGCAAGTTATCACTATATATGCCTTAGATGATTCCTTTTTACTACGCATCAGCCTTATTGCTAATTGCTGGATGCCGGAGGACTTCCTATCAGCAAGTTATCACTATATATGCCTTAGATGATTCCTTGTTACTACGCATCAGCCTTATTGCTAATTGCTGGTTGCCGGAGGACTTCCTATCAGCAAGTTACCACTATATATGCCTTAGATGATTCATTGTTACTACGCATCAGCCTTATTGCTAATTGCCGGATGCCGGAGGACTTCCAATCAGCAAGTTACCAATATATATGCCTTAGATGATTCCTTGTTACTACGCATCAGCCTTATTGCTAATTGCTGGATGCTGGAGGACTTCCTATCAGCAAGTTACCACTATACATGCCATAGATGATTCCATCTTCCTACGCATCAGCCTTATTGCTAATTGCTGGATGCCGGAGGACTTCCTATCAGCAAGTTATCACTATATATGCCATAGATGATTCCTTGTTACTACGCATCAGCCTTATTGCTAATTGCTGGATGCCGGAGGACTTCCTATCAGCAAGTTACCACTATATATGCCTTAGATGATTCATTGTTACTACGCATCAGCCTTATTGCTAATTGCTGGAAGCCGGAGGACTTCGTATCAGCAAGTTATCACTATATATGCCATAGATGATTCCTTGTTACTACGCATCAGCCTTATTGCTAATTGCTGGATGCCGGAGGACTTCCTATCAGCAAGTTACCACTATATATGCCTTAGATGATTCATTGTTACTACGCATCAGCCTTATTGCTAATTGCTGGAAGCCGGAGGACTTCGTATCAGCAAGTTACCACAATATATTCCTTAGATGATTCCTTGTTACTGCGCATCAGCCTTATTGCTAATTGCTGGATGCCGGAGGACTTCCTATCAGCAAGTTACCACTATATATGCCTTAGATTATTCATTGTTACTACGCATCAGCCTTATTGCTAATTGCTGGATGCCGCAGGACTTCCTATCAGCAAGTTACCACTATATATGCCTTAGATGATTCCTTGTTACTACGCATCAGCCATATTGCTAATTGCTGGATGCCGGAGGACTTCCTATCAGCAAGTTACCACTATTTATGGCTTAGACGATTCCTTGTTACTACGCATCAGCCTTATTGCTAATTGCTGGATGCCGGAGGACTTCCTATCAGCAAGTTACCACTATATATGCCTTAGATGATTCCTTGTTACTACACATCAGCCTTATTGCTAATTGCTGGATGCCAGAGGACTTCCTATCAGCAAGTTACCACTATATATGCCTTAGATGATTCCTTGTTACTACGCCTTATTGCTAATTGCTGGATGCTGGAGGGCTTCCTATCAGCAAGTTACCACTATATATGCCTTAGATGATTCCTTGTTACTACATATCAGCCTTATTGCTAATTGCTGGATGCCGGAGGACTTCCTATCAGCAAGTTACCACTATATATGCCTTAGATGATTCCTTGTTACTACGCATCAGCCTTATTGCTAATTGCTGGATGCCGGAGGGCTTCCTATCAGCAAGTTACCACTATATATGCCTTAGATGATTCCTTGTTACTACGCATCAGCCTTATTGCTAATTGCTGGATGCCGGAGGACTTCCTATCAGCAAGTTACCACTATATATGCCTTAGATGATTCCTTGTTACTACGCATCAGCCTTATTGCTAATTGCTGGATGCCGGAGGACTTCCTATCAGCAAGTTACCACTATATATACCTTAGATGATTCCTTCTTACTACGCATCAGCCTTATTGCTAATTGCTGGATGCCAGAGGAGCTCCTATCAGCAAGTTACCACTATATATGCCTTAGATGATTACTACGCATCAGCCTTATTGCTAATTGCTGGATGCCAGAGGACTTCCTATCAGCAAGTTACCACTATATATGGCTTAGATGATTCCTTGTTACTACGCATCAGCCTTATTGCTAATTGCTGGATGCCGGAGGACTTCCTATCAGCAAGTTACCACTATATATGCCTTAGATGATTCCTTGTTACTACGCATCAGCCTTATTGCTAATTGCAAGATGCCGGAGGACTTCCTATCAGCAAGTTACCACTATATATGCCTTAGATGATTCCTTGTTACAACGCATCAGCCTTATTCCTAATTGCTGGATGCCAGAGGACTTCCTATCAGCAAGTTACCACTATATATGGCTTAGATGATTCCTTGTTACTACGCATCAGCCTTATTGCTAATTGCTGGATGCCTGAGGACTTCCTATCAGCAAGTTACCACTATATATGCCTTAGATGATTCCTTGTTACTACACATCAGCCTTATTGCTAATTGCCGGAGGACTTCCTATCAGCAAGTTACCACTATATATGCCTTAGAAGATTCCTTGTTACTACGCATCAGCCTTATTGCTAATTGCTGGATGCCGGAGGACTTCCTATCAGCAAGTTACCACTATATATGCCTTAGATGATTCCTTGTTACTACGCATCAGCCTTATTGCTAATTGCTGGGTGCCGGAGGACTTCCTATCAGCAAGTTACCACTATATATGCCTTAGATGATTCCTTGTTACTACGCATCAGCCTTATTGCTAATTGCTGGATGCTGGAAGACTTCCTATCAGCAAGTTACCACTATATATGGCTTAGATGATTCCTTGTTACTACACATCAGGCTTATTGCTAATTGCTGGATGCCGGAGGTCTTCCTATCAGCAAGTTACCACTATATATGCCTTAGATGATTCCTTGTTACTACGCATCAGCCTTATTGCTAATTGCTGGATGCCGGAGGACTTCCTATCAGCAAGTTACCACTATATATGCCTTAGATGATTCCTTGTTACTACGCATCAGCCTTATTGCTAATTGCTGGATGCCGTAGGACTTCCTATCAGCAAGTTACCACTATATATGCCTTAGATGATTCCTTGTTACTACGCATCAGCCTTATTGCTAATTGCTGGATGCTGGAGGACTTCCTATCAGCAAGTTACCACTATATATGCCTTAGATGATTCCTTGTTACTACGCATCAGCCTTAATGCTAATTGCTGGATGCTGGAGGACTTCCTATTAGCAAGTTACCACTATATATGCCTTAGATGATTCCTTGTTACTACACATCAGCCTTATTGCTAATTGCTGGATGCCGGAGGACTTCCTATCAGCAAGTTACCACTATATATGCCTTAGATGATTCCTTGTTACTATGCATCAGCCTTCCTGCTAATTGCTGGTTGCCGGAGGAGTTCCTATCAGCAAGTTACCACTATATATGCCTTAGATGATTCCTTGTTACTACGCATCAGCCTTATTGCTAATTGCTGGATGCCGGAGGACTTCCTATCAGCAAGTTACCTCTATATATGCCTTAGATGATTCCTTGTTACTATGCATCAGCCTTCCTGCTAATTGCTGGATGCCGGAGGACTTCCTATCAGCAAGTTACCACTATATATGCCTTAGATGATTCCTTGTTACTACGCATCATCCTTATTGCTAATTGCTGGATGCTGGAGGACTTCCTATCAGCACGTTACCACTATATATGCCTTAGATGATTCCTTGTTACTACGCATCAGCCTTATTGCTAATTGCTGGATGCCAGAGGACTTCCTATCAGCAAGTTATCACTATATATGCCTTAGATGATTCCTTGTTAATACACATCTGCCTTATTGCTAATTGCTGGATGCCAGAGGACTTCCTATCAGCAAGTTACCACTATATATGCCTTAGATGATTCCTTGTTACTACGCATCAGCCTTATTGCTAATTGCTGGATGCCGGAGGACTTCCTATCAGCAAGTTACCACTATATATGCCTTAGATGATTCCTTTCTACTACGCATCAGCCTTATTCCTAATTGCTGTATGCCGGAGGACTTCCTATCAGCAAGTTACCACTATAAATGCCTTAGATGATTCCTTGCTACTACGCATCAGCCTTACTGCTAATTGCTGGATGCCGGAGGACTTCCTCTCAGCAAGTTACCACTATATATGCCTTAGATGATTCCTTGTTACTACGCATCAGCCTTACTGCTAATTGCTGGATGCCGGAGGACTTCCTATCAGAAAGTTACCACTATATATGCCTTAGATGATTCCTTGTTACTACGCATCAGCCTTATTGCTAATTGCTGGATGCCGGAGGACTTCCTATCAGCAAGTTACCACTATATATGGCTTAGATGATTCCTTGTTACTACGCCTTAATGCTAATTGCTGGATGCTGGAGGACTTCCTATCAGCAAGTTACCACTATATATGCCTTAGATGATTCCTTGTTACTACGCATCAGTCTTACTGCTAATTGCTGGATGCCGGAGGACTTCCTTTCAGCAAGTTACCACTATATATGCCTTAGATGATTCTTTGTTACTACGCATCAGCCTTATTGCTAATTGCTGGATGCTGGAGGACTTCCTATCAGCAAGTTACCACTATACATGCCATAGATGATTCCATCTTCCTACGCATCAGCCTTATTGCTAATTGCTGGATGCCGGAGGACTTCCTATCAGCAAGTTACCACTATATATGCCTTAGATGAATCCTTGTTACTACGCATCAGCCTTATTGCTAATTGCTGGATGCCAGAGGACTTCCTATCAGCAAGTTACCACTATATATGCCTTAGATGATTCCTTGTTACTACGCATCAGCCTTATTACTAATTGCTGGAGGACTTCCTATCAGCAAGTTACCACTATATATGCCTTAGATGATTCCTTGTTACTACGCATCAGCCTTATTGCTAATTGCTGGATGCCGGAGGACTTCCTATCAGCAAGTTACCACTATATATGCCTTAGATGATTCCTTGTTACTACGCATCAGCCTTATTGCTAATTGCTGGATGCCGGAGGACTTCCTATCAGCAAGTTACCACTATATATGCCTTAGATGATTACTACGCATCAGCCTTATTGCTAATTGCTGGATGCCAGAGGACTTCCTATCAGCAAGTTACCACTATATATGGGTTAGATGATTCCTTGTTACTACGCATCAGCCTTATTGCTAATTGCTGGATGCCGGAAGACTTCCTATCAGCAAGTTACCACTATATATGCCTTAGATGATTCATTGTTACTACGCATCAGCCTTATTGCTAATTGCTGGATGCCGGAGGACTTCCTATCAGCAAGTTACCACTATATATGCCTTAGATGATTCCTTGTTACTACGCATCAGCCTTATTCCTAATTGCTGGATGCCAGAGGACTTCCTATCAGCAAGTTACCACTATATATGGCTTAGATGATTCCTTGTTACTATGCATCAGCCTTATTGCTAATTGCTGGATGCCGGAGGACTTCCTATCAGCAAGTTACCACTATATATGCCTTAGATGATTCCTTGTTACTACGCATCAGCCTTATTGCTAATTGCTGGAGGACTTCCTATCAGCAAGTTACCACTATATATGCCTTAGATGATTCCTTGTTACTACGCATCAGCCTTATTGCTAATTGCTGGGTGCCGGAGGACTTCCTATCAGCAAGTTACCACTATATATGCCTTAGATGATTCCTTGTTACTATGCATCAGCCTTATTGCTAATTGCTGGATGCTGGAAGACTTCCTATCAGCAAGTTACCACTATATATGGCTTAGATGATTCCTTGTTACTACACATCAGGCTTATTGCTAATTGCTGGATGCCGGAGGTCTTCCTATCAGCAAGTTACCACTATATATGCCTTAGATGATTCCTTGTTACTACGCATCAGCCTTATTGCTAATTGCTGGATGCCGGAGGACTTCCTATCAGCAAGTTACCACTATATATGCCTTACATGATTCCTTGTTACTACGCATCAGCCTTATTGCTAATTGCTGGATGCCGGAGGACTTCCTATCAGCAAGTTACCACTATATATGCCTTAGATGATTCCTTGTTACTACGCATCAGCCGTATTCCTAATTGCTGGATGCCGGAGGACTTCCTATCAGCAAGTTACCACTATAAATGCCTTAGATGATTCCTTGCTACTACGCATCAGCCTTACTGCTAATTGCTGGATGCCGGAGGACTTCCTATCAGCAAGTTACCACTATATATGCCTTAGATGATTCCTTGTTACTACGCATCAGCCTTACTGCTAATTGCTGGATGCCGGAGGACTTCCTATCAGCAAGTTACCACTATATATGCCTTAGATGATTCCTTGTTACTACGCATCAGCCTTATTGCTAATTGCTGGATGCCGGAGGACTTCCTATCAGCAAGTTACCACTATATATGGCTTAGATGATTCCTTGTTACTACGCCTTAATGCTAATTGCTGGATGCCGGAGGACTTCCTATCAGCAAGTTACCACTATATATGCCTTAGATGATTCCTTGTTACTACGCATCAGCCTTACTGCTAATTGCTGGATGCCGGAGGACTTCCTATCAGCAAGTTACCACTATATATGCCTTAGATGATTCCTTGTTACTACGCATCAGCCTTATTGCTAATTGCTAGATGCCGGAGGACTTCCTATCAGCAAGTTACCACTATATATGCCTTAGATGATTCATTGTTAATACGCATCAGCCTTATTGCTAATTGCTGGGTGCTGGAGGACTTCCAATCAGCAAGTTACCACTATATATGCCTTAGATGATTACTACGCATCAGCCTTATTGCTAATTGCTGGATGCCGGAGGACTTCCTATCAGCAATTTACCACTATATATGCCTTAGATGATTACTTGTTACTATGCATCAGTCTTATTTCTAATTGCTGGATGCCGGAGGACTTCCTATCAGCAAGTTACCACTATATATGCCTTAGATGATTCCTTGTTACTACGCATCAGCCTTATTGCTAATTGCTGAATGCCGGAGGACTTCCTATCAGCAAGTTAACACTATATAAGCCTTAGATGATTCCTTGTTACTACGCATCAGCCTTATTGCTAATTACTGGATGCCAGAGAACTTCCTATCAGCAAGTTACCACTATATATGCCTTAGATGATTCCTTGTTACTACGCATCAGCCTTATTGCTAATTGCTGGATGCCGGAGGACTTCCTATCAGCAAGTTACCACTATATATGCCTTAGATGATTCCTTGTTACTACGCATCAGCCTTATTGCTAACTGCTGGATGCCGGAGGACTTCCTATCAGCAAGTTACCACTATATATGCCTTAGATGATTCCTTGTTACTACGCATCAGCCTTATTGCTAATTGCTGGATGCCGGAGGACTTCCTATCAG
This sequence comes from Taudactylus pleione, assembly GCA_031769625.1. Lineage (NCBI taxonomy): Eukaryota > Metazoa > Chordata > Amphibia > Anura > Myobatrachidae > Taudactylus > Taudactylus pleione. The sequence goes on from JAUIMM010002218.1 coordinate 350,524, forward strand.
CAAGTTACCACTATATATGCCTTAGATGATTCCTTGTTACTACGCATCAGCCTTATTGCTAATTGCTGGATGCCAGAGGAGCTCCTATCAGCAAGTTACCACTATATATGCCTTAGATGATTACTACGCATCAGCCTTATTGCTAATTGCTGGATGCCAGAGGACTTCCTATCAGCAAGATACCACTATATATGGCTTAGATGATTCCTTGTTACTACGCATCAACCTTATTGCTAATTGCTGGATGCCGGAGGACTTCCTATCAGCAAGTTACCACTATATATGCCTTAGATGATTCCTTGTTACTACGCATCAGCCTTATTGCTAATTGCAAGATGCCGGAGGACTTCCTATCAGCAAGTTACCACTATATATGCCTTAGATGATTCCTTGTTACTACGCATCAGCCTTATTCCTAATTGCTGGATGCCAGAGGACTTCCTATCAGCAAGTTACCACTATATATGGCTTAGATGATTCCTTGTTACTACGCATCAGCCTTATTGCTAATTGCTGGATGCCTGAGGACTTCCAATCAGCAAGTTACCACTATATATGCCTTAGATGATTCCTTGTTACTACACATCAGCCTTATTGCTAATTGCCGGAGGACTTCCTATCAGCAAGTTACCACTATATATGCCTTAGATGATTCCTTGCTACTACGCATCAGCCTTATTGCTAATTGCTGGATGCCGGAGGACTTCCTATCAGCAAGTTACCACTATATATGCCTTAGATGATTCCTTGTTACTGCGCATCAGCCTTATTGCTAATTGCTGGGTGCCGGAGGACTTCCTATCAGCAAGTTACCACTATATATGCCTTAGATGATTCCTTGTTACTACGCATCAGCCTTATTGCTAATTGCTGGATGCTGGAAGACTTCCTATCAGCAAGTTACCACTATATATGGCTTAGATGATTCCTTGTTACTACACATCAGGCTTATTGCTAATTGCTGGATGCCGGAGGTCTTCCTATCAGCAAGTTACCACTATATATGCCTTAGATGATTCCTTGTTACTATGCATCAGCCTTATTGCTAATTGCTGGATGCCGGAGGACTTCCTATCAGCAAGTTACCACTATATATGCCTTAGATGATTCCTTGTTACTATGCATCAGCCTTATTGCTAATTGCTGGATGCCGGAGGACTTCCTATCAGCAAGTTACCACTATATATGCCTTAGATGATTCCTTGTTACTACGCATCAGCCTTATTGCTAACTGCTGGAAGCCGGAGGACTTCCTATCAGCAAGTTACCACTATATATGCCTTAGATGATTCCTTGTTACTACGCATCAGCCTTATTGCTAATTGCTGAATGCTGGAGGACTTCCTATCAGCAAGTTACCACTATATATGCCTTAGATGATTCCTTGTTACTACGCATCAGCCTTATTGCTAATTGCTGGATGCCGGAGAACTTCCTATCAGCAAGTTACCACTATATATACCTTAGATGATTCCTTGTTACTATGCATCAGTCTTATTTCTAATTGCTGGATGCCGGAGGACTTCCTATCAGCAAGTTAAAAACTATATATGCCTTAGATGATTCCTTGTTACTACGCATCAGCCTTATTGCTAATTGCTGGATGCCGGAGGACTTCCTATCAGCAAGTTACCACTATATTTGGCTTAGATGATTCCTTGTTACTACGCCTTAATGCTAATTGCTGGATGCCGGAGGACTTCCTATCAGCAAGTTACCACTATATATGCCTTAGATGATTCCTTGTTAGTACGCATCAGCCTTATTGCTAATTGCTGGATGCCGGAGGACTTCCTATCAGCAAGTTACCACTATATATGCCTTAGATGATTCCTTGTTACTATGCATCAGCCTTATTGCTAATTGCTGGAAGCCGGAGGACTTCCTATCACCAAGTTACCACTATATATGCCTTAGATGATTCCTTGTTACTACACATCAGCCTTATTGCTAATTGCTGAATGCTGGAGGACTTCCTATCAGCAAGTTACCACTATATATGCCTTAGATGATTCGTTCTTACTACGCATCAGCCTTATTGCTAATTGCTGGATGCCGGAGGACTTCCTATCAGCAAGTTACCACTATATATGCCTTAGATGATTCCTTGATACTACGCATCAGCCTTATTGCTAATTGCTGGATGCCGGAGGACTTCCTATCAGCAAGTTACCACTATATATGCCTTAGATGATTCCTTATTACTATGCATCAGTCTTATTTCTAATTGCTGGATGCCGGAGGACTTCCTATCAGCAAGTTACCACTATATATGCCTTAGATGATTCCTTGTTACTACGCATCAGCCTTATTGCTAATTGCTGGATGCCGGAGGACTTCCTATCAGCAAGTTACCACTATATATGCCTTAGATGATTCCTTGTTACTACGCATCAGCCTTATTGCTAATTGCTGGATGCCGGAGGACTTCCTATCAGCAAGTTACCACTATATATACCTTAGATGATTCCTTCTTACTACGCATCAGCCTTATTGCTAATTGCTGGATGCCAGAGGAGCTCCTATCAGCAAGTTACCACTATATATGCCTTAGATGATTACTACGCATCAGCCTTATTGCTAATTGCTGGATGCCAGAGGACTTCCTATCAGCAAGTTACCACTATATATGGCTTAGATGATTCCTTGTTACTACGCATCAGCCTTATTGCTAATTGCTGGATGCCGGAGGACTTCCTATCAGCAAGTTACCACTATATATGCCTTAGATGATTCCTAGTTACTACGCATCAGCCTTATTGCTAATTGCAAGATGCCGGAGGACTTCCTATCAGCAAGTTACCACTATATATGCCTTAGATGATTCCTTGTTACTACGCATAAGCCTTATTCCTAATTGCTGGATGCCAGAGGACTTCCTATCAGCAAGTTACCACTATATATGGCTTAGATGATTCCTTGTTACTACGCATCAGCCTTATTGCTAATTGCTGGATGCCTGAGGACTTCCTATCAGCAAGTTACCACTATATATGCCTTAGATGATTCCTTGTTACTACACATCAGCCTTATTGCTAATTGCCGGAGGACTTCCTATCAGCAAGTTACCACTATATATGCCTTAGATGATTCCTTGTTACTACGCATCAGCCTTATTGCTAATTGCTGGATGCCGGAGGACTTCCCATCAGCAAGTTACCACTATATATGCCTTAGATGATTCCTTGTTACTATGCATCAGCCTTATTGCTAATTGCTGGGTGCCGGAGGACTTCCTATCAGCAAGTTACCACTATATATGCCTTAGATGATTCCTTGTTACTACGCATCAGCCTTATTGCTAATTGCTGGATGCTGGAAGACTTCCTATCAGCAAGTTACCACTATATATGGCTTAGATGATTCCTTGTTACTACACATCAGGCTTATTGCTAATTGCTGGATGCCGGAGGTCTTCCTATCAGCAAGTTACCACTATATATGCCTTAGATGATTCCTTGTTACTACGCATCAGCCTTATTGCTAATTGCTGGATGCCGGAGGACTTCCTATCAGCAAGTTACCACTATATATGCCTTAGATGATTCCTTGTTACTACGCATCAGCCTTAATGCTAATTGCTGGATGCTGGAGGACTTCCTATCAGCAAGTTACCACTATATATGCCTTAGATGATTCCTTGTTACTACACATCAGCCTTATTGCTAATTGCTGGATGCCGGAGGACTTCCTATCAGCAAGTTACCACTATATATGCCTTAGATGATTCCTTGTTACTACGCATCAGCCTTATTGCTAATTGCTGGATGCTGGAAGACTTCCTATCAGCAAGTTACCACTATATATGGCTTAGATGATTCCTTGTTACTACACATCAGGCTTATTGCTAATTGCTGGATGCCGGAGGTCTTCCTATCAGCAAGTTACCACTATATATGCCTTAGATGATTCCTTGTTACTACGCATCAGCCTTATTGCTAATTGCTGAATGCCGGAGGACTTCCTATCAGCAAGTTACCACTATATATGCCTTACATGATTCCTTGTTACTACGAATCAGCCTTATTGCTAATTGCTGGATGCCGGAGGACTTCCTATCAGCAAGTTACCACTATATATGCCTTAGATGATTCCTTGTTACTACGCATCAGCCTTATTGCTAATTGCTGGATGCTGGAGGACTTCCTATCAGCAAGTTACCACTATATATGCCTTAGATGATTCCTTGTTACTACGCATCAGCCTTAATGCTAATTGCTGGATGCTGGAGGACTTCTTATCAGCAAGTTACCACTATATATGCCTTAGATGATTCCTTGTTACTATGCATCAGCCTTCCTGCTAATTGCTGGTTGCCGGAGGACTTCCTATCAGCAAGTTACCACTATATATGCCTTAGATGATTCCTTGTTACTACGCATCAGCCTTATTGCTAATTGCTGGATGCCGGAGGACTTCCTATCAGCAAGTTACTACTATATATGCCTTAGATGATTCCTTGTTACTATGCATCAGCCTTCCTGCTAATTGCTGGATGCCGGAGGACTTCCTATCAGCAAGTTACCACTATATATGCCTTAGATGATTCCTTGTTACTACGCATCATCCTTATTGCTAATTGCTGGATGCTGGAGGACTTCCTATCAGCACGTTACCACTATATATGCCTTAGATGATTCCTTGTTACTACGCATCAGCCTTATTGCTAATTGCTGGATGCCGGAGGACTTCCTATCAGCAAGTTACCACTATATATGGCTTAGATGATTCCTTGTTACTACGCCTTAATGCTAATTGCTGGATGCCGGAGGACTTCCTATCAGCAAGTTACCACTATATATGCCTTAGATGATTCCTTGTTACTACGCATCAGCCTTACTTCTAATTGCTGGATGCCGGAGGACTTCCTATCAGCAAGTTACCACTATATATGCCTTAGATGATTCCTTGTTACTACGCATCAGCCTTATTGCTAATTGCTAGATGCCGGAGGACTTCCTATCAGCAAGTTACCACTATATATGCCTTAGATGATTCCTTGTTACTACGCATCAGCCTTAATGCTAATTGCTGGATGCCGGAGGACTTCCTATCAGCAAGTTACCACTATATATGCCTTAGATAATTCCTTGTTACTACGCATCAGCCTTACTGCTAATTGCTGGATGCCGGAGGACTTCCTATCAGAAAGTTATCACTATATATGCCTTAGATGATTCATTGTTAATACGCATCAGCCTTATTGCTAATTGCTGGGTGCTGGAGGACTTCCAATCAGCAAGTTACCACTATATATGCCTTAGATGATTACTACGCATCAGCCTTATTGCTAATTGCTGGATGCCAGAGGAGCTCCTATCAGCAAGTTACCACTATATATGCCTTAGATGATTACTACGCATCAGCCTTATTGCTAATTGCTGGATGCCAGAGGACTTCCTATCAGCAAGTTACCACTATATATGGCTTAGATGATTCCTTGTTACTACGCATCAACCTTATTGCTAATTGCTGGATGCCGGAGGACTTCCTATCAGCAAGTTACCACTATATATGCCTTAGATGATTCCTTGTTACTACGCATCAGCCTTATTGCTAATTGCAAGATGCCGGAGGACTTCCTATCAGCAAGTTACCACTATATATGCCTTAGATGATTCCTTGTTACTACGCATCAGCCTTATTCCTAATTGCTGGATGCCAGAGGACTTCCTATCAGCAAGTTACCACTATATATGGCTTAGATGATTCCTTGTTACTACGCATCAGCCTTATTGCTAATTGCTGGATGCCTGAGGACTTCCTATCAGCAAGTTACCACTATATATGCCTTAGATGATTCCTTGTTACTACACATCAGCCTTATTGCTAATTGCCGGAGGACTTCCTATCAGCAAGTTACCACTATATATGCCTTAGATGATTCCTTGCTACTACGCATCAGCCTTATTGCTAATTGCTGGATGCCGGAGGACTTCCTATCAGCAAGTTACCACTATATATGCCTTAGATGATTCCTTGTTACTACGCATCAGCCTTATTGCTAATTGCTGGGTGCCGGAGGACTTCCTATCAGCAAGTTACCACTATATATGCCTTAGATGATTCCTTGTTACTACGCATCAGCCTTATTGCTAATTGCTGGATGCTGGAAGACTTCCTATCAGCAAGTTACCACTATATATGGCTTAGATGATTCCTTGTTACTACACATCAGGCTTATTGCTAATTGCTGGATGCCGGAGGTCTTCCTATCTGCAAGTTACCACTATATATGCCTTAGATGATTCCTTGTTACTACGCATCAGCCTTATTGCTAATTGCTGGATGCCGGAGGACTTCCTATCAGCAAGTTACCACTATATATGCCTTAGATGATTCCTTGTTACTACGCATCAGCCTTATTGCTAATTGCTGGATGCCGGAGGACTTCCTATCAGCAAGTTACCACTATATATGCCTTAGATGATTCCTTGTTACTATGCATCAGCCTTATTGCTAACTGCTGGAAGCCGGAGGACTTCCTATCAGCAAGTTACCACTATATATGCCTTAGATGATTCCTTGTTACTACGCATCAGCCTTATTGCTAATTGCTGAATGCTGGAGGACTTCCTATCAGCAAGTTACCACTATATATGCCTTAGATGATTCCTTGTTACTACGCATCAGCCTTACTGCTAATTGCTGGATGCCGGAGGACTTCCTATCAGCAAGTTACCACTATATATGCCTTAGATGATTCCTTGTTACTATGCATCAGCCTTATTGCTAATTGCTGGGTGCCGGAGGACTTCCTATCAGCAAGTTACCACTATATATGCCTTAGATGATTCCTTGTTACTACGCATCAGCCTTATTGCTAATTGCTGGATGCTGGAAGACTTCCTATCAGCAAGTTACCACTATATATGGCTTAGATGATTCCTTGTTACTACACATCAGCCTTATTGCTAATTGCTGGATGCCGGAGGGCTTCCTATCAGCAAGTTATCACTATATATGCCTTAGATGATTACTACGCATCAGCCTTATTGCTAATTGCTGGATGCCGGAGGACTTCCTATCAGCAATTTACCACTATATATGCCTTAGATGATTCCTTGCTACTACGCCTCAGCCTTATTGCTAATTGCTGGATGCCGGAGGACTTTATATCAGCAAGTTACCACTATAAATGCCTTAGATGATTCCTTGCTACTACGCATCAGCCTTACTGCTAATTGCTGGATGCCGGAGGACTTCCTATCAGCAAGTTACCACTATATATGCCTTAGATGATTCCTTGTTACTACGCATCAGCCTTACTGCTAATTGCTGGATGCCGGAGGACTTCCTATCAGCAAGTTACCACTATATATGCCTTAGATGATTCCTTGTTACTACGCATCAGCCTTATTGCTAATTGCTGGATGCCGGAGGACTTCCTATCAGCAAGTTACCACTATATATGGCTTAGATGATTCCTTGTTACTACGCCTTAATGCTAATTGCTGGATGCCGGAGGACTTCCTATCAGCAAGTTACCACTATATATGCCTTAGATGATTCCTTGTTACTACGCATCAGCCTTATTGCTGGATGCCGGAGGACTTCCTATCAGCAAGTTACCACTATATATGCCTTAGATGATTCCTTGTTACTATGCATCAGCCTTATTGCTAATTGCTAGATGCCGGAGGACTTCCTATCAGCAAGTTACCACTATATATGCCTTAGATGATTCCTTGTTACTACGCATCAGCCTTAATGCTAATTGCTGGATGCCGGAGGACTTCCTATCAGCAAGTTACCACTATATATGCCTTAGATGATTCCTTGTTACTACGCATCAGCCTTACTGCTAATTGCTGGATGCCGGAGGACTTCCTATCAGAAAGTTATCACTATATATGCCTTAGATGATTCATTGTTAATACGCATCAGCCTTATTCCTAATTGCTGGATGCCGGAGGACTTCCTATCAGCAAGTTACCACTATAAATGCCTTAGATGATTCCTTGCTACTACGCATCAGCCTTACTGCTAATTGCTGGATGCCGGAGGACTTCCTATCAGCAAGTTACCACTATATATACCTTAGATGATTCCTTGTTACTACGCATCAGCCTTATTGCTAACTGCTGGAAGCCGGAGGACTTCCTATCAGCAAGTTACCACTATATATGCCTTAGATGATTCCTTGTTACTACGCATCAGCCTTATTGCTAATTGCTGGATGCTGGAGGACTTCCTATCAGCAAGTTACCACTATATATGCCTTAGATGATTCCTTGTTACTACGCATCAGCCTTATTGCTAATTGCTGGATGCCGGAGGACTTCCTATCAGCAAGTTACCACTATATATACCTTAGATGATTCCTTCTTACTACGCATCAGCCTTATTGCTAATTGCTGGATGCCAGAGGAGCTCCTATCAGCAAGTTACCACTATATATGCCTTAGATGATTACTACGCATCAGCCTTATTGCTAATTGCTGGATGCCAGAGGACTTCCTATCAGCAAGTTACCACTATATATGGCTTAGATGATTCCTTGTTACTACGCATCAACCTTATTGCTAATTGCTGGATGCCGGAGGACTTCCTATCAGCAAGTTACCACTATATATGCCTTAGATGATTCCTTGTTACTACGCATCAGCCTTATTGCTAATTGCAAGATGCCGGAGGACTTCCTATCAGCAAGTTACCACTATATATGCCTTAGATGATTCCTTGTTACTACGCATCAGCCTTATTCCTAATTGCTGGATGCCAGAGGACTTCCTATCAGCAAGTTACCACTATATATGGCTTAGATGATTCCTTGTTACTACGCATCAGCCTTATTGCTAATTGCTGGATGCCTGAGGACTTCCTATCAGCAAGTTACCACTATATATGCCTTAGATGATTCCTTGTTACTACACATCAGCCTTATTGCTAATTGCCGGAGGACTTCCTATCAGCAAGTTACCACTATATATGCCTTAGATGATTCCTTGCTACTACGCATCAGCCTTATTGCTAATTGCTGGATGCCGGAGGACTTCCTATCAGCAAGTTACCACTATATATGCCTTAGATGATTCCTTGTTACTATGCATCAGCCTTATTGCTAATTGCTGGGTGCCGGAGGACTTCCTATCAGCAAGTTACCACTATATATGCCTTAGATGATTCCTTGTTACTACGCATCAGCCTTATTGCTAATTGCTGGATGCTGGAAGACTTCCTATCAGCAAGTTACCACTATATATGGCTTAGATGATTCCTTGTTACTACACATCAGGCTTATTGCTAATTGCTGGATGCCGGAGGTCTTCCTATCTGCAAGTTACCACTATATATGCCTTAGATGATTCCTTGTTACTACGCATCAGCCTTATTGCTAATTGCTGGATGCCGGAGGACTTCCTATCAGCAAGTTACCACTATATATGCCTTAGATGATTCCTTGTTACTACGCATCAGCCTTATTGCTAATTGCTGGATGCCGGAGGACTTCCTATCAGCAAGTTACCACTATATATGCCTTAGATGATTCCTTGTTACTACGCATCAGCCTTATTGCTAACTGCTGGAAGCCGGAGGACTTCCTATCAGCAAGTTACCACTATATATGCCTTAGATGATTCCTTGTTACTACGCATCAGCCTTATTGCTAATTGCTGAATGCTGGAGGACTTCCTATCAGCAAGTTACCACTATATATGCCTTAGATGATTCCTTGTTACTACGCATCAGCCTTACTGCTAATTGCTGGATGCCGGAGGACTTCCTATCAGCAAGTTACCACTATATATGCCTTAGATGATTCCTTGTTACTATGCATCAGCCTTATTGCTAATTGCTGGGTGCCGGAGGACTTCCTATCAGCAAGTTACCACTATATATGCCTTAGATGATTCCTTGTTACTACGCATCAGCCTTATTGCTAATTGCTGGATGCTGGAAGACTTCCTATCATCAAGTTACCACTATATATGGCTTAGATGATTCCTTGTTACTACACATCAGCCTTATTGCTAATTGCTGGATGCCGGAGGACTTCCTATCAGCAATTTACCACTATATATGCCTTAGATGATTCCTTGCTACTACGCATCAGCCTTATTGCTAATTGCTGGATGCCGGAGGACTTTATATCAGCAAGTTACCACTATAAATGCCTTAGATGATTCCTTGCTACTACGCATCAGCCTTACTGCTAATTGCTGGATGCCGGAGGACTTCCTATCAGCAAGTTACCACTATATATGCCTTAGATGATTCCTTGTTACTACGCATCAGCCTTACTGCTAATTGCTGGATGCCGGAGGACTTCCTATCAGCAAGTTACCACTATATATGCCTTAGATGATTCCTTGTTACTACGCATCAGCCTTATTGCTAATTGCTGGATGCCGGAGGACTTCCTATCAGCAAGTTACCACTATATATGGCTTAGATGATTCCTTGTTACTACGCCTTAATGCTAATTGCTGGATGCCGGAGGACTTCCTATCAGCAAGTTACCACTATATATGCCTTAGATGATTCCTTGTTACTACGCATCAGCCTTATTGCTGGATGCCGGAGGACTTCCTATCAGCAAGTTACCACTATATATGCCTTAGATGATTCCTTGTTACTATGCATCAGCCTTATTGCTAATTGCTAGATGCCGGAGGACTTCCTATCAGCAAGTTACCACTATATATGCCTTAGATGATTCCTTGTTACTACGCATCAGCCTTAATGCTAATTGCTGGATGCCGGAGGACTTCCTATCAGCAAGTTACCACTATATATGCCTTAGATGATTCCTTGTTACTACGCATCAGCCTTACTGCTAATTGCTGGATGCCGGAGGACTTCCTATCAGAAAGTTATCACTATATATGCCTTAGATGATTCATTGTTAATACGCATCAGCCTTATTCCTAATTGCTGGATGCCGGAGGACTTCCTATCAGCAAGTTACCACTATAAATGCCTTAGATGATTCCTTGCTACTACGCATCAGCCTTACTGCTAATTGCTGGATGCCGGAGGACTTCCTATCAGCAAGTTACCACTATATATGCCTTAGATTATTCCTTGTTACTGCACATCAGCCTTACTGCTAATTGCTGGATGCCGGAGGACTTCCTATCAGCAAGTTACCACTATATATGCCTTAGATGATTCCTTGTTACTACGCATCAGCCTTATTGCTAATTGCTGGATGCCGGAGGACTTCCTATCAGCAAGTTACCACTATATATGGCTTAGATGATTCCTTGTTACTACGCCTTAATGCTAATTGCTGGATGCCGGAGGACTTCCTATCAGCAAGTTACCACTATATATGCCTTAGATGATTCCTTGTTACTACGCATCAGCCTTAATGCTAATTGCTGGATGCCGGAGGACTTCCTATCAGCAAGTTACCACTATATATGCCTTAGATGATTCCTTGTTACTATGCATCAGCCTTACTGCTAATTGCTGGATGCCGGAGGACTTCCTATCAGAAAGTTATCACTATATATGCCTTAGATGATTCATTGTTAATACGCATCAGCCTTATTGCTAATTGCTGGATGCTGGAGGACTTCCAATCAGCAAGTTACCACTATATATGCCTTAGATGATTACTACGCATCAGCCTTATTGCTAATTGCTGGATGCCGGAGGACTTCCTATCAGCATGTTACCACTATATATGCCTTAGATGATTCCTTGTTACTACGCATCAGCCTTATTGCTAATTGCTGGATGCCGGAGGGCTTCCTATCAGCAAGTTATCACTATATATGCCTTAGATGATTACTACGCATCAGCCTTATTGCTAATTGCTGGATGCCGGAGGACTTCCTATCAGCAATTTACCACTATATATGCCTTAGATGATTCCTTGTTACTATGCATCAGTCTTATTTCTAATTGCTGGATGCCGGAGGACTTCCTATCAGCAAGTTACCACTATATATGCCTTAGATGATTCCTTGTTACTACGCATCAGCCTTATTGCTAATTGCTGGATGCCGGAGGGCTTCCTATCAGCAAGTTATCACTATATATGCCTTAGATGAGTACTACGCATCAGCCTTATTGCTAATTGCTGGATGCCGGAGGACTTCCTATCAGCAATTTACCACTATATATGCCTTAGATGATTCCTTGTTACTATGCATCAGTCTTATTTCTAATTGCTGGATGCCGGAGGACTTCCTATCAGCAAGTTACCACTATATATGCCTTAGATGATTCCTTGTTACTACGCATCAGCCTTATTGCTAATTGCTGGATGCCGGAGGACTTCCTATCAGAAAGTTACCACTATATATGCCTTAGATGATTCCTTGTTACTACGCATCAGCCTTATTGCTAATTACTGGATGCCAGAGAACTTCCTATCAGCAAGTTACCACTATATATGCCTTAGATGATTCCTTGTTACTACGCATCAGCCTTATTGCTAATTGCTGGATGCCGGAGGACTTCCTATCAGCAAGTTACCACTATATCTGCCTTAGATGATTCCTTGTTACTACGCATCAGCATAATTGCTAACTGCTGGAAGCCGGAGGACTTCCTATCAGCAAGTTACCACTATATATGCCTTAGATGATTCCTTGTTACTATGCATCAGCCTTATTGCTAATTGCTGAATGCTGGAGGACTTCCTATCAGCAAGTTACCACTATATATGCCTTAGATGATTCCTTGTTACTACGCATCAGCCTTATTGCTAATTGCTGGATGCCGGAGGACTTCCTATCAGCAAGTTACCACTATATATGCCTTAGATGATTCCTTGTTACTTAGCATCAGTCTTATTTCTAATTGCTGGATGCCGGAGGACTTCCTATCAGCAAGTTACCACTATATATGCCTTAGATGATTCCTTGTTACTACGCATCAGCCTTATTGCTAATTGCTGGATGCCGGAGGACTTCCTATCAGCAAGTTACCACTATATATGGCTTAGATGATTCCTTGTTACTACGCCTTAATGCTAATTGCTGGATGCCGGAGGACTTCCTATCAGCAAGTTACCACTATATATGCCTTAGTTGATTCCTTGTTACTACGCATCAGCCTTACTGCTAATTGCTGGAAGCCGGAGGACTTCCTATCAGCAAGTTACCACTATATATGCCTTAGATGATTCCTTGTTACTACGCATCAGCCTTATTGCTAACTGCTGGAAGCCGGAGGACTTCCTATCAGCAAGTTACCACTATATATGCCTTAGATGATTCCTTGTTACTACGCATCAGCCTTACTGCTAATTGCTGGATGCCGGAGGACTTCCTATCAGAAAGTTATCACTATATATGCCTTAGATGATTCATTGTTAATACGCATCAGCCTTATTGCTAATTGCTGGGTGCTGGAGGACTTCCAATCAGCAAGTTACCACTATATATGCCTTAGATGATTACTACGCATCAGCCTTATTGCTAATTGCTGGATGCCGGAGGACTTCCTATCAGCAATTTACCACTATATATGCCTTAGATGATTCCTTGTTACTATGCATCAGTCTTATTTCTAATTGCTGGATGCCGGAGGACTTCCTATCAGCAAGTTACCACTATATATGCCTTAGATGATTCCTTGTTACTACGCATCAGCCTTATTGCTAATTACTGGATGCCAGAGAACTTCCTATCAGCAAGTTACCACTATATATGCCTTAGATGATTCCTTGTTACTACGCATCAGCCTTATTGCTAACTGCTGGAAGCCGGAGGACTTCCTATCAGCAAGTTACCACTATATATGCCTTAGATGATTCCTTGTTACTACGCATCAGCCTTATTGCTAATTGCTGGATGCCGGAGGACTTCCTATCAGCAAGTTACCACTATATATGCCTTAGATGATTCCTTTTTACTACGCATCAGCCTTATTGCTAACTGCTGGAAGCCGGAGGACTTCCTATCAGCAAGTTACCACTATATATGCCTTAGATGATTCCTTGTTACTACGCATCAGCCTTATTGCTAATTGCTGGATGCTGGAGGACTTCCTATCAGCAAGTTACCACTATATATGCCTTAGATGATTCCTTGTTACTACGCATCAGCCTTATTGCTAATTGCTGGATGCCGGAGGACTTCCTATCAGCAAGTTACCACTATATATACCTTAGATGATTCCTTCTTACTACGCATCAGCCTTATTGCTAATTGCTGGATGCCAGAGGAGCTCCTATCAGCAAGTTACCACTATATATGCCTTAGATGATTACTACGCATCAGCCTTATTGCTAATTGCTGGATGCCAGAGGACTTCCTATCAGCAAGTTACCACTATATATGGCTTAGATGATTCCTTGTTACTACGCATCAACCTTATTGCTAATTGCTGGATGCCGGAGGACTTCCTATCAGCAAGTTACCACTATATATGCCTTAGATGATTCCTTGTTACTACGCATCAGCCTTATTGCTAATTGCAAGATGCCGGAGGACTTCCTATCAGCAAGTTACCACTATATATGCCTTAGATGATTCCTTGTTACTACGCATCAGCCTTATTCCTAATTGCTGGATGCCAGAGGACTTCCTATCAGCAAGTTACCACTATATATGGCTTAGATGATTCCTTGTTACTACGCATCAGCCTTATTGCTAATTGCTGGATGCCTGAGGACTTCCTATCAGCAAGTTACCACTATATATGCCTTAGATGATTCCTTGTTACTACACATCAGCCTTATTGCTAATTGCCGGAGGACTTCCTATCAGCAAGTTACCACTATATATGCCTTAGATGATTCCTTGCTACTACGCATCAGCCTTATTGCTAATTGCTGGATGCCGGAGGACTTCCTATCAGCAAGTTACCACTATATATGCCTTAGATGATTCCTTGTTACTACGCATCAGCCTTATTGCTAATTGCTGGGTGCCGGAGGACTTCCTATCAGCAAGTTACCACTATATATACCTTAGATGATTCCTTCTTACTACGCATCAGCCTTATTGCTAATTGCTGGATGCTGGAAGACTTCCTATCAGCAAGTTACCACTATATATGGCTTAGATGATTCCTTGTTACTACACATCAGGCTTATTGCTAATTGCTGGATGCCGGAGGTCTTCCTATCTGCAAGTTACCACTATATATGCCTTAGATGATTCCTTGTTACTACGCATCAGCCTTATTGCTAATTGCTGGATGCCGGAGGACTTCCTATCAGCAAGTTACCAATATATATGCCTTAGATGATTCCTTGTTACTAAGCATCAGCCTTATTGCTAATTGCTGGATGCCGGAGGACTTCCTATCAGCAAGTTACCACTATATATGCCTTAGATGATTCCTTGTTACTACGCATCAGCCTTATTGCTAACTGCTGGAAGCCGGAGGACTTCCTATCAGCAAGTTACCACTATATATGCCTTAGATGATTCCTTGTTACTACGCATCAGCCTTATTGCTAATTGCTGAATGCTGGAGGACTTCCTATCAGCAAGTTACCACTATATATGCCTTAGATGATTCCTTGTTACTACGCATCAGCCTTATTGCTAATTGCTGGATGCCGGAGAACTTCCTATCAGCAAGTTACCACTATATATACCTTAGATGATTCCTTGTTACTATGCATCAGTCTTATTTCTAATTGCTGGATGCCGGAGGACTTCCTATCAGCAAGTTACAACTATATATGCCTTAGATGATTCCTTGTTACTACGCATCAGCCTTATTGCTAATTGCTGGATGCCGGAGGACTTCCTATCAGCAAGTTACCACTATATATGGCTTAGATGATTCCTTGTTACTACGCCTTAATGCTAATTGCTGGATGCCGGAGGACTTCCTATCAGCAAGTTACCACTATATATGCCTTAGATGATTCCTTGTTACTACGCATCAGCCTTATTGCTAATTGCTGGATGCCGGAGGACTTCCTATCAGCAAGTTACCACTATATATGCCTTAGATGATTCCTTGTTACTATGCATCAGCCTTATTGCTGGATGCCGGAGGACTTCCTATCAGCAAGTTACCACTATATATGCCTTAGATGATTCCTTGTTACTATGCATCAGCCTTATTGCTAATTGCTGGGTGCCGGAGGACTTCCTATCAGCAAGTTACCACTATATATGCCTTAGATGATTCCTTGTTACTACGCATCAGCCTTATTGCTAATTGCTGGATGCTGGAAGACTTCCTATCAGCAAGTTACCACTATATATGGCTTAGATGATTCCTTGTTACTACACATCAGCCTTATTGCTAATTGCTGGATGCCGGAGGGCTTCCTATCAGCAAGTTATCACTATATATGCCTTAGATGATTACTACGCATCAGCCTTATTGCTAATTGCTGGATGCCGGAGGACTTCCTATCAGCAATTTACCACTATATATGCCTTAGATGATTCCTTGCTACTACGCATCAGCCTTATTGCTAATTGCTGGATGCCGGAGGACTTTATATCAGCAAGTTACCACTATAAATGCCTTAGATGATTCCTTGCTACTACGCATCAGCCTTACTGCTAATTGCTGGATGCCGGAGGACTTCCTATCAGCAAGTTACCACTATATATGCCTTAGATGATTCCTTGTTACTACGCATCAGCCTTACTGCTAATTGCTGGATGCCGGAGGACTTCCTATCAGCAAGTTACCACTATATATGCCTTAGATGATTCCTTGTTACTACGCATCAGCCTTATTGCTAATTGCTGGATGCCGGAGGACTTCCTATCAGCAAGTTACCACTATATATGGCTTAGATGATTCCTTGTTACTACGCCTTAATGCTAATTGCTGGATGCCGGAGGACTTCCTATCAGCAAGTTACCACTATATATGCCTTAGATGATTCCTTGTTACTACGCATCAGCCTTATTGCTGGATGCCGGAGGACTTCCTATCAGCAAGTTACCACTATATATGCCTTAGATGATTCCTTGTTACTATGCATCAGCCTTATTGCTAATTGCTAGATGCCGGAGGACTTCCTATCAGCAAGTTACCACTATATATGCCTTAGATGATTCCTTGTTACTACGCATCAGCCTTAATGCTAATTGCTGGATGCCGGAGGACTTCCTATCAGCAAGTTACCACTATAAATGCCTTAGATGATTCCTTGCTACTACGCATCAGCCTTACTGCTAATTGCTGGATGCCGGAGGACTTCCTATCAGCAAGTTACCACTATATATGCCTTAGATGATTCCTTGTTACTACACATCAGCCTTACTGCTAATTGCTGGATGCCGGAGGACTTCCTATCAGCAAGTTACCACTATATATGCCTTAGATGATTCCTTGTTACTACGCATCAGCCTTATTGCTAATTGCTGGATGCCGGAGGACTTCCTATCAGCAAGTTACCACTATATATGGCTTAGATGATTCCTTGTTACTACGCCTTAATGCTAATTGCTGAATGCCGGAGGACTTCCTATCAGCAAGTTACCACTATATATGCCTTAGATGATTCCTTGTTACTACGCATCAGCCTTAATGCTAATTGCTGGATGCCGGAGGACTTCCTATCAGCAAGTTACCACTATATATGCCTTAGATGATTCCTTGTTACTATGCATCAGCCTTACTGCTAATTGCTGGATGCCGGAGGACTTCCTATCAGAAAGTTATCACTATATATGCCTTAGATGATTCATTGTTTATACGCATCAGCCTTATTGCTAATTGCTGGATGCTGGAGGACTTCCAATCAGCAAGTTACCACTATATATGCCTTAGATGATTACTACGCATCAGCCTTATTGCTAATTGCTGGATGCCGGAGGACTTCCTATCAGCATGTTACCACAATATATGCCTTAGATGATTCCTTGTTACTACGCATCAGCCTTATTGCTAATTGCTGGATGCCGGAGGGCTTCCTATCAGCAAGTTATCACTATATATGCCTTAGATGATTACTACGCATCAGCCTTATTGCTAATTGCTGGATGCCGGAGGACTTCCTATCAGCAATTTACCACTATATATGCCTTAGATGATTCCTTGTTACTATGCATCAGTCTTATTTCTAATTGCTGGATGCCGGAGGACTTCCTATCAGCAAGTTACCACTATATATGCCTTAGATGCTTCCTTGTTACTACGCATCAGCCTTATTGCTAATTGCTGGATGCCGGAGGACTTCCTATCAGCAAGTTACCACTATATATGCCTTAGATGATTCCTTGTTACTACGCATCAGCCTTATTGCTAATTACTGGATGCCAGAGAACTTCCTATCAGCAAGTTACCACTATATATGCCTTAGATGATTCCTTGTTACTACGCATCAGCCTTATTGCTAATTGCTGGATGCCGGAGGACTTCCTATCAGCAAGTTACCACTATATCTGCCTTAGATGATTCCTTGTTACTACGCATCAGCATAATTGCTAACTGCTGGAAGCCGGAGGACTTCCTTTCAGCAAGTTACCACTATATATGCCTTAGATGATTCCTTGTTACTACGCATCAGCCTTATTGCTAATTGCTGAATGCTGGAGGACTTCCTATCAGCAAGTTACCACTATATATGCCTTAGATGATTCCTTGTTACTACGCATCAGCCTTATTGCTAATTGCTGGATGCCGGAGGACTTCCTATCAGCAAGTTACCACTATATATGCCTTAGATGATTCCTTGTTACTTAGCATCAGTCTTATTTCTTATTGCTGGATGCCGGAGGACTTCCTATCAGCAAGTTACCACTATATATGCCTTAGATGATTCCTTGTTACTACGCATCAGCCTTATTGCTAATTGCTGGATGCCGGAGGACTTCCTATCAGCAAGTTACCACTATATATGGCTTAGATGATTCCTTGTTACTACGCCTTAATGCTAATTGCTGGATGCCGGAGGACTTCCTATCAGCAAGTTACCACTATATATGCCTTAGATGATTCCTTGTTACTACGCATCAGCCTTATTGCTAATTGCTGGATGCCGGAGGACTTCCTATCAGCAAGTTACCACTATATATGCCTTAGATGATTCCTTGATACTACGCATCAGCCTTATTGCTAATTGCTGGATGCCGGAGGACTTCCTATCAGCAATTTACCACTATATATGCCTTAGATGATTCCTTGTTACTATGCATCAGTCTTATTTCTAATTGCTGGATGCCGGAGGACTTCCTATCAGCAAGTTACCACTATATATGCCTTAGATGATTCCTTGTTACTACGCATCAGCCTTATTGCTAATTGCTGGATGCCGGAGGACTTCCTATCAGCAAGTTACCACTATATATGGCTTAGATGATTCCTTGTTACTACGCCTTAATGCTAATTGCTGGATGCCGGAGGACTTCCTATCAGCAAGTTACCACTATATATGCCTTAGATGATTCCTTGTTACTACGCATCAGCCTTATTGCTAATTGCTGGATGCCGGAGGACTTCCTATCAGCAAGTTACCACTATATATGCCTTAGATGATTCCTTGTTACTATGCATCAGCCTTATTGCTAATTGCTGGAAGCCGGAGGACTTCCTATCAGCAAGTTACCACTATATATGCCTTAGATGATTCCTTGTTACTACGCATCAGCCTTATTGCTAATTGCTGAATGCTGGAGGACTTCCTATCAGCAAGTTACCACTATATATGCCTTAGATGATTCCTTCTTACTACGCATCAGCCTTATTGCTAATTGCTGGATGCCGGAGGACTTCCTATCAGCAAGTTATCACTATATATGCCTTAGATGATTGCTTGATACTACGCATCAGCCTTATTGCTAATTGCTGGATGCCGGAGGACTTCCTATCAGCAAGTTACCACTATATATGCCTTAGATGATACCTTGTTACTATGCCTTATTCCTAATTGCTGGTTGCCGGAGGACTTCCTATCAGCAAGTTACCACTATATATGCCTTAGATGATTCCTTGTTACTACGCATCAGCCTTATTGCTAATTGCTGGATGCCGGAGGACTTCCTATCAGCAAGTTACCACTATATATGCCTTAGATGATTCCTTGATACTACGCATCAGCCTTATTGCTAATTGCTGGATGCCGGAGGACTTCCTATCAGCAAGTTACCACTATATATGCCTTAGATGATTCCTTGTTACTATGCCTTATTCCTAATAGCTGGATGCCGGAGGACTTCCTATCAGCAAGTTACCACTATATATGCCTTAGATGATTCCTTGTTACTACGCATCAGCCTTATTGCTAATTGCTGGATGCCGGAGGACTTCCTATCAGCAAGTTACCACTATATATGCCTTAGATGATTCCTTGTTACTATGCATCAGCCTTATTGCTAATTGCTGGAAGCCGGAGGACTTCCTATCAGCAAGTTACCACTATATATGCCTTAGATGATTCCTTGTTACTACGCATCAGCCTTATTGCTAATTGCTGAATGCTGGAGGACTTCCTATCAGCAAGTTACCACTATATATGCCTTAGATGATTCCTTCTTACTACGCATCAGCCTTATTGCTAATTGCTGGATGCCGGAGGACTTCCTATCAGCAAGTTACCACTATATATGCCTTAGATGATTGCTTGATACTACGCATCAGCCTTATTGCTAATTGCTGGATGCCGGAGGACTTCCTATCAGCAAGTTACCACTATATATGCCTTAGATGATACCTTGTTACTATGCCTTATTCCTAATTGCTGGATGCCGGAGGACTTCCTATCAGCAAGTTACCACTATATATGCCTTAGATGATTCCTTGTTACTACGCATCAGCCTTATTGCTAATTGCTGGATGCCGGAGGACTTCCTATCAGCAAGTTACCACTATATATGCCTTAGATGATTCCTTGATACTACGCATCAGCCTTATTGCTAATTGCTGGATGCCGGAGGACTTCCTATCAGCAAGTTACCACTATATATGCCTTAGATGATTCCTTGTTACTATGCCTTATTCCTAATAGCTGGATGCCGGAGGACTTCCTATCAGCAAGTTACCACTATATATGCCTTAGATGATTCCTTGTTACTACGCATCAGCCTTATTGCTAATTGCTGGATGCCGGAGGACTTCCTATCAGCAAGTTACCACTATATATGCCTTAGATGATTCCTTGTTACTACGCATCAGCCTTATTGCTAATTGCCGGATGCCGGAGGACTTCCTATCAGCAAGTTACCACTATATATGCCTTAGATGATTCCTTGTTACTACGCATCAGCCTTATTGCTAATTGCTGGATTCCGGAGGACTTCCTATCAGCAAGTTACCACTATATATGCCTTAGATGATTCCTTGTTACTACGCCTTATTGCTAATTGCTGGATGCTGGAGGACTTCCTATCTGCAAGTTACCACTATATATGCCTTAGATGATTCATTGTTACTATGCATCAGCCTTATTGCTAATTGCTGGATGCCGGAGGACTTCCTATCAGCAAGTTACCACTATATCTGCCTTAGATGATTCATTGTTACTACGCATCAGCCTTATTGCTAATTGCTGGATTCCGGAGGACTCCCTATCAGCAAGTTACCACTATATATGCCTTAGATGATTCCTTTTTACTGCGCATCAGCCTTATTGCTAATTGCTGGATGCCGGAGGACTTCCTATCAGCAAGTTACCACTATATATGCCATAGATGATTCATTGTTACTACGCATCAGCCTTATTGCTAATTGCTGGATGCCGGAGGACTTCCTATCAGCAAGTTACCACTATATATGCCTTAGATGATTCCTTGTTACTATGCATCAGCCTTATTGCTAATTGCTGGATGCCGGAGGGCTTCCTACCAGGCTAACACAGCTCACTGGTAACGTTGTGCTGCTATATTACCAATTCATTTTGGAATACTGTGGAGAGAGTCCTATTCCAACCTTGACCTTGGTGGATTTTTTATAACTTTATTGTTCTTATTTCGTTGTCATTTTATATATGCATTTATTATCCTTGTTTTTATATTAGAGATCTCAGTATTTGCAAAAGTGTGAGTTTTTTAGTCTAAATAAAATGTTTTTTTACCTACTATTTTTAGCAGCGTTGGTTCTACTTTATATCTATAAGTGCCTTCCCCTAACCCCCCCTATAAGTGCCTAACCCAAACCACCCCTATAAGTGCCTACCCCTAAACCCCCCTATAAGTGCCTACCCCTAACCACCCCTATAAGTGCCTACCCCTAACCACCCCTATAAGTGCTTACCCCGAACCACCGCTATAACTGTCTACCCCTAACCCCCCCTATAAGTGCCTACCCCTAACCTCCCCTATAAGTGCCTATCTCTAACCTCCCCTATAAGTGCCTACCCCTAACCTCCCCTATAAGTGCCTACCCCTAACCACCCCTATAAGTGCCTTCCCCTAACCACCCCTATAAGTGCCTACCCCTAACCACCCCATAATTGTCTACCCCTAACCACCCCTATAAGTGCCTACCCCTAACCACCCCTAAAAGTGCCTTCCCCTAACCACCCCCTATAAGTGTCTACCCCTAACCACCCCTATAAGTGCCTTCACCTAACCACCCCTATAAGTGCCTACCCCTAACCTCCCCTATAAGTGCCTTCCCCTAACCACCCCCTATAAGTGTCTACCCCTACCCCCCCTATAAGTGCCTTCCCCTAACCACCCCTATAAGTGCCTACCCCTAACCACCCCTAAAAGTGTCTACCCCTAACCACCCCTATAAGTGCCTACCCCTAACCACTCCTATAATTGCCTACCCCTAATCACCCCTATGAGTGCCTACCCCTAACCTCCCCTATAAGTGCCTACCACTAACCCCCCCTATAAGTACCTACCCCTAACCTCCCCTATAAGTGCCTACCCCTAACCACCCCTATAAGTGTCTGCCCCTAACCCCCCCTATAAGTGTCTACCCCTAACCACCCCCTATAAGTGTCTGCCCTTAACCCCCCCTATAAGTGTCTACCCCTAGCCCCCCCTATAAGTACCTACCCCTAACCTCCCCTATAAGTGCCTACCCCTAACCCCCCTATAAGTACCTACCCCTAACCTCCCCTATAAGTACCTACCCCTAACCCCCCCTATAAGTACCTACCCCTAACCTCCCCTATAAGTGCCTACCCCTAACCACCCCTATAAGTGTCTGCCCCTAACCCCCCCTGTTACAGCTGAATCTCTCCCTGAAGCATGCTGGGAATACTGGAGCAGGAAGAGTACTGTCCCACAGAAGGGATGAAGTAGTAACTGGACAATGTTATTACACAGTATAATACTCTATTTATGGCATAACTGAGGGCTGATTACCTAACGGTAATGTGATGTGTGACCCCGCTCGTCAGCGCACATCTGGGCGAGTCAGTAAAGCGCGTCTGTGTTCTGTAGCCTGGCTGACGTTAGTGATAGAGGGGGCTGGAGTGTAGTTATTACAGACCCATAACAGACTAATACTTATACATACATACAGTGTATATATATATATATATATATATATGTGTGTGTGTGTGTAACACCCCTTTACTCATGTCTCCTGGTTAGTGGCATGTGTAGTGGCATGTATATTTACTATTAAATCGGAAAAAAATTGTTTTTCAAAATAAGACGTATTCTATCCGTGATGAAACTATTATTATCCAGATCACTTTTCTTGAGGGAATTACCAACTGCCTCTATATTCATACTCATGAGCAATAATAGTATACAATTAGCAGATATCTGCAGGTACGAGTATATCATTTTCTTACATCTCCAAAGTTTTTCGTTTCTTTATAACATCCGGGGTGTCCGTAACATATAAATTAATTTTTATTACTTTTGTTTGTAGCTGGAAATCCAGAAAATTAGACAAATTTGAAGTTTTGGAATTTGTCTCTACTATGATAGTACCATGGGAATTAATACTATCTTTATGAAATATATATATATCTCACAGGTAAAAATGGATGATCTATAAGTTACTTGGCCTATCTTCGTGATGATTCCACTGCTTTTGTATTAAGCAATCATACTAAAAAGTTTTCTTTCAATTCTATCATTAGGATTGTATCTTAATAGAGTATAACTATCCTCATCATTAAGTTGGCGTGAAATCTTCTTATAATGTTCAGAATTACCCCTCCTCCTCCTTTGTCAGAGGGCTGGATGTTATTCTCCCTACACCGTTTAGTGCTAATCTGTCTTTTTAATGGTTCGGTTTCTTAGTCCATACAGGTGAGATGTTTTTACCATCTGCACATACTGATTTGTTTCAACTTTCCAAAAAACATCATTTGGTGGAAACCGTATTTAACGTAAATTTGGGTATAAATATATTTCTCTCTACCTGGGTCGTCCCCTCCTGACTTATAAAATATTTTTATCAATGATCCTGGACATATTTTTGTACATTCACAAATGTTACCAATTTTGTAATTTATATATTGGGCCATATTCAAGTCCTTTCTCAAGGACTGAGACTTCCGCTTTTTTCAATGTGTACCAGCTAAGTTTAAAGATCTTTGTTTTATTGCCTCATTTCCGGAGATGTGTGAAGGGTAATGTCTTTGGAAGTATTTGGGTTTTTCGTACTTAAACCTTTCCCCTTTGCCTCAATGTTTTTTTTTATTCCTATTTACTACCATTGATTTCTGCTCCATTTCCATCCTAAAAGGTCTTCCCTTCCTAACAATTCAAACCTATTGGGGCTAGTTTTAAATCTTTGCTTAAATGTGGTCCAAAAATTAATTGGTGTATTAACCAGAGTTTTTGAATATTTTTGATGCCCGTTATTATCTTTGTAATAACTGTAGTGATCCGTTTCTCCAGTGTGAAATATCCCTCCGTTCTACTGGGTTTCATTCTTTTTTGTAGGTGAACTTGGGTTCTTTCTGATCAAAGACCCTATTAGGACACCACAATTCTCTTTCATATATACATCTTACATGTTTTTTTTGTGATGGTTATAATTGATCTTGTGCTGATGTGATGGAAAAGATGAATCCTATTGGGAGGCATTCTGACATCTTCATTTTCACTGTCATTGATGCTCTCTCTGTCCTCATCCAAATAGTGAGGCTCCTCTGTTTCTCTAATAATTTTTATCCCATATATCTTTTGTTTCTGTAAAATTTGTTTTGTTTATGGGTTATATTAAAGTCTGGTTCTTTTTGAAATTCCTCACATTCTTCTAACTCCTTAAAAGATTATATTGTGTAGTGAGTTCTATCATCCTCTTCTGTGTCCAGGCTTCTTCTTCTCTCTCTAAAGGTGCATACACACGGTCAGATATTTCTTCAGATCTGAACGATAATGATTTAAAAAAACTTTCAATCATTCATATCTGAAGGAAAATCTGACATATCTGAGGTGCCTGAATGATGAACGATGCGCTTTCCCGATGGTCAGATAATGAAATCTGACATCTGATGTGTTAGCAGTCAGACTTGGACGATTCCATTCATTTTAATGCAGTCAAAAATCGTTCAAATCTTTAGTCAAATCGTTAATAAAATTGTTCAAATCGTTCATCTGACAGATCTGACAAATCTGACCGTGTGTATGCACCATTACAATGATGAGGGAGAATAAAGAAGTGGCCAACATCTCTCACCACTCTCTTATACTCCTCACTCTCTGTGTCCCGGCTTCTTCTCTCTCTAACAATGAAGATAATGAGGGAGACTATAGAAGTGCCCAAGATCTCTCACCACCCTTATACTCCTCACTCTCTGTGATCTCCTCTGTGTCCTGGCTTCTTCTTCTTCTCTCTCTAACAATGTGGATAATGAGGGAGAATATAGAAGTGTCCAATATCTCTCACCACCCTTATACTCCTTAATCTCGGTGATCTCCTCTGTGTCCAGGCTTCTTCTTCTCTCTAACAATAAGGAGAATGAGGGAGAATATAGAAGTGCCCAAGATTTCTCACCACCCTTATACTCCTCACTCTCTGTGATCTCCTCTGTGTCCTGGTTTCTTCTCTCTCTCTCTAACAATAAGGAGAAAGAGGGAGAATATAGAAGTGTCCAAGATATCTCACAACTCACACTCCTCACTCTCTGTGATCTCCTCTATGTCCAGGCTTCTTCTTCTCTCTCTAACAATGGGGATAATGAGGGAGAATATAGAAATGCCCAAGATCTCTCACCACTCTCTTATACTCCTCACTCTCTGTGATCTCCTCTATGTCCTGGCTTCTTCTTCTCTCTCTAACAATGAGGATGAGGGAGAATGAAGAAGTGTCCAATATCTCTCACCACTCTCTTATACTCATCACTCTCTGTGATCTCCTCTATGTCCTGGCTTCTTCTTCTCTCTCTAACAATGAGGATGAGGGAGAATGAAGAAATGTCCAATATCTCTCACTACTCTCTTATACTCCTCACTCTCTGTAATCTCCTCTGTGACCTGGCTTCTTCTTCTCAATAACAATGAGGATGAGGGAGAATATAGAAGTGTCCAATATCTCTCACCACTCTCTTACACTCCTCACTCTTTGTGATCTCCTGTGTCCTGGCTTCTTCTCTCTCTAATAATGAGGATAATGAGGGAGAATATAGAAGTGCCCAAGATCTATCACTACTCTCTTATATTCCTCACTCTCTGTGATCTCCTCTGTCCAGGCTTCTTCTCTCTAACAATGAGGATGAGGGAGAATGAAGAAGTGTCCAATATCTCTCACCACTCTCTTATACTCCTCACTCTCTGTGATCTCATCTATGTCCATGCTTCTTCTCTCTCTAACAATGAGGATGAGGTAGAGTGAAGAAGTGTCCAAGATCTCTCACTACTCTCTTAAACTCCTCACTCTGTGATCTCCTCTGTGTCCTGGCTTCTTCTTCTCTCTCTAACAAATAGGATGAGGGAGAATGAAATTGTCCAATATCTCTCACGACTCTTTTAAACTCCTTACTCTCTGTGGCTCCTCTGTATCCAGGATTCTTCTCTCTCTAACAATGAGGATAATGAGGGACAATACAGAAGTGTCCAAGATCTCTCACAACTCATACTCCCCACTCTCTTTGATATCCGCTGTGTCCAGGCTACTTCTCTAACAGTGAGGATGAGGGAGAATGAAGAAGTGCCCAATATCTCTCACCACTCTCTTATACTCCTCACTCTCTGTGATCTCCTCTGTGTCCTGGCTTCATCTCTCTCTAACAATGAGGATAATGAAGGAGAATACAGAAGAGTCCAATATCTATCACCACTCTCTTATACTCCTCACTCTCTGTGATCTCCTGTGTCCTGGCTTCTTCTCTCTCTAACAATGAGGATGAGGGAGAATGAAGAAGTGTCCAATATCTCTCACCACTCTCGTATACTCCTCACTCTCTGTAATCTCCTCTATGTCCTGGCTTCTTCCCTCTCTAACAATGAGAATGAGGGAGAATGAAGAAGTGTCCAATATCTCTCACCACTCTCTTACACTCCTCACTCTCTGTGATCTCCTCTGTGTCCTGGCTTCTTCTTCTCAATAACAATGAGGATGAGGGAGAATATAGAAGTGTCCAATATCTCTCACCACTCTCTTACACTCCTCACTCTCTGTGATCTCCTCTGTCCTGGCTTCTTCTCTCTCTAATAATGAGGATAATGAGGGAGAATATAGAAGTGCCCAAGATCTATCACTACTCTCTTATACTCCTCACTCTCTGTGATCTCCTCTGTGTCCAGGCTTCTTCTTCTCTCTCTAACAATGAGGATAATGAGGGAGAATGAAGAAGTATCCAATCTCTCACCACTCTCTTATACTCATCACTCTCTGTGATCTCCGTGTCCTGGCTTCTTCTCTCTCTTACAATGAGGGTGAGGGAGAATATAGAAGTGTCCAATATCTCTCACCACTCTCTTATACTCCTCACTCACTGTGATTTCCTCTGTATCCAGGCTTCTTCTGTAACAATGAGGCTGAAGGAGAATATAGAAGTGCAAAATATCTGTCACCACTCTCTTATACTCCTCACTCTCTGTAATCTCCTGTGTCCTGGCTTCTTCTCTCTCTAACAATGAGGATGAGGGAGAATGAAGAAGTGCCCAAGATCTCTCACCACTCTCTTATACTCCTCACTCTCTGTGATCTCCTCTGTGTCCTGGCTTCTTCTCTCTCTAACAATGAGAATAATGAAGGAGAATACAGAAGTGTCCAATATCTATCACCACTCTCTTATACTCCTTACTCTCTGTGATCTCCTGTGTCCTGGCTTCTTCTCTCTCTAACAATGAGGATGAGGGAGAATGAAGAAGTGTCCAATATCTCTCACCACTCTCGTATACTCCTCACTCTCTGTAATCTCCTCTATGTCCAGGCTTTTTCCCTCTCTAACAATGAGAATGAGGGAGAATGAAGAAGTGTCCAATATCTCTCACCACTCTCTTACACTCCTCACTCTCTGTGATCTCCTCTGTGTCCTGGCTTCTTCTTCTCAATAACAATGAGGATGAGGGAGAATATAGAAGTGTCCAATATCTCTCACCACTCTCTTACACTCCTCACTCTCTGTGATCTCCTCTGTCCTGGCTTCTTCTTCTCTCTCTAACAATGAGGATAATGAGGGAGAATGAAGAAGTATCCAATATCTCTCACCACTCTCTTATACTCATCACTCTCTGTGATCTCCATGTCCTGGCTTCTTCTCTCTCTTACAATGAGGGTGAGGGAGAATATAGCGGTGTCCAATATCTCTCACCACTCTCTTATACTCCTCACTCACTGTGATCTCCTCTGTATCCAGGCTTCTTCTGTAACAATGAGGCTGAAGGAGAATATAGAAGTGCAAAATGTCTGTCACCACTCTCTTATACTCCTCACTCTCTGTAATCTCCTGTGTCCTGGCTTCTTCTCTCTCTAACAATGAGGATGAGGGAGAATGAAGAAGTGCCCAAGATCTCTCACCACTCTCTTATACTCCTCACTCTCTGTAATCTCCTGTGTCCTGGCTTCTTCTCTCTCTTACAATGAGGATGAGGGAGAATACAGAAGTGTCCAATATCTCTCAACACTCTCCTATACTCCTCACTCTGTGATCTCCTGTGTCCTGGCTTCTTCTCTCTCTAACAATGAGGATGAGGGAGAATGAAGAAGTGTCCAATATCTCTCACCACTTTCTTATACTCCTCACTATCTGTAATCTCCTCTATGTCCAGGCTTCATCCCTCTCTAACAATGAGGATGAGGGAGAATGAAGAAGTGTCCAATATCTCTCACCACTCTCTTACACTCCTCACTCTCTGTGATCTCCTCTGTGTCCTGGCTTCTTCTTCTCAATAACAATGAGGATGAGGGAGAATATAGAAGTGTCCAATATCTCTCACCACTCTCTTACACTCCTCACTCTCTGTGATCTCCTGTGTCCTGGCTTGTTCTCTCTCTAATAATGAGGATAATGATTGAGAATATAGAAGTGCCAAGATCTATCACTACTATCTTATATTCCTCACTCTCTGTGATCTCCTCTGTCCAGGCTTCTTATCTCTCTAACAATGAGGATGAGGGAGAATGAAGAAGTGTCCAATATCTCTCACCACTCTCTTATACTCCTCACTCTCTGTGATCTCATCTATGTCCAGGCTTCTTCTCTCTCTAACAATAAGGATGAGGTAGAGTGAAGAAGTGTCCAAGATCTCTCACTACTCTCTTAAACTCCTCACTCTCTGTGATCTCTGTGTCCTGGCTTCTTCTCTCTCTAACAATGAGGTTGAGGTAGAATGAAGAAGTGTCCAAGATCTCTCACCACTGTCATATACTCCTTACTCTGTGATCTCCTCTGTGTCCAGGCTTCTTCTTCTCTCTCTAACAAATAGGATGAGGGAGAATGAAATTGTCCAATATCTCTCACGACTCTTTTAAACTCCTTACTCTCTGTGGCTCCTCTGTATCCAGGATTCTTCTCTCTCTAACAATTAGGATAATGAGGGACAATACAGAAGTGTCCAAGATCTCTCACAACTCAAACTCCCCACTCTCTTTGATATCCGCTGTGTCCAGGCTACTTCTCTAACAGTGAGGATGAGGGAGAATGAAGAAGTGCCCAATATCTCTCACCACTCTCTTATACTCCTCACTCTCTGTGATCTCCTCTGTGTCCTGGCTTCTTCTCTCTCTAACAATGAGGATAATGAAGGAGAATACAGAAGTGTCCAATATCTATCACCACTCTCTTATACTCCTCACTCTCTGTGATCTCCTGTGTCCTGGCTTCTTCCCTCTCTAACAATGAGGATGAGGGAGAATGAAGAAGTGTCCAATATCTCTCACCACTCTCTTACACTCCTCACTCTCTGTGATCTCCTCTGTGTCCTGGCTTCTTCTTCTCAATAACAATGAGGATGAGGGAGAATATAGAAGTGTCCAATATCTCTCACCACTCTCTTACACTCCTCACTCTTTGTTATCTCCTGTGTCCTGGCTTCTTCTCTCTCTAATAATGAGGATAATGAGGGAGAATATAGAAGTGCCCAAGATCTATCACTACTCTCTTATATTCCTCACTCTCTGTGATCTCCTCTGTCCAGGCTTCTTCTCTCTCTAACAATGAGGATGAGGGAGAATGAAGAAGTGTCCAATATCTCTCACCACTCTCTTATACTCCTCACTCTCTGTGATCTCATCTATGTCCAGGCTTCTTCTCTCTCTAACAATGAGGATGAGGTAGAGTGAAGAAGTGTCCAAGATCTCTCACTACTCTCTTAAACTCCTCACTCTGTGATCTCCTCTGTGTCCAGGCTTCTTCTTCTCTCTCTAACAAATAGGATGAGGGAGAATGAAAGTGTCCAATATCTCTCACGATTCTTTTAAACTCCTTACTCTCTGTGGCTCCTCTGTATCCAGGATTCTTCTCTCTCTAACAATGAGGATAATGAGGTACAATACAGAAGTGTCCAAGATCTCTCACAACTCATACTCCCCACTCTCTTTGATATCCGCTGTGTCCAGGCTACTTCTCTAACAGTGAGGATGAGGGAGAATGAAGAAGTGCCCAATATCTCTCACCACTCTCTTATACTCCTCACTCTCTGTGATCTCCTCTGTGTCCTGGCTTCTTCTCTCTCTAACAATGAGGATAATGAAGGAGAATACAGAAGTGTCCAATATCTATCACCACTCTCTTATACTCCTCACTCTCTGTGATCTCCTGTGTCCTGGCTTCTTCTCTCTCTAACAAAGAGGATGAGGGAGAATGAAGAAGTTTCCAATATCTCTCAACACTCTCGTATACTCCTCACTCTCTGTAATCTCCTCTATGTCCTGGCTTCTTCCCTCTCTAACAATGAGAATGAGGGAGAATGAAGAAGTGTCCAATATCTCTCACCACTCTCTTACACTCCTCACTCTCTGTGATCTCCTCTGTGTCCTGGCTTCTTCTTCTCAATAACTATGAGGATGAGGGAGAATATAGAAGTGTCCAAGATCTCTCACCACTCTCTTACTCTCCTCACTCTCTGTGATCTCCTCTGTCCTGGCTTCTTCTCTCTCTAATAATGAGGATAATGAGGGAGAATATAGAAGTGCCCAAGATCTATCACTACTCTCTTATACTCCTCACTCTCTGTGATCTCCTCTGTGTCCAGGCTTCTTCTTCTCTCTCTAACAATGAGGATAATGAGGGAGAATGAAGAAGTATCCAATATCTCTCACCACTCTCTTATACTCATCACTCACTGTGATCTCCGTGTCCTGGCTTCTTCTCTCTCTTACAATGGGGGTGAAGGAGAATATAGAAGTGTCCAATATCTCTCACCACTCTCTTATACTCCTCACTCACTGTGATCTCCTCTGTATCCAGGCTTCTTCTGTAACAATGAGGCTGAAGGAGAATATAGAAGTGCAAAATATCTGTCACCACTCTCTTATACTCCTCACTCTCTGTAATCTCCTGTGTCCTGGCTTCTTCTCTCTCTAACAATGAGGATGAGGGAGAATGAAGAAGTGCCCAAGATCTCTCACCACTCTCTTATACTCCTCACTCTCTGTGATCTCCTCTGTGTCCAGGCTTCTTCTTCTCTCTCTAACAATGAGGATAATGAGGGAGAATATAGAAGTGCCCAAGATCTATCACTACTCTCTTATATTCCTCACTCTCTGTGATCTCCTCTGTCCAGGCATCTTCTCTCTCTAACAATGAGGATGAGGGAGAATGAAGAAGTGTCCAATATCTCTCACCACTCTCTTATACTCCTCACTCTCTGTGATCTCATCTATGTCCAGGCTTCTTCTCTCTCTAACAATGAGGATGAGGTAGAGTGAAGAAGTGTCCAAGATCTCTGACTACTCTCTAAAACTCCTCACTCTCTGTGATCTCTGTGTCCTGGCTTCTTCTCTCTCTAACAATGAGGTTGAGGTAGAATGAAGAAGTGTCCAAGATCTCTCACCACTGTCATATACTCCTTACTCTGTGATCTCCTCTGTGTCCAGGCTTCTTCTTCTCTCTATAACAAATAGGATGAGGGAGAATGAAAGTGTCCAATATCTCTCACGACTCTTTTAAACTCCTTACTCTCTGTGGCTCCTCTGTATCCAGGATTCTTCTCTCTCTAACAATGAGGATAATGAGGGACAATACAGAAGTGTCCAATATCTCTCACAACTCATACTCCCCACTCTCTTTGATATCCGCTGTGTCCAGGCTACTTCTCTAACAGTGAGGATGAGGGAGAATGAAGAAGTGCCCAATATCTCTCACCACTCTCTTATACTCCTCACTCACTGTGATCTCCTCTGTATCCAGGCTTCTTCTGTAACAATGAGGCTGAAGGAGAATATAGAAGTGCAAAATATCTGTCACCACTCTCTTATACTCCTCACTCTCTGTAATCTCCTGTGTCCTGGCTTCTTCTCTCTCTAACAATGAGGATGAGGGAGAATGAAGAAGTGCCCAAGATCTCTCACCACTCTCTTATACACCTCACTCTCTGTGATCTCCTCTGTCCTGGCTTCTTCTCTCTCTAATAATGAGGATAATGAGGGAGAATATAGAAGTGCCCAAGATCTATCACTACTCTCTTATACTCCTCACTCTCTGTGATCTCCTCTGTGTCCAGGCTTCTTCTTCTCTCTCTAACAATGAGGATAATGAGGGAGAATGAAGAAGTATCCAAAATCTCTCACCACTCTCTTATACTCATCACTCTCTGTGATCTCCGTGTCCTGGCTTCTTCTCTCTCTTACAATGAGGGTGAGGGAGAATATAGAGGTGTCCAATATCTCTCACCACTCTCTTATACTCCTCACTCACTGTGATCTCCTCTGTATCCAGGCTTCTTCTGTAACAATGAGGCTGAAGGAGAATATAGAAGTGCAAAATATCTGTCACCACTCTCTTATACTCCTCACTCTCTGTAATCTCCTGTGTCCTGGCTTCTTCTCTCTCTAACAATGAGGATGAGGGAGAATGAAGAAGTGCCCAAGATCTCTCACCACTCTCTTATACTCCTCACTCTCTGTATTCTCCTCTGTGTCCAGGCTTCTTCTTCTCTCTATAACAATGAGGATAATGAGGGAGAATATAGACGTGCCCAAGATCTATCACTACTCTCTTATATTCCTCACTCTCTGTGATCTCCTCTGTCCAGGCTTCTTCTCTCTCTAACAATGAGGATGAGGGAGAATGAAGAAGTGTCCAATATCTCTCACCACTCTCTTATACTCCTCATTTTCTGTGATCTCATCTATGTCCAGGCTTCTCTCTCTAACAATGAGGATGAGGTAGAGTGAAGAAGTGTCCAAGATCTCTGACTACTCTCTTAAACTCCTCACTCTCTGTGATCTCTGTGTCCTGGCTTCTTCTCTCTCTAACAATGAGGTTGAGGTAGAATGAAGAAGTGTCCAAAATCTCTCACCACTGTCATATACTCCTTACTCTGTGATCTCCTCTGTGTCCAGGCTTCTTCTTCTCTCTCTAACAAATAGGATGAGGGAGAATGAAAGTGTCCAATATCTCTCACGACTCTTTTAAACTCCTTACTCTCTGTGGCTCCTCTGTATCCAGGATTCTTCTCTCTCTAACAATGTGGATAATGAGGGACAATACAGAAGTGTCCAATATCTCTCACAACTCATACTCCCCACTATCTTTGATATCTGCTGTGTCCAGGCTACTTCTCGAACAGCGAGGATGAGGGAGAATGAAGAAGTGCCCAATATCTCTCACCACTCTCTTATACTCCTCACTCACTGTGATCTCCTCTGTATCCAGGCTTCTTCTGTAACAATGAGGCTGAAGGAGAATATAGAAGTGCAAAATATCTGTCACCACTCTCTTATACTCCTCACTCTCTGTAATCTCCTGTGTCCTGGCTTCTTCTCTCTCTAACAATGAGGATGAGGGAGAATGAAGAAGTGCCCAAGATCTCTCACCACTCTCTTATACACCTCACTCTCTGTGATCTCCTCTGTGTCCTGGCTTCTTCTCTCTCTAACAATGAGGATAATGAAGGAGAATATAGAAGTGTCCAATATCTATCACCACTCTCTTATACTCCTCACTCTCTGTGATCTCCTGTGTCCTGGCTTCTTCTCTCTCTAACAATGAGGATGAGGGAGAATGAAGAAGTGTCCAATATCTCTCACCACTCTCTTATACTCCTCACTCTCTGTAATCTCCTGTATGTCCTGGCTTCTTACCTCTCTAACAATGAGGATGAGGGAGAATGAAGAAGTGTCCAATATCTCTCACCACTCTGTTACACTCCTCACTCCCTGTGATCTCCTCTGTGTCCTGGCTTCTTCTTCTCAATAACAATGAGGATGAGGGAGAATATAGAAGTGTCCAATATCTCTCACCATTTTCTTATACTCCTCACTCTGTGATCTCCTCTGTGTCCTGGCTTCTTCTCTCTCTAACAATGAGGGTAATGAGGGAGAATATAGAAGTGTCCAAGATCTATCACTACTCTTTTATACTCCTCACTCTCTGTGATCTCCTCTGTGTCCTGGCTTCTTCTCTCTCTAACAATGAGGATGAGGGAGAATGAAGAAGTGTCCAATATCTCTCACCACTCTCTTATACTCCTCACTCTCTGTGATCTCCTCTGTGTCCTGGCTTCTTCTCTCTCTAACAAAGAGGATGAGGTAGAGTGAAGAAGTGTCCAAGATCTCTCACTACTCTCTTAAACTCCTCACTCTCTGTGATCTCTGTGTCCTGGCTTCTTCTCTCTCTAACAATGAGGATGAGGTAGAATGAAGAAGTGTCCAAGATCTCTCACCACTGTCATATACTCCTTACTCTGTGATCTCCTCTGTGTCCAGGCTTCTTCGTCTCTCTCTAACAAATAGGATGAGGGAGAATGAAAGTGTCCAATATCTCTCACAACTCTCTTATACTCCTTACTCTCTGTGGCTCCTCTGTATCCAGGATTCTTCTCTCTCTAACAATGAGGATAATGAGGGACAATACAGAAGTGTCCAAGATCTCTCACAACTCATACTCCCCACTCTCTTTGATATCCGCTGTGTCCAGGCTACTTCTCTAACAGTGAGGATGAGTGAGAATGCAGAAGTGCCCAATATCTCTCACCGCTCTCCTATACTCCTCACTCTCTGTGATCTCCTCTGTGTCCTGGCTTCTTCTCTCACTAACAATGAGGATAATGAGGTAGAATATAGTGTCCAATATCTGTCACCACTCTCTTATACTCCTCACTCTCTGTGATCTCCTGTGTCCTGGCTTCTTCTCTCTCTAACAATGAGGATGAGGGAGAATGATGAAGTTGCCAAAAGCTCTCACTACTCTCTTATACTCCTCACTCTCTATGATCTGCTATGTCCAGGCTTCTTCTCTCTAACAATGATAATGAGGGAGAATATAAAAGTGCCCAAGATCTCTCACCACTCTCTTATACTCCTCACAATCTGTGACCAACTGTGTGTACAGGTTTCTTCTATTCTCTAACAAGGAGGATGACCGAGAACATAGAAGTGCCCAAGATCTTATACTCCTTACTCTCTGTGATCTCCTCTGTGTCCTGGCTTCTTCTCTCTCTAATAATGAGGAAGAGGGAGAATATAGAAGTGCCCAATATCTCTCACCACTCTTTGTGATCTCCTCTGTGTCCAGGCTTCTTCTCTCTCTAATAATGAGGATGAGGGAAAATATAGAAGTGCCCAATATCTCTCACCACTCTCTTATACTCCTCACTCTCTGTGATCTCTGTGTCCTGGCTTCTTCTCTCTCTAACAATGCGGATAATGAGGGAGAATATAGAAGTGTCCAATATCCCTCACCTCTCTCTTATACTCCTTACTCTCTGTGATCTCCTGTGTCCTGGCTTCCTCTCTCTAACAATGCGGATAATGAGGGAGAATAAAGAAGTGTCCAAGATCTCTCACCACACTCTTATACTCCTCACTCTCTGTGATCTCCTGAGTCCATGCTTCTTCTTCTCGCTTTAATAAAGAGGGAGAATAGAGAAGTGTCCAAGATCTCTCACCACTCTCTTATACTCCTCACTCTCTGTAATCTCCTCTATGTCCTGGCTTCTTCCCTCTCTAACAATGAGGATGAGGGAGAATGAAGAAGTGTCCAATATCTCTCACCACTCTCTTATACTCCTCACTCTCTGTGATCTCCTCTGTGTCCTGGTTCTTCTCTCTCTCTAACAATGAAAATGAGGGAGAATATAGAAGTGCCAAAGACCTGTCACCACTCTCTTATATTCCGCACTCTCTGTGATCTCCTATGCCCAGACTTCTTCTCTCTAACAATGAGGATCAGGGAGAATATAGAAGTGCCCAAGATCTCATACTACTCTCTTATACTCCTCACTCTCTGTGATTTCCTGTGTCCTGGCTTCTTCTTCTCTCTCTAACAATGAGGATAATGAGGGAAAATATAGAAGTGTCCAATATCTCACAAAACTCTCTTATACTCCCCACTCTCTGTGACCTCTGTGTCCTGGCTTCTTCTCTTTCTAACAATGAGGATGAGGGAGAATATAGAAGTGCCCAAGATCTCTCACAACTCTCTTATATTCCTCACTCTCTGTGATCTCCTGTGCCCAGGCTTCTTCTTCTCTCTAGCAATGAGGATGAGGGAGAAAATAGAAGTGCCCAAGATCTCACGCTACTCTCTTATACTCACTCTCTGTGATCTCCTCTGTGTCCTGGCTTCTTCTCTATCTATCAGTGAGGATGAGGGAAAATGAAGAAGTGTCCAATATCTCTCACTAATCACTTATACTCCTCACTCTCTGTGATCTCCTGTGTCCAGGCTTCTTCTTCTCTCTCTAACAATGAGGAAGAGGGAGAATATAGAAGTGCCCAAGATCTCTCACCACACTCTTATACTCCTCACTCTCTGTTATCTCCTCTGTGTCCTGGCTTCTCTCTCTAACAATGAGGATAATGAACAAGTGGCCAATATCTCTCACTACTCTCTTATACTCCTCACTCTCTGTGATCTCCTCTGTGTCCTTGCTTCTTCTCTCTCTAACAATGCGGATGATGAGGGAGAATATAGAAGTGTCCAATATCCCTCACCTCTCTCTTATACTCCTTACTCTCTGTGATCTCCTGTGTCCTGGCTTCTTCTCTCTCTAACAATTAGGATAATGAGGGAGCATATAGAAGTGTCCAATATCTCTCACCACTCTCTTATACTCCTTACTCTCTGTGATCTCCTGTGTCCAGGCTTCTTCTCTCTCTAATAATGAGGATAATGAGGGAGAATAAAGAAGAGTCCAAGATCTCTCACCACTCTCTTATACTCCTCACTCTCTGTGATCTCCTGAGTCCATGCTTCTTCTTCTTGCTTTAATAATGAGGGAGAATAGAGAAGTGTCCAAGATCTCTCACCACTCTCTTATACTCCTCACTCTCTGATCTCCTGTGTCCTGGCTCTTCTCTTTCTAACAATGATGAGGGAGAATATAGAAGTGCCCAAGATCTCTCACCACTCTCTTATATTCCTCTCTCTCTGAGATATCCTCTGTGTCCTGGCTTCTTCTCTCTCTAACAATGAGGATGAGGGAGAAAATAGAAGTGCCCAAGATCTCACACTACTCTGTTATACTCCTCACTCTCTGTGATCTCCTCTGTGTCCAGGCTTCTTCTTCTCTCTCTAATAATGAGGATAACGAGGGAGAATATAGAAGTGCCCAATATCTCTCACCACTCTCTTATACTCCTCACTCTCTATGATCTCCTGTGTCCAGGCTTCTTCTCTCTTTACTAATGAGGATAATGAGGGAGAATATAGAAGTGACCAAGATCTCTCACCACTCTCTTATACTCCTCACTCTCTGTGATCTCCTTTGTGTCCTGGCTTCTTCTCTCTCTAACAATGATGAGGGAGAATATAGAAGTGCCCAAGATCTCTCATCCCTCTCTTACACTCCTCACTCTCTGTGATCTCCTCTGTCCAGGCTTCTTCTGTCTCTAACAATGCGGATAATGAGGGAGAATAAAGAAGTGTCCAAGATCTCTCACCACACTCTTATACTCCTCACTCTCTGTGATCTCCTGAGTCCATGCTTCTTCTTCTCGCTTTAATAAAGAGGGAGAATAGAGAAGTGTCCAAGATCTCTCACCACTCTCTTATACTCCTCACTCTCTGTAATCTCCTCTATGTCCTGGCTTCTTCCCTCTCTAACAATGAGGATGAGGGAGAATGAAGAAGTGTCCAATATCTCTCACCACTCTCTTATACTCCTCACTCTCTGTGATCTCCTCTGTGTCCTGGTTCTTCTCTCTCTCTAACAATGAGAATGAGGGAGAATATAGAAGTGCCAAAGACCTGTCACCACTCTCTTATATTCCGCACTCTCTGTGATCTCCTATGCCCAGACTTCTTCTCTCTAACAATGAGGATCAGGGAGAATATAGAAGTGCCCAAGATCTCATACTACTCTCTTATACTCCTCACTCTCTGTGATTTCCTGTGTCCTGGCTTCTTCTTCTCTCTCTAACAATGAGGATAATGAGGGAAAATATAGAAGTGTCCAATATCTCACAAAACTCTCTTATACTCCCCACTCTCTGTGACCTCTGTGTCCTGGCTTCTTCTCTTTCTAACAATGAGGATGAGGGAGAATATAGAAGTGCCCAAGATCTCTCACAACTCTCTTATATTCCTCACTCTCTATGATCTCCTGTGTCCAGGCTTCTTCTCTCTTTACTAATGAGGATAATGAGGGAGAATATAGAAGTGACCAAGATCTCTCACCACTCTCTTATACTCCTCACTCTCTGTGATCTCCTTTGTGTCCTGGCTTCTTCTCTCTCTAACAATGATGAGGGAGAATATAGAAGTGCCCAAGATCTCTCACCCCTCTCTTACACTCCTCACTCTCTGTGATCTCCTCTGTCCAGGCTTCTTCTGTCTCTAACAATAAGGATGAGGGAGAATGAAGAAGTGTCCTTTATCTCTCACTACTCTCTTATACTCCTCACTCTCTGATTTCCTGTGTCCAGGTCTCTCTCTTTAACAATGAGGATGAGGGAGAATGAAGAAGTATCCAAGATCTCTCACCACTCTCTTATACTCCTCACTCTCTGTGATCTCCTCTGTGTCCAGGCTTCTTCTTCTCTCTCTAACAATGAGGATAATGAGGGAAAATATAGAAGTGCCCAAGATCTATCACTACTCTCTTATATTCCTCACTCTCTGTGATCTCCTCTGTCCAGGCATCTTCTCTCTCTAACAATGAGGATGAGGGAGAATGAAGAAGTGTCCAATATCTCTCACCACTCTCTTATACTCCTCACTCTCTGTGATCTCATCTATGTCCAGGCTTCTTCTCTCTCTAACAATGAGGATGAGGTAGAGTGAAGAAGTGTCCAAGATCTCTGACTACTCTCTTAAACTCCTCACTCTCTGTGATCTCTGTGTCCTGGCTTCTTCTCTCTCTAACAATGAGGTTGAGGTAGAATGAAGAAGTGTCCAAGATCTCTCACCACTGTCATATACTCCTTACTCTGTGATCTCCTCTGTGTCCAGGCTTCTTCTTCTCTCTATAACAAATAGGATGAGGGAGAATGAAAGTGTCCAATATCTCTCACGACTCTTTTAAACTCCTTACTCTCTGTGGCTCCTCTGTATCCAGGATTCTTCTCTCTCTAACAATGAGGATAATGAGGGACAATACAGAAGTGTCCAATATCTCTCACAACTCATACTCCCCACTCTCTTTGATATCCGCTGTGTCCAGGCTACTTCTCTAACAGTGAGGATGAGGGAGAATGAAGAAGTGCCCAATATCTCTCACCACTCTCTTATACTCCTCACTCACTGTGATCTCCTCTGTATCCAGGCTTCTTCTGTAACAATGAGGCTGAAGGAGAATATAGAAGTGCAAAATATCTGTCACCACTCTCTTATACTCCTCACTCTCTGTAATCTCCTGTGTCCTGGCTTCTTCTCTCTCTAACAATTAGGATGAGGGAGAATGAAGAAGTGCCCAAGATCTCTCACCACTCTCTTATACACCTCACTCTCTGTGATCTCCTCTGTCCTGGCTTCTTCTCTCTCTAATAATGAGGATAATGAGGGAGAATATAGAAGTGCCCAAGATCTATCACTACTCTCTTATACTCCTCACTCTCTGTGATCTCCTCTGTGTCCAGGCTTCTTCTTCTCTCTCTAACAATGAGGATAATGAGGGAGAATGAAGAAGTATCCAAAATCTCTCACCACTCTCTTATACTCATCACTCTCTGTGATCTCCGTGTCCTGGCTTCTTCTCTCTCTTACAATGAGGGTGAGGGAGAATATAGAGGTGTCCAATATCTCTCACCACTCTCTTATACTCCTCACTCACTGTGATCTCCTCTGTATCCAGGCTTCTTCTGTAACAATGAGGCTGAAGGAGAATATAGAAGTGCAAAATATCTGTCACCACTCTCTTATACTCCTCACTCTCTGTAATCTCCTGTGTCCTGGCTTCTTCTCTCTCTAACAATGAGGATGAGGGAGAATGAAGAAGTGCCCAAGATCTCTCACCACTCTCTTATACTCCTCACTCTCTGTATTCTCCTCTGTGTCCAGGCTTCTTCTTCTCTCTATAACAATGAGGATAATGAGGGAGAATATAGACGTGCCCAAGATCTATCACTACTCTCTTATATTCCTCACTCTCTGTGATCTCCTCTGTCCAGGCTTCTTCTCTCTCTAACAATGAGGATGAGGGAGAATGAAGAAGTGTCCAATATCTCTCACCACTCTCTTATACTCCTCATTTTCTGTGATCTCATCTATGTCCAGGCTTCTCTCTCTAACAATGAGGATGAGGTAGAGTGAAGAAGTGTCCAAGATCTCTGACTACTCTCTTAAACTCCTCACTCTCTGTGATCTCTGTGTCCTGGCTTCTTCTCTCTCTAACAATGAGGTTGAGGTAGAATGAAGAAGTGTCCAAAATCTCTCACCACTGTCATATACTCCTTACTCTGTGATCTCCTCTGTGTCCAGGCTTCTTCTTCTCTCTCTAACAAATAGGATGAGGGAGAA
Organism: Taudactylus pleione; assembly: GCA_031769625.1. Taxonomy (NCBI): domain Eukaryota; kingdom Metazoa; phylum Chordata; class Amphibia; order Anura; family Myobatrachidae; genus Taudactylus; species Taudactylus pleione. Next base: position 391,781 of record JAUIMM010002218.1, read on the forward strand.
TGAAAGTGTCCAATATCTCTCACGACTCTTTTAAACTCCTTACTCTCTGTGGCTCCTCTGTATCCAGGATTCTTCTCTCTCTAACAATGTGGATAATGAGGGACAATACAGAAGTGTCCAATATCTCTCACAACTCATACTCCCCACTATCTTTGATATCCGCTGTGTCCAGGCTACTTCTCGAACAGTGAGGATGAGGGAGAATGAAGAAGTGCCCAATATCTCTCACCACTCTCTTATACTCCTCACTCACTGTGATCTCCTCTGTATCCAGGCTTCTTCTGTAACAATGAGGCTGAAGGAGAATATAGAAGTGCAAAATATCTGTCACCACTCTCTTATACTCCTCACTCTCTGTAATCTCCTGTGTCCTGGCTTCTTCTCTCTCTAACAATGAGGATGAGGGAGAATGAAGAAGTGCCCAAGATCTCTCACCACTCTCTTATACACCTCACTCTCTGTGATCTCCTCTGTGTCCTGGCTTCTTCTCTCTCTAAAAATGAGGATAATGAAGGAGAATATAGAAGTGTCCAATATCTATCACCACTCTCTTATACTCCTCACTCTCTGTGATCTCCTGTGTCCTGGCTTCTTCTCTCTCTAACAATGAGGATGAGGGAGAATGAAGAAGTGTCCAATATCTCTCACCACTCTCTTATACTCCTCACTCTCTGTAATCTCCTCTATGTCCTGGCTTCTTCCCTCTCTAACAATGAGGATGAGGGAGAATGAAGAAGTGTCCAATATTTCTCACCACTCTGTTACACTCCTCACTCCCTGTGATCTCCTCTGTGTCCTGGCTTCTTCTTCTCAATAACAATGAGGATGAGGGAGAATATAGAAGTGTCCAATATCTCTCACCATTTTCTTATACTCCTCACTCTCTGTGATCTCCTCTGTGTCCTGGCTTCTTCTCTCTCTAACAATGAGGGTAATGAGGGAGAATATAGAAGTGTCCAAAATCTCTCACCACTCTCTTACACTCCTCACTCTCTGTGATCTCCTCGGTCCTGGCTTCTTCTCTCTCTAATAATGAGGATAATGAGGGAGAATATAGAAGTGCCCAAGATCTATCACTACTCTTTTATACTCCTCACTCTCTGTGATCTCCTCTGTGTCCTGGCTTCTTCTCTCTCTAACAATGAGGATGAGGGAGAATGAATAAGTGTCCAATATCTCTCACCACTCTCTTATACTCCTCACTCTCTGTGATCTCCTCTGTGTCCTGGCTTCTTCTCTCTCTAACAAAGAGGATGAGGTAGAGTGAAGAAGTGTCCAAGATCTCTCACTACTCTCTTAAACTCCTCACTCTCTGTGATCTCTGTGTCCTGGCTTCTTCTCTCTCTAACAATGAGGATGAGGTAGAATGAAGAAGTGTCCAAGATCTCTCACCACTGTCATATACTCCTTACTCTGTGATCTCCTCTGTGTCCAGGCTTCTTCGTCTCTCTCTAACAAATAGGATGAGGGAGAATGAAAGTGTCCAATATCTCTCACAACTCTCTTATACTCCTTACTCTCTGTGGCTCCTCTGTATCCAGGATTCTTCTCTCTCTAACAATGAGGATAATGAGGGACAATACAGAAGTGTCCAAGATCTCTCACAACTCATACTCCCCACTCTCTTTGATATCCGCTGTGTCCAGGCTACTTCTCTAACAGTGAGGATGAGTGAGAATGAAGAAGTGCCCAATATCTCTCACCGCTCTCCTATACTCCTCACTCTCTGTGATCTCCTCTGTGTCCTGGCTTCTTCTCTCACTAACAATGAGGATAATGAGGTAGAATATAGTGTCCAATATCTGTCACCACTCTCTTATACTCCTCACTCTCTGTGATCTCCTGTGTCCTGGCTTCTTCTCTCTCTAACAATGAGGATGAGGGAGAATGATGAAGTTGCCAAAAGCTCTCACTACTCTCTTATACTCCTCACTCTCTATGATCTGCTATGTCCAGGCTTCTTCTCTCTAACAATGATAATGAGGGAGAATATAAAAGTGCCCAAGATCTCTCACCACTCTCTTATACTCCTCACAATCTGTGACCAACTGTGTGTACAGGTTTCTTCTATTCTCTAACAAGGAGGATGACCGAGAACATAGAAGTGCCCAAGATCTTATACTCCTTACTCTCTGTGATCTCCTCTGTGTCCTGGCTTCTTCTCTCTCTAATAATGAGGAAGAGGGAGAATATAGAAGTGCCCAATATCTCTCACCACTCTTTGTGATCTCCTCTGTGTCCAGGCTTCTTCTCTCTCTAATAATGAGGATGAGGGAAAATATAGAAGTGCCCAATATCTCTCACCACTCTCTTATACTCCTCACTCTCTGTGATCTCTGTGTCCTGGCTTCTTCTCTCTCTAACAATGCGGATAATGAGGGAGAATATAGAAGTGTAAAATATCCCTCACCTCTCTCTTATACTCCTTACTCTCTGTGATCTCCTGTGTCCTGGCTTCCTCTCTCTAACAATGCGGATAATGAGGGAGAATAAAGAAGTGTCCAAGATCTCTCACCACACTCTTATACTCCTCACTCTCTGTGATCTCCTGAGTCCATGCTTCTTCTTCTCGCTTTAATAAAGAGGGAGAATAGAGAAGTGTCCAAGATCTCTCACCACTCTCTTATACTCCTCACTCTCTGTAATCTCCTCTATGTCCTGGCTTCTTCCCTCTCTAACAATGAGGATGAGGGAGAATGAAGAAGTGCCCAATATCTCTCACCACTCTCTTATACTCCTCACTCTCTGTGATCTCTGTGTCCTGGCTTCTTCTCTCTCTAACAATGCGGATAATGAGGGAGAATATAGAAGTGTAAAATATCCCTCACCTCTCTCTTATACTCCTTACTCTCTGTGATCTCCTGTGTCCTGGCTTCCTCTCTCTAACAATGCGGATAATGAGGGAGAATAAAGAAGTGTCCAAGATCTCTCACCACTCTCTTATACTCCTCACTCTCTGTGATCTCCTCTGTGTCCTGGTTCTTCTCTCTCTCTAACAATGAAAATGAGGGAGAATATAGAAGTGCCAAAGACCTGTCACCACTCTCTTATATTCCGCACTCTCTGTGATCTCCTATGCCCAGACTTCTTCTCTCTAACAATGAGGATCAGGGAGAATATAGAAGTGCCCAAGATCTCATACTACTCTCTTATACTCCTCACTCTCTGTGATTTCCTGTGTCCTGGCTTCTTCTTCTCTCTCTAACAATGAGGATAATGAGGGAAAATATAGAAGTGTCCAATATCTCACAAAACTCTCTTATACTCCCCACTCTCTGTGACCTCTGTGTCCTGGCTTCTTCTCTTTCTAACAATGAGGATGAAGGAGAATATAGAAGTGCCCAAGATCTCTCACAACTCTCTTATATTCCTCACTCTCTGTGATCTCCTGTGCCCAGGCTTCTTCTTCTCTCTAGCAATGAGGATGAGGGAGAAAATAGAAGTGCCCAAGATCTCACGCTACTCTCTTATACTCACTCTCTGTGATCTCCTCTGTGTCCTGGCTTCTTCTCTATCTATCAGTGAGGATGAGGGAAAATGAAGAAGTGTCCAATATCTCTCACTAATCACTTATACTCCTCACTCTCTGTGATCTCCTGTGTCCAGGCTTCTTCTTCTCTCTCTAACAATGAGGAAGAGGGAGAATATAGAAGTGCCCAAGATCTCTCACCACACTCTTATACTCCTCACTCTCTGTTATCTCCTCTGTGTCCTGGCTTCTCTCTCTAACAATGAGGATAATGAACAAGTGGCCAATATCTCTCACTACTCTCTTATACTCCTCACTCTCTGTGATCTCCTCTGTGTCCTTGCTTCTTCTCTCTCTAACAATGCGGATGATGAGGGAGAATATAGAAGTGTCCAATATCCCTCACCTCTCTCTTATACTCCTTACTCTCTGTGATCTCCTGTGTCCTGGCTTCTTCTCTCTCTAACAATTAGGATAATGAGGGAGCATATAGAAGTGTCCAATATCTCTCACCACTCTCTTATACTCCTTACTCTCTGTGATCTCCTGTGTCCAGGCTTCTTCTCTCTCTAATAATGAGGATAATGAGGGAGAATAAAGAAGTGTCCAAGATCTCTCACCACTCTCTTATACTCCACACTCTCTGTGATCTCCTGAGTCCATGCTTCTTCTTCTTGCTTTAATAATGAGGGAGAATAGAGAAGTGTCCAAGATCTCTCACCACTCTCTTATACTCCTCACTCTCTGATCTCCTGTGTCCTGGCTCTTCTCTTTCTAACAATGATGAGGGAGAATATAGAAGTGCCCAAGATCTCTCACCACTCTCTTATATTCCTCTCTCTCTGTGATATCCTCTGTGTCCTGGCTTCTTCTCTCTCTAACAATGAGGATGAGGGAGAAAATAGAAGTGCCCAAGATCTCACACTACTCTCTTATACTCCTCACTCTCTGTGATCTCCTCTGTGTCCAGGCTTCTTCTTCTCTCTCTAATAATGAGGATAACGAGGGAGAATATAGAAGTGCCCAATATCTCTCACCACTCTCTTATACTCCTCACTCTCTATGATCTCCTGTGTCCAGGCTTCTTCTCTCTTTACTAATGAGGATAATGAGGGAGAATATAGAAGTGACCAAGATCTCTCACCACTCTCTTATACTCCTCACTCTCTGTGATCTCCTTTGTGTCCTGGCTTCTTCTCTCTCTAACAATGATGAGGGAGAATATAGAAGTGCCCAAGATCTCTCACCCCTCTCTTACACTCCTCACTCTCTGTGATCTCCTCTGTCCAGGCTTCTTCTGTCTCTAACAATGCGGATAATGAGGGAGAATAAAGAAGTGTCCAAGATCTCTCACCACACTCTTATACTCCTCACTCTCTGTGATCTCCTGAGTCCATGCTTCTTCTTCTCGCTTTAATAAAGAGGGAGAATAGAGAAGTGTCCAAGATCTCTCACCACTCTCTTATACTCCTCACTCTCTGTAATCTCCTCTATGTCCTGGCTTCTTCCCTCTCTAACAATGAGGATGAGGGAGAATGAAGAAGTGTCCAATATCTCTCACCACTCTCTTATACTCCTCACTCTCTGTGATCTCCTCTGTGTCCTGGTTCTTCTCTCTCTCTAACAATGAGAATGAGGGAGAATATAGAAGTGCCAAAGACCTGTCACCACTCTCTTATATTCCGCACTCTCTGTGATCTCCTATGCCCAGACTTCTTCTCTCTAACAATGAGGATCAGGGAGAATATAGAAGTGCCCAAGATCTCATACTACTCTCTTATACTCCTCACTCTCTGTGATTTCCTGTGTCCTGGCTTCTTCTTCTCTCTCTAACAATGAGGATAATGAGGGAAAATATAGAAGTGTCCAATATCTCACAAAACTCTCTTATACTCCCCACTCTCTGTGACCTCTGTGTCCTGGCTTCTTCTCTTTCTAACAATGAGGATGAGGGAGAATATAGAAGTGCCCAAGATCTCTCACAACTCTCTTATATTCCTCACTCTCTGTGATCTCCTGTGCCCAGGCTTCTTCTTCTCTCTAGCAATGAGGATGAGGGAGAAAATAGAAGTGCCCAAGATCTCACGCTACTCTCTTATACTCACTCTCTGTGATCTCCTCTGTGTCCTGGCTTCTCTATCTATCAGTGAGGATGAGGGAAAATGAAGAAGTGTCCAATATCTCTCACTAATCACTTATACTCCTCACTCTCTGTGATCTCCTGTGTCCAGGCTTCTTCTTCTCTCTCTAACAATGAGGAAGAGGGAGAATATAGAAGTGCCCAAGATCTCTCACCACACTCTTATACTCCTCACTCTCTGTTATCTCCTCTGTGTCCTGGCTTCTCTCTCTAACAATGAGGATAATGAACAAGTGGCCAATATCTCTCACTACTCTCTTATACTCCTCACTCTCTGTGATCTCCTCTGTGTCCTTGCTTCTTCTCTCTCTAACAATGCGGATGATGAGGGAGAATATAGAAGTATCCAATATCCCTCACCTCTCTCTTATACTCCTTACTCTCTGTGATCTCCTGTGTCCTGGCTTCTTCTCTCTCTAACAATTAGGATAATGAGGGAGCATATAGAAGTGTCCAATATCTCTCACCACTCTCTTATACTCCTTACTCTCTGTGATCTCCTGTGTCCTGGCTTCTTCTCTCTCTAATAATGAGGATAATGAGGGAGAATAAGGAAGTGTCCAAGATCTCTCACCACTCTCTTATACTCCTCACTCTCTGTGATCTCCTGAGTCCATGCTTCTTCTTCTTGCTTTAATAATGAGGGAGAATAGAGAAGTGTCCAAGATCTCTCACATACTCCTCACTCTCTGATCTCCTGTGTCCTGGCTCTTCTCTTTCTAACAATGATGAGGGAGAATATAGAAGTGCCCAAGATCTCTCACCACTCTCTTATATTCCTCTCTCTCTGTGATATCCTCTGTGTCCTGGCTTCTTCTCTCTCTAACAATGAGGATGAGGGAGAAAATAGAAGTGCCCAAGATCTCACACTACTCTCTTATACTCCTCACTCTCTGTGATCTCCTCTGTGTCCTGGCTTCTTCTTCTCTCTCTAATAATGAGGATAACGAGGGAGAATATAGAAGTGCCCAATATCTCTCACCACTCTCTTATACTCCTCACTCTCTATGATCTCCAGTGTCCAGGCTTCTTCTCTCTTTACTAATGAGGATAATGAGGGAGAATATAGAAGTGACCAAGATCTCTCACCACTCTCTTATACTCCTCACTCTCTGTGATCTCCTTTGTGTCCTGGCTTCTTCTCTCTCTAACAATGATGAGGGAGAATATAGAAGTGCCCAAGATCTCTCACCCCTCTCTTACACTCCTCACTCTCTGTGATCTCCTCTGTCCAGGCTTCTTCTGTCTCTAACAATAAGGATGAGGGAGAACGAAGAAGTGTCCTTTATCTCTCACTACTCTCTTATACTCCTCACTCTCTGATTTCCTGTGTCCAGGTCTCTCTCTTTAACAATGAGGATGAGGGAGAATGAAGAAGTATCCAAGATCTCTCACCACTCTCTTATACGCCTCACTCTCTTTGATCTTCTGTGTCCAGACTTCTTCTCTCTAACAATGAGGATGAGGGAGAATATAGAAGTGGCCATGATCTCTCGCCAATCTCTTACACTCCTCACTCTCTGTGATCTCCTCTGTGTCCTGGTTCTTCTCTCTCTAACAATGAGGATGAGGGAGAATATAGACGTGCCCAAGACCTGTCACCACTCTCTTATATTCCTCACTCTCTCTGATCTCCTGTGCCCAGACTTCTTCTCTCTAACAATGAGGATGAGGGAGAATATAGAAGTGCCCAAGATCTCTCACCACTCTCTTACACTCCTCACTCTCTGTGATCTCTTGTGTACTGGCTTCTTCTCTCTCTAATAATGAGGATAATGAGGGAGAATATAGAAGTGCCCAATATCTCTCACCACTCTCTTATACTCCTCACTCTCTGTGAACTCCGCTGTGTCCTGGCTTTTTCTTCTTCTCTAACAATGAGGATAATGAAGGAGAATATAGAAGTGTCCAATATCAATCACCACTCTCTTATACCCCTCACTCTCTGTGATCTCCTCTGTGTCCAGGCCTTCTCTCTCTAACAATTAGGATAATGAGGTAGAATATAGAAGTGTCCAAGATCTCTCACCACTCTCCTATACTCCTCACTCTCTGTGATCTACTTTGTGTGCTGACTTCTTCTCTCTCTAACAATAAGGATGAGGGAGAATGAAGAAGTGCCCAAGATCTTCACCACTCTCTTAGACTCCTCACTCTCTGTGATCTCCTCTGTGTCCTGACTTCTTCTCTCTCTAACAATGAGGATGAGGGAGAATGAAGAAGTGCCCAAGATCTCTCACCACTCTCTTATACTCCTCACTCTCTGTGATCTCCTTTGTGTCCTGACTTCTTCTCTCTCTAATAATGAGGATGAGGGAGAATGAAGAAGTGCCCAAGATCTCTCACCACTCTCTTATACTCCTCACTCTCTGTGATCTCCTGTGTGTCCTGGCTTCTTCTCTCTCTAATAATGAGGCTGAGGGAGAATAAAGAAGTGTCCAAGATCTCTCACCACTCTCTTATACTCCTCTCTCTCTGTTAGAAGCCGATTCCTTTTTCATGTTCAAGCCTCTGGGGATTATTTGATTTGCTTTATATCTTTCAAGCTTAGCAAATTCCCACGAATCCTACTTTATTACAAGCCTCTATACAAGATATATTCCTGTGAGTAGGTGGATTTTATTAAAGCACAACTGTCTCCAGCACACAGCTCAGGCAGCCATTGGGGGGGCTTTACTTATACTATTGCAATCACTTCATTAAGTACCTCAGTCATGTCACTGGTTTCTAATGAAGTTGTAGGATGTTCTTTCAGCCCATCAAACAGCTGCATCCCTTCCTAGATAGTTATATAAAAGTTTCACATACGAGCTCCAGTCTTAGGTTGATAACATCATTTATGTCTGTGGACAGAAAGATGCACACTCACAGCAGCTCTCACACATACACAGGATCACACTCACAGCAGCTCTCACACATACACAGGGTCACACTCACAGCAGCTATCACACATACACAGGGTCACAGTCACAGCAGCTCTCACACATACACAGGGTCACACTCACAGCAGCTCTCACACATACACAGGGTCACACTCACAGCAGCTCTCACACATACACAGGGTCACACTCACAGCAGCTCTCACACATACACAGGGTCACACTCACAGCAGCTATCTCACATACACAGGGTCACACTCACAGCAGCTCTCACACATACACAGGATCACACTCACAGCAGCCCTCTCACATACACAGGGTCACACTCACAACAGCTCTCACACATACACAGGGTCACACTCACAGCAGCTCTCACACATACACAGGGTCACACTCACAGCAGCTATCACACATACACAGGGTCACACTCACAGCAGCTCTCACACATACACAGGGTCACACTCACAGCAGCCTCTCACACATACAATAGTAATAAATTAGTGGATTGTGGGCCTGAATTAGAATGGGATGCAGATGCGAATCTGCACACACCCGGTGAATTGTTTGGACTGCAGATGAGTATACACCGTAGAGCACCTGCGGGAACCGGCCTGTGCATTCAGGTAGCGATCGCTGTGAGCACGCAGTCTCTGCACACGTTGACAGGAAGTGAGCATTTGGGGGGGTGACAGGGAGATGGTCAGTATCGCAGGGGCGTGTATAATGAAGCCTCTGCAATGGAAGATGCAGCCAGAGCTCTAGTTACATACTGGAAGCGGCCAAAACCCTGAGAGAGATCAGGTCAACCAGTAATATGCTAATGGGTCCGATGGTTCTCCATGTTACCGATGTTTTCCCTGTCCTGCGGGGTATTGTTATGTGAGTGAGGTCAGACACTATTGTGTGTATGGGACAGATGGTTCTCCATGTTACCGATGTTTTCCCTGTCCTGCGGGGTATTGTTATGTGAGTGATGTCAAGTCAGACACTATTGGGTGTATGGGACAGATGGTTCTCCATGTTACTGATGTTTCCCTGTCCTGCGGGGTATTGTTATGTGAGTGAGGTCAGACACTATTGTGTGTATGGGGACAGATGGTTCTCCATGTTACTGATGTTTCCCTGTCCTGCGGGGTATTGTTATGTGAGGTCAGACACTATTGTGTGTATGGGACAGATGGTTCTCCATGTTACTGATGTTTTCCCTGTCCTGCGGGGTATTGTTATGTGAGTGAGGTCAGACACTATTGTGTGTATGGGACAGATGGTTCTCCATGTTACCGATGTTTTCCCTGTCCTGCGGGGTATTGTTATGTGAGTGAGGTCAGACACTATTGTGTGTATGGGGACAGATGGTTCTCCATGTTACCGACCTTTTCCCTGTCCTGCGGGGTATTGTTATGTGAGTGAGGTCAGACACTATTGTGTGTATGGGACAGATGGTTCTCCATGTTACTGATGTTTTCCCTGTCCTGCGGGGTATTGTTATGTGAGTGAGGTCAGACACTATTGTGTGTATGGGACAGATGGTTCTCCATGTTACCGATGTTTCCCTGTCCTGCGGGGTATTGTTATGTGAGAGAGGTCAGACACTATTGTGTGTATGGGACAGATGGTTCTCCATGTTACTGATGTTCACCTGTCCTGCGGGGTATTGTTATGTGAGTGAGGTCAGACACTATTGTGTGTATGGGACAGATGGTTCTCCATGTTACCGATGTTTCCCTGTCCTGTGGGGTATTGTTATGTGAGAGAGGTCAGACACTACTGTGTGTATGGGACAGATGGTTCTCCATGTTACTGATGTTCACCTGTCCTGCGGGGTATTGTTATGTGAGTGAGGTCAGACACTATTATGTATATGGGGACAGATGGTTCTCCATGTTACTGATGTTTCCCTGTCCTGCGGGGTATTGTTATGTGAGTGAGGTCAGGTCAGACACTATAGTGTGTTTGGGACTGAAGGTTCTCCATGTTACCGATGTTTTCCCTGTCCTGCGGGGTATTGTTATGTGAGTGAGGTCAGACACTATTGTGTGTATGGGACAGACGGTTCTCCATGTTACCGATGTTTTCCCTGTCCTGCGGGGTATTGTTATGTGAGGTCAGGTCAGACACTATTGTGTGTATAGGACAGAAGGTTCTCCATGTTACTGATGTTTCCCTGTTCTGCGGGGTATTATGTGAGTGAGGTCAGACACTATTGTGTGTATGGGGACAAATGGTTCTCCATGTTACCAATGTTTCCCTGTCCTGCGGGGTAATGTTATGTGAGTGAGGTCAGACACTATTGTGTGTATGGGGACAGATGGTTCTCCATGTTACCGATGTTTCCCTGTCCTGCGGGGTATTGTTATGTGAGTGAGGTCAGGTCAGACACTATAGTGTGTTTGGGAGTGATGGTTCTCCATGTTACCGATGTTTTCCCTGTCCTGCGGGGTATTGTTATGTGAGTGAGGTCAAACACTATTGTGTGTATGGGACAGATGGTTCTCCATGTTACCGATGTTTTCCCTGTCCTGCGGGGTAATGTTATGTGAGGTCAGACATTATTGTGTGTATGGGACAGATGGTTCTCCATGTTACTGATGTTTTCCCTGTCCTGCGTGGTAATGTTATGTGAGGTCAGGTCAGACACTATTGTGTGTATGGGACAGATGGTTCTCCATGTTACTGATGTTTCCCTGTTCTGCGGGGTATTATGTGAGTGAGATCAGACACTATTGTGTGTATGGTGCCGATGGTTCTCCATGTTACTGATGTTTCCCTGTCCTGCGGGGTATTGTTATGTGAGTGAGGTCAGACACTATTGTGTGTATGGGACAGATGGTTCTCCATGTTACTGATGTTTCCCTGTTCTGCGGGGTATTATGTGAGTTAGGTCAGACACTATTGTGTGTATGGGGACAGATGGTTCTCCATGTTACCAATGTTTCCCTGTCCTGCGGGGTAATGTTATGTGAGTGAGGTCAGACACTATTGTGTGTATGGGGACAGATGGTTCTCCATGTTACTGATGTTTTCCTGTCCTGCGGGGTATTGTTATGTGAGTGAGGTCAGACACTATTGTGTGTATAGGACAGATGGTTCTCCATGTTACCGATGTTTCCCTGTCCTGCGGGGTATTGTTATGTGAGTGAGGTCAGACACTATTGTGTGTATAGGACAGATGGTTCTCCATGTTACTGATGTTTCCCCTGTCCTGCGGGGTATTGTTATGTGAGGTCAGACACTATTGTGTGTATGGGGACGATGGTTCTCCATGTTACCGATGTTTTCCCTGTCCTGCGGGGTATTGTTATGTGAGTGAGGTCAGACACTATTGTGTGTATAGGACAGATAGTTCTCCATGTTACCGATGTTTCCCTGTCCTGCGGGGTATTGTTATGTGAGTGAGGTCAGACACTATTGTGTGTATGCGACAGATGGTTCTCCATGTTACCGATGTTTCCCTGTCCTGCGGGGTATTGTTATGTGAGTGAGGTCAGACACTATTGTGTGTATGGGACAGATGGTTCTCCATGTTACTGATGTTTTCCCTGTCCTGCAGGGTATTGTTATGTGAGTGAGGTCAGACACTATTGTGTGTATGGGGACAGATGGTTCTCCATGTTACTGATGTTTTCCCTGTCCTGCGGGGTATTGTTATGTCAGGTCAGACACTATTGTGTGTATGGGGCCGATGGTTCTCCATGTTACTGATGTTTCCCTGTCCTGCGGGGTATTGTTATGTGAGTGAGGTCAGACACTATTGTGTGTATGGGGACAGATGGTTCTCCATGTTACTGATGTTTCCCTGTCCTGCGGGGTATTGTTATGTGAGTGAGGTCAGGTAAGACACTATTGTGTGTATGGGACAGATGGTTCTCCATGTTACTGATGTTTTCCCTGTCCTGCGGGGTATTGTTATGTGAGTGAGGTCAGACACTATTGTGTGTATGGGACAGATGGTTCTCCATGTTACTGATGTTTTCCTGTCCTGCGGGGTATTGTTATGTGAGGGAGGTCAGACACTATTGTGTGTATGGGGACAGATGGTTCTCCATGTTACTGATGTTTTCCCTGTCCTGCGGGGTATTGTTATGTGAGTGAGGTCAGACACTATTGTGTGTATGGGACAGATGGTTCTCCATGTTACTGATGTTTCCCTGTCCTGCGGGGTATTGTTATGTGAGGTCAGGTCAGACACTATTGTGTGTATGAAACAGATGGTTCTCCATGTTACTGATGTTTTCCCTGTCCTGCGGGGTATTGTTATGTGAGTGAGGTCAGGTCACTATTGTGTGTATATGACAGATGGTTCTCCATGTTACCGATGTTTCCCTGTCCTGCAGGGTATTGTTATGTGAGTGAGGTCAGACACTATTGTGTGTATGGGACAGATGGTTCTCCATGTTACCCATGTTTCCCTGTCCTGCGGGGTAATGTTATGTGAGTGAGGTCAGACACTATTGTGTGTATGGGGACAGATGGTTCTCCATGTTACCGATGTTTCCCTGTCCTGCAGGGTATTGTTATGTGAGTGAGGTCAGACACTATTGTGTGTATGGGACAGATGGTTCTCCATGTTACTGATGTTTTCCCTGTCCTGCGGGGTATTGTTATGTGAGTGAGGTCAGACACTATTGTGTGTATAGGACAGATGGTTCTCCATATTACCGATGTTTCCCTGTCCTGCGGGGTATTGTTATGTGAGTGAGGTCAGACACTATTGTGTGTATAGGACAGATGGTTCTCCATGTTACTGATGTTTCCCCTGTCCTGCGGGGTATTGTTATGTGAGGTCAGACACTATTGTGTGTATGGGGACGATGGTTCTCCATGTTACCGATGTTTTCCCTGTCCTGCGGGGTATTGTTATGTGAGTGAGGTCAGACACTATTGTGTGTATGGGACAGATGGTTCTCCATGTTACTGATGTTTCCCTGTCCTGCAGGGTATTGTTATGTGAGTGAGGTCAGACACTATTGTGTATATGGGACAGATGGTTCTCCATGTTACCGATGTTTCCCCTGTCCTGCGGGGTATTGTTATGTGAGTGAGGTCAGACACTATTGTGTGTATGGGGCCGATGGTTCTCCATGTTACTGATGTTTCCCTGTCCTGCGGGGTATTGTTATGTGAGTGAGGTCAGACACTATTGTGTGTATGGGGCCGATGGTTCTCCATGTTACCGATGTTTTCCCTGTCATGCGGGGTATTGTTATGTGAGTGAGGTCAGACACTACTGTGTGTATGGGACAGATGGTTCTCCATGTTACTGATGTCTCCCTGTCCTGCGGGGTATTGTTATGTGAGTGAGGTCAGACACTATTGTGTGTATAGGACAGATGGTTCTCCATGTTACTGATGTTTTCCCTGTCCTGCGGGGTATTGTTATGTGAGTGAGGTCAGACACTATTGTGTGTATGGGACAGATGGTTCTCCATGTTACTGATGTTTTCCCTGTCCTGCGGGGTATTGTTATGTGAGGTCAGGTCAGACACTATTGTGTGTATGGGACAGATGGTTCTCCATGTTACCGATGTTTCCCTGTCCTGCGGGGTATTGTTATGTGAGTGATGTCAGACACTATTGTGTGTATGGGACAGATGGTTCTCCATGTTACCAATGTTTCCCTGTCCTGCGGGGTATTGTTATGTGAGTGAGGTCAGACACTATTGTGTGTATAGGACAGATGGTTCTCCATGTTACTGATGTTTCCCTGTCCTGCGGGGTATTGTTATGTGAGTGAGGTCAGACACTATAGTGAGTATGGGATGGATGGTTCTCCATGTTACTGATGTTTCCCTGTCCTGCGGGGTATTGTTATGTGAGTGAGGTCAGACACTATTGTGTGTATGGGACAGATGGTTCTCCATGTTACTGATGTTTTCCCTGTCCTGCGGGGTATTGTTATGTGAGTGAGGTCAGACACTATTGTGTGTATAGGACAGATGGTTCTCCATGTTACCGATGTTTCCCTGTCCTGCGGGGTATTGTTATGTGAGTGAGGTCAGACACTATTGTGTGTATGGGACAGATGGTTCTCCATGTTACCGATGATTTCCTGTCCTGCTGGGTATTGTTATGTGAGTGAGGTCAGACACTATTGTGTGTATAGGACACGTGGTTCTCCATGTTACCGATGTTTCCCTGTCCTGCGGAGTATTGTTATGTGAGTGAGGTCAGACACTATTGTGTGTATAGGACAGATGGTTCTCCATGTTACTGATGTTTTCCCTGTCCTGCGGGGTATTGTTATGTGAGGTCAGGTCAGACACTATTGTGTGTATGGGACAGATGGTTCTCCATGTTACCGATGTTTCCCTGTCCTGCGGGGTATTGTTATGTGAGTGATGTCAGACACTATTGTGTGTATGGGACAGATGGTTCTCCATGTTACCGATGTTTTCCCTGTCCTGCGGGGTATTGTTATGTGAGGTCAGGTCAGACACTATTGTGAGTATGGGACAGATGGTTCTCCATGTTACTGATGTATTCCCTGTCCTGCGGGGTATTGTTATGTGAGTGAGGTCAGACACTATTGTGAGTATGGGACAGATGGTTCTCCATGTTACTGATGTTTCCCTGTCCTGCGGGGTATTGTTATGTGAGTGAGGTCAGACACTATTATGTATATGGGGACAGATGGTTCTCCATGTTACCGATGTTTCCCTGTCCTGCGGGGTATTGTTATGTGAGTGAGGTCAGGTCAGACATTATTGTGTGTATGGGACAGATGGTTCTCCATGTTACCGATGTTTCCCTGTCCTGCGGGGTAATGTTATGTGAGTGAGGGCAGACACTATTGTGTGCATGGGACAGATGGTTCTCCTTGTTACCGATGTTTCCCTGTCCTGCGGGGTATTGTTATGTGAGGTCAGACACTATTGTGTGTATGGGACAGATGGTTCTCCATGTTACTGATGTTTCCCTGTCCTGCGGGGTATTGTTATGTGAGTGAGGTCAGACACTATTGTGTGTATGGGGACAGATGGTTCTCCATGTTACTGATGTTTCCCTGTCCTGCGGGGTATTGTTATGTGAGGTCAGACACTATTGTGTGTATGGGACAGATGGTTCTCCATGTTACTGATGTTTTCCCTGTCCTGCGGGGTATTGTTATGTGAGTGAGGTCAGACACTATTGTGTGTATGGGACAGATGGTTCTCCATGTTACCGATGTTTTCCCTGTCCTGCGGGGTATTGTTATGTGAGTGAGGTCAGACACTATTGTGTGTATGGGGACAGATGGTTCTCCATGTTACCGACCTTTTCCCTGTCCTGCGGGGTATTGTTATGTGAGTGAGGTCAGACACTATTGTGTGTATGGGACAGATGGTTCTCCATGTTACTGATGTTTTCCCTGTCCTGCGGGGTATTGTTATGTGAGTGAGGTCAGACACTATTGTGTGTATGGGACAGATGGTTCTCCATGTTACCGATGTTTCCCTGTCCTGCGGGGTATTGTTATGTGAGAGAGGTCAGACACTATTGTGTGTATGGGACAGATGGTTCTCCATGTTACTGATGTTCACCTGTCCTGCGGGGTATTGTTATGTGAGTGAGGTCAGACACTATTGTGTGTATGGGACAGATGGTTCTCCATGTTACCGATGTTTCCCTGTCCTGTGGGGTATTGTTATGTGAGAGAGGTCAGACACTACTGTGTGTATGGGACAGATGGTTCTCCATGTTACTGATGTTCACCTGTCCTGCGGGGTATTGTTATGTGAGTGAGGTCAGACACTATTATGTATATGGGGACAGATGGTTCTCCATGTTACTGATGTTTCCCTGTCCTGCGGGGTATTGTTATGTGAGTGAGGTCAGGTCAGACACTATAGTGTGTTTGGGACTGAAGGTTCTCCATGTTACCGATGTTTTCCCTGTCCTGCGGGGTATTGTTATGTGAGTGAGGTCAGACACTATTGTGTGTATGGGACAGACGGTTCTCCATGTTACCGATGTTTTCCCTGTCCTGCGGGGTATTGTTATGTGAGGTCAGGTCAGACACTATTGTGTGTATAGGACAGAAGGTTCTCCATGTTACTGATGTTTCCCTGTTCTGCGGGGTATTATGTGAGTGAGGTCAGACACTATTGTGTGTATGGGGACAAATGGTTCTCCATGTTACCAATGTTTCCCTGTCCTGCGGGGTAATGTTATGTGAGTGAGGTCAGACACTATTGTGTGTATGGGGACAGATGGTTCTCCATGTTACCGATGTTTCCCTGTCCTGCGGGGTATTGTTATGTGAGTGAGGTCAGGTCAGACACTATAGTGTGTTTGGGAGTGATGGTTCTCCATGTTACCGATGTTTTCCCTGTCCTGCGGGGTATTGTTATGTGAGTGAGGTCAAACACTATTGTGTGTATGGGACAGATGGTTCTCCATGTTACCGATGTTTTCCCTGTCCTGCGGGGTAATGTTATGTGAGGTCAGACATTATTGTGTGTATGGGACAGATGGTTCTCCATGTTACTGATGTTTTCCCTGTCCTGCGTGGTAATGTTATGTGAGGTCAGGTCAGACACTATTGTGTGTATGGGACAGATGGTTCTCCATGTTACTGATGTTTCCCTGTTCTGCGGGGTATTATGTGAGTGAGATCAGACACTATTGTGTGTATGGTGCCGATGGTTCTCCATGTTACTGATGTTTCCCTGTCCTGCGGGGTATTGTTATGTGAGTGAGGTCAGACACTATTGTGTGTATGGGACAGATGGTTCTCCATGTTACTGATGTTTCCCTGTTCTGCGGGGTATTATGTGAGTTAGGTCAGACACTATTGTGTGTATGGGGACAGATGGTTCTCCATGTTACCAATGTTTCCCTGTCCTGCGGGGTAATGTTATGTGAGTGAGGTCAGACACTATTGTGTGTATGGGGACAGATGGTTCTCCATGTTACTGATGTTTTCCTGTCCTGCGGGGTATTGTTATGTGAGTGAGGTCAGACACTATTGTGTGTATAGGACAGATGGTTCTCCATGTTACCGATGTTTCCCTGTCCTGCGGGGTATTGTTATGTGAGTGAGGTCAGACACTATTGTGTGTATAGGACAGATGGTTCTCCATGTTACTGATGTTTCCCCTGTCCTGCGGGGTATTGTTATGTGAGGTCAGACACTATTGTGTGTATGGGGACGATGGTTCTCCATGTTACCGATGTTTTCCCTGTCCTGCGGGGTATTGTTATGTGAGTGAGGTCAGACACTATTGTGTGTATAGGACAGATAGTTCTCCATGTTACCGATGTTTCCCTGTCCTGCGGGGTATTGTTATGTGAGTGAGGTCAGACACTATTGTGTGTATGCGACAGATGGTTCTCCATGTTACCGATGTTTCCCTGTCCTGCGGGGTATTGTTATGTGAGTGAGGTCAGACACTATTGTGTGTATGGGACAGATGGTTCTCCATGTTACTGATGTTTTCCCTGTCCTGCAGGGTATTGTTATGTGAGTGAGGTCAGACACTATTGTGTGTATGGGGACAGATGGTTCTCCATGTTACTGATGTTTTCCCTGTCCTGCGGGGTATTGTTATGTCAGGTCAGACACTATTGTGTGTATGGGGCCGATGGTTCTCCATGTTACTGATGTTTCCCTGTCCTGCGGGGTATTGTTATGTGAGTGAGGTCAGACACTATTGTGTGTATGGGGACAGATGGTTCTCCATGTTACTGATGTTTCCCTGTCCTGCGGGGTATTGTTATGTGAGTGAGGTCAGGTAAGACACTATTGTGTGTATGGGACAGATGGTTCTCCATGTTACTGATGTTTTCCCTGTCCTGCGGGGTATTGTTATGTGAGTGAGGTCAGACACTATTGTGTGTATGGGACAGATGGTTCTCCATGTTACTGATGTTTTCCTGTCCTGCGGGGTATTGTTATGTGAGGGAGGTCAGACACTATTGTGTGTATGGGGACAGATGGTTCTCCATGTTACTGATGTTTTCCCTGTCCTGCGGGGTATTGTTATGTGAGTGAGGTCAGACACTATTGTGTGTATGGGACAGATGGTTCTCCATGTTACTGATGTTTCCCTGTCCTGCGGGGTATTGTTATGTGAGGTCAGGTCAGACACTATTGTGTGTATGAAACAGATGGTTCTCCATGTTACTGATGTTTTCCCTGTCCTGCGGGGTATTGTTATGTGAGTGAGGTCAGGTCACTATTGTGTGTATATGACAGATGGTTCTCCATGTTACCGATGTTTCCCTGTCCTGCAGGGTATTGTTATGTGAGTGAGGTCAGACACTATTGTGTGTATGGGACAGATGGTTCTCCATGTTACCCATGTTTCCCTGTCCTGCGGGGTAATGTTATGTGAGTGAGGTCAGACACTATTGTGTGTATGGGGACAGATGGTTCTCCATGTTACCGATGTTTCCCTGTCCTGCAGGGTATTGTTATGTGAGTGAGGTCAGACACTATTGTGTGTATGGGACAGATGGTTCTCCATGTTACTGATGTTTTCCCTGTCCTGCGGGGTATTGTTATGTGAGTGAGGTCAGACACTATTGTGTGTATAGGACAGATGGTTCTCCATATTACCGATGTTTCCCTGTCCTGCGGGGTATTGTTATGTGAGTGAGGTCAGACACTATTGTGTGTATAGGACAGATGGTTCTCCATGTTACTGATGTTTCCCCTGTCCTGCGGGGTATTGTTATGTGAGGTCAGACACTATTGTGTGTATGGGGACGATGGTTCTCCATGTTACCGATGTTTTCCCTGTCCTGCGGGGTATTGTTATGTGAGTGAGGTCAGACACTATTGTGTGTATGGGACAGATGGTTCTCCATGTTACTGATGTTTCCCTGTCCTGCAGGGTATTGTTATGTGAGTGAGGTCAGACACTATTGTGTATATGGGACAGATGGTTCTCCATGTTACCGATGTTTCCCCTGTCCTGCGGGGTATTGTTATGTGAGTGAGGTCAGACACTATTGTGTGTATGGGGCCGATGGTTCTCCATGTTACTGATGTTTCCCTGTCCTGCGGGGTATTGTTATGTGAGTGAGGTCAGACACTATTGTGTGTATGGGGCCGATGGTTCTCCATGTTACCGATGTTTTCCCTGTCATGCGGGGTATTGTTATGTGAGTGAGGTCAGACACTACTGTGTGTATGGGACAGATGGTTCTCCATGTTACTGATGTCTCCCTGTCCTGCGGGGTATTGTTATGTGAGTGAGGTCAGACACTATTGTGTGTATAGGACAGATGGTTCTCCATGTTACTGATGTTTTCCCTGTCCTGCGGGGTATTGTTATGTGAGTGAGGTCAGACACTATTGTGTGTATGGGACAGATGGTTCTCCATGTTACTGATGTTTTCCCTGTCCTGCGGGGTATTGTTATGTGAGGTCAGGTCAGACACTATTGTGTGTATGGGACAGATGGTTCTCCATGTTACCGATGTTTCCCTGTCCTGCGGGGTATTGTTATGTGAGTGATGTCAGACACTATTGTGTGTATGGGACAGATGGTTCTCCATGTTACCAATGTTTCCCTGTCCTGCGGGGTATTGTTATGTGAGTGAGGTCAGACACTATTGTGTGTATAGGACAGATGGTTCTCCATGTTACTGATGTTTCCCTGTCCTGCGGGGTATTGTTATGTGAGTGAGGTCAGACACTATAGTGAGTATGGGATGGATGGTTCTCCATGTTACTGATGTTTCCCTGTCCTGCGGGGTATTGTTATGTGAGTGAGGTCAGACACTATTGTGTGTATGGGACAGATGGTTCTCCATGTTACTGATGTTTTCCCTGTCCTGCGGGGTATTGTTATGTGAGTGAGGTCAGACACTATTGTGTGTATAGGACAGATGGTTCTCCATGTTACCGATGTTTCCCTGTCCTGCGGGGTATTGTTATGTGAGTGAGGTCAGACACTATTGTGTGTATGGGACAGATGGTTCTCCATGTTACCGATGATTTCCTGTCCTGCTGGGTATTGTTATGTGAGTGAGGTCAGACACTATTGTGTGTATAGGACACGTGGTTCTCCATGTTACCGATGTTTCCCTGTCCTGCGGAGTATTGTTATGTGAGTGAGGTCAGACACTATTGTGTGTATAGGACAGATGGTTCTCCATGTTACTGATGTTTTCCCTGTCCTGCGGGGTATTGTTATGTGAGGTCAGGTCAGACACTATTGTGTGTATGGGACAGATGGTTCTCCATGTTACCGATGTTTCCCTGTCCTGCGGGGTATTGTTATGTGAGTGATGTCAGACACTATTGTGTGTATGGGACAGATGGTTCTCCATGTTACCGATGTTTTCCCTGTCCTGCGGGGTATTGTTATGTGAGGTCAGGTCAGACACTATTGTGAGTATGGGACAGATGGTTCTCCATGTTACTGATGTATTCCCTGTCCTGCGGGGTATTGTTATGTGAGTGAGGTCAGACACTATTGTGAGTATGGGACAGATGGTTCTCCATGTTACTGATGTTTCCCTGTCCTGCGGGGTATTGTTATGTGAGTGAGGTCAGACACTATTATGTATATGGGGACAGATGGTTCTCCATGTTACCGATGTTTCCCTGTCCTGCGAGGTATTGTTATGTGAGTGAGGTCAGGTCAGACATTATTGTGTGTATGGGACAGATGGTTCTCCATGTTACCGATGTTTCCCTGTCCTGCGGGGTAATGTTATGTGAGTGAGGGCAGACACTATTGTGTGCATGGGACAGATGGTTCTCCTTGTTACCGATGTTTCCCTGTCCTGCGGGGTATTGTTATGTGAGGTCAGACACTATTGTGTGTATGGGACAGATGGTTCTCCATGTTACTGATGTTTCCCTGTCCTGCGGGGTATTGTTATGTGAGTGAAGTCAGACACTATTGTGTGTATAGGACAGATGGTTCTCCATGTTACCGATGTTTCCCTGTCCTGCGGGGTATTGTTATGTTATGTCAGACACTATTGTGTGTCTGGGGACAGGTGGTTCTCCATGTTACCGATATTTTCCCTGTCCTGCGGGGTATTGTTATGTGAGGTCAGGTCAGACACTATTGTGTGTATGGGGACAGATGGTTCTCCATGTTACTGATGTTTCCCTGTCCTGCGGGGTATTGTTATGTGAGTGAGGTCAGACACTATTGTGTGTATGGGACAGATGGTTCTCCATGTTACTGATGTTTCCCTGTCCTGCGGGGTATTGTTATGTGAGTGAGGTCAGACACTATTGTGTGTATGGGGACAGATGGTTCTCCATGTTACTGATGTATTCCCTGTCCTGCGGGGAATTGTTATGTGTGTGAGGTCAGACACTATTGTGTGTATGGGCCAGATGGTTCTCCATGTTACTGATGCTTCCCTGTCCTGCGGGGTATTGTTATGTGAGGTCAGACACTATTGTGTGTATGGGACAGATGGTTCTCCATGTTACTGATGCTTCCCTGTCCTGCGGGGTATTGTTATGTGAGTGAGGTCAGACACTATTGTGTGTATGGGACAGATGGTTCTCCATGTTACTGATGTTTTCCCTGTCCTGCGGGGTATTGTTATGTGAGGTCAGGTCAGACACTATTGTGTGTATGGGACAGATGGTTCTCCAAGTTACCGATGTTTCCCTGTCCTGCGGGGTATTGTTATGTGAGTGATGTCAGACACTATTGTGTGTATGGGACAGATGGTTCTCCATGTTACCAATGTTTCCCTGTCCTGCGGGGTATTGTTATGTGAGTGAGGTCAGACACTATTGTGTGTATAGGACAGATGGTTCTCC
Organism: Taudactylus pleione; assembly: GCA_031769625.1. Classification (NCBI taxonomy): domain Eukaryota; kingdom Metazoa; phylum Chordata; class Amphibia; order Anura; family Myobatrachidae; genus Taudactylus; species Taudactylus pleione. The sequence goes on from JAUIMM010002218.1 coordinate 413,995, forward strand.
ATGTTACTGATGTTTCCCTGTCCTGCGGGGTATTGTTATGTGAGTGAGGTCAGACACTATAGTGAGTATGGGATGGATGGTTCTCCATGTTACTGATGTTTCCCTGTCCTGCGGGGTATTGTTATGTGAGTGAGGTCAGACACTATTGTGTGTATGGGACAGATGGTTCTCCATGTTACTGATGTTTTCCCTGTCCTGCGGGGTATTGTTATGTGAGTGAGGTCAGACACTATTGTGTGTATAGGACAGATGGTTCTCCATGTTACCGATGTTTCCCTGTCCTGCGGGGTATTGTTATGTGAGTGAGGTCAGACACTATTGTGTGTATGGGACAGATGGTTCTCCATGTTACCGATGATTGCCTGTCCTGCTGGGTATTGTTATGTGAGTGAGGTCAGACACTATTGTGTGTATAGGACACGTGGTTCTCCATGTTACCGATGTTTCCCTGTCCTGCGGAGTATTGTTATGTGAGTGAGGTCAGACACTATTGTGTGTATAGGACAGATGGTTCTCCATGTTACTGATGTTTTCCCTGTCCTGCGGGGTATTGTTATGTGAGGTCAGGTCAGACACTATTGTGTGTATGGGACAGATGGTTCTCCATGTTACCGATGTTTCCCTGTCCTGCGGGGTATTGTTATGTGAGTGATGTCAGACACTATTGTGTGTATGGGACAGATGGTTCTCCATGTTACCGATGTTTTCCCTGTCCTGCGGGGTATTGTTATGTGAGGTCAGGTCAGACACTATTGTGAGTATGGGACAGATGGTTCTCCATGTTACTGATGTATTCCCTGTCCTGCGGGGTATTGTTATGTGAGTGAGGTCAGACACTATTGTGTGTATGGGACAGATGGTTCTCCATGTTACTGATGTTTTCCCTGTCCTGCGGGGTATTGTTATGTGAGTGAGGTCAGACACTGTTGTGTGTATAGGACAGATGGTTCTCCATGTTACCGATGTTTCCCTGTCCTGCGGGGTATTGTTATGTGAGTGAGGTCAGACACTATTGTGAGTATGGGACAGATGGTTCTCCATGTTACTGATGTTTCCCTGTCCTGCGGGGTATTGTTATGTGAGTGAGGTCAGACACGATTATGTATATGGGGACAGATGGTTCTCCATGTTACCGATGTTTCCCTGTCCTGCGGGGTATTGTTATGTGAGTGAGGTCAGGTCAGACATTATTGTGTGTATGGGACAGATGGTTCTCCATGTTACCGATGTTTCCCTGTCCTGCGGGGTAATGTTATGTGAGTGAGGTCAGACACTATTGTGTGTATGGGACAGATGGTTCTCCTTGTTACCGATGTTTCCCTGTCCTGCGGGGTATTGTTATGTGAGGTCAGACACTATTGTGTGTATGGGACAGATGGTTCTCCATGTTACTGATGTTTCCCTGTCCTGCGGGGTATTGTTATGTGAGTGAAGTCAGACACTATTGTGTGTATAGGACAGATGGTTCTCCATGTTACCGATGTTTCCCTGTCCTGCGGGGTATTGTTATGTTATGTCAGACACTATTGTGTGTCTGGGGACAGGTGGTTCTCCATGTTACCGATGTTTTCCCTGTCCTGCGGGGTATTGTTATGTGAGGTCAGGTCAGACACTATTGTGTGTATGGGGACAGATGGTTCTCCATGTTACTGATGTTTCCCTGTCCTGCGGGGTATTGTTATGTTAGTGAGGTCAGACACTATTGTGTGTATGGGACAGATGGTTCTCCATGTTACTGATGTTTCCCTGTCCTGCGGGGTATTGTTATGTGAGTGAGGTCAGACACTATTGTGTGTATGGGGACAGATGGTTCTCCATGTTACTGATGTATTCCCTGTCCTGCGGGGAATTGTTATGTGTGTGAGGTCAGACACTATTGTGTGTATGGGCCAGATGGTTCTCCATGTTACTGATGCTTCCCTGTCCTGCGGGGTATTGTTATGTGAGGTCAGACACTATTGTGTGTATGGGACAGATGGTTCTCCATGTTACTGATGCTTCACTGTCCTGCGGGGTATTGTTATGTGAGTGAGGTCAGACACTATTGTGTGTATGGGACAGATAGTTCTCCATGTTACCGATGTTTCCCTGTCCCGCGGGGAATTGTTATGTGTGTGAGGTCAGACACTATTGTGTGTATGGGCCAGATAGTTCTCCATGTTACCGATGTTTTACCTGTCCTGCGGGGTATTGTTATGTGAGTGAGGTCAGACACTATTGTGTGTATGGGACAGATGGTTCTCCATGTTACCGATGTTTCCCTGTCCTGCGGGGTATTGTTATGTGAGGTCAGACACTATTGTGTGTATGGGACAGATGGTTCTCCATGTTACTGATGTTTCCCTGTCCTGCGGGGTATTGTTATGTGAGTGAAGTCAGACACTATTGTGTGTATAGGACAGATGGTTCTCCATGTTACCGATGTTTCCCTGTCCTGCGGAGTATTGTTATGTTATGTCAGACACTATTGTGTGTATGGGGACAGGTGGTTCTCCATGTTACCGATGTTTTCCCTGTCCTGCGGGGTATTGTTATGTGAGGTCAGGTCAGACACTATTGTGTGTATGGGGACAGATGGTTCTCCATGTTACTGATGTTTCCCTGTCCTGCGGGGTATTGTTATGTGAGTGAAGTCAGACACTATTGTGTGTATAGGACAGATGGTTCTCCATGTTACTGATGTATTCCCTGTCCTGCGGGGTATTATTATGTGAGTGAGGTCAGACACTATTGTGTGTATAGGACAGATGGTTCTCCATGTTACTGATGTTTTCCCTGTCCTGCGGGGTATTATTATGTGAGTGAAGTCAGACACTATTGTGTGTATAGGACAGATGGTTCTCCATGTTACTGATATTTTCCCTGTCCTGCGGGGTATTATTATGTGAGTGAGGTCAGACACTATTGTGTGTATGGGACAGATGGTTCTCCATGTTACTGATGTTTCCCTGTCCTGCGGGGTATTGTTATGTGAGTGAGGTCAGACACTATTGTGTGTATGGGGACAGATGGTTCTCCATGTTACTGATGTATTCCCTGTCCTGCGGGGTATTGTTATGTGAGTGAGGTCAGACACTATTGTGTGTATGGGACAGATGGTTCTCCATGTTACTGATGTTTTCCCTGTCCTGCGGGGTATTGTTATGTGAGTGAGGTCAGACACTATTGTGTGTATAGGACAGATGGTTCTCCATGTTACCGATGTTTCCCTGTCCTGCGGGGTATTGTTATGTGAGTGAGGTCAGACACTATTGTGAGTATGGGACAGATGGTTCTCCATGTTACTGATGTTTCCCTGTCCTGCGGGGTATTGTTATGTGAGTGAGGTCAGACACTATAGTGTGTATGGGGCCGATGGTTCTCCATGTTACTGATGTTTCCCTGTCCTGCGGGGTATTGTTATGTGAGTGAGGTCAGACACTATTATGTATATGGGGACAGATGGCTCTCCATGTTACCGATGTTTACCTGTCCTGCGGGGTATTGTTATGTGAGTGAGGTCAGGTCAGACACTATTGTGTGTATGGGACAGATGGTTCTCCATGTTACTGATATTTTCCCTGTCCTGCGGGGTATTGTTATGTGAGTGAGGTCAGACACTATTGTGTGTATAGGACAGATGGTTCTCCATGTTACTGATGTTTCCCTGTCCTGCGGGGTATTGTTATATGAGTGAGATCAGACACTATTGTGTGTATGGGACAGATGGTTCTCCATGTTACCGATGTTTCCCTGTCCTGCGGGGAATTGTTATGTGTGTGAGGTCAGACACTATTGTGTGTATGGGCCAGATGGTTCTCCATGTTACCGATGTTTTCCCTGTCCTGCGGGGTATTGTTATGTGAGTGAGGTCAGACACTATTGTGTGTATGGGACAGATGGTTCTCCATGTTACCGATGTTTCCCTGTCCTGCGGGGTATTGTTATGTGAGGTCAGACACTATTGTGTGTATGGGACAGATGGTTCTCCATGTTACTGATGTTTTCCCTGCCCTGCGGGGTATTATGTGAGTGAGGTCAGACACTATTGTGTGTATGGGACAGATGGTTCTCAATGTTACTGATGTTTTCCCTGTCCTGCGGGGTATTGTTATGTGAGTGAGATCAGACACTATTGTGTGTATGGGGACAGATGGTTCTCCATGTTACCAATGTTTCCCTGTCTTGCGGGGTATTGTTATATGAGGTCAGACACTATTGTGTGTATGGGACAGATGGTTCTCCATGTTACCGATGTTTCCCTGTCCTGCGGGGTAATGTTATGTGAGTGAGGTCAGACACTATTGTGTGTATGGGACAGATGGTTCTCCATGTTACTGATGTATTCCCTGTCCTGCGGGGTATTGTTATGTGAGTGAGGTCAGACACTATTGTGTGTATGGGACAGATGGTTCTCCATGTTACTGATGTTTTCCCTGTCCTGCGGGGAATTGTTATATGTGTGAGGTCAGACACTAATGTGTGTATGGGCCAGATGGTTCTCCATGTTACCGATGTTTTCCCTGTCCTGCGGGGTATTGTTATGTGAGTGAGGTCAGACACTATTGTGTGTATAGGACAGATGGTTCTCCATGTTACTGATGTTTTCCTGTCCTGCGGGGTATTGTTATGTGAGTGAAGTCAGACACTATTGTGTGTATAGGACAGATGGTTCTCCATGTTACCGATGTTTTCCCTGTCCTGCGGGGTATTATTATGTGAGTGAGGTCAGACACTATTGTGTGTATAGGACAGATGGTTCTCCATGTTACCGATGTTTTCCCTGTCCTGCGGGGTATTGTTATGTGAGGTCAGGTCAGACACTATTGTGTGTATGGGGACAGATGGTTCTCCATGTTACTGATGTTTCCCTGTCCTGCGGGGTATTGTTATGTGAGTGAAGTCAGACACTATTGTGTGTATGGGGACAGATGGTTCTCCATGTTACCGATGTTTTCCTGTCCTGCGGGGAATTGTTATGTGTGTGAGGTCAGACACTATTGTGTGTATGGGCCAGATGGTTCTCCATGTTACTGATGCTTCCCTGTCCTGCGGGGTATTGTTATGTGAGGTCAGACACTATTGTGTGTATGGGACAGATGGTTCTCCATGTTACTGATGCTTCCCTGTCCTGCGGGGTATTGTTATGTGAGTGAGGTCAGACACTATTGTGTGTATGGGACAGATAGTTCTCCATGTTACCGATGTTTCCCTGTCCTGCGGGGAATTGTTATGTGTGTGAGGTCAGACACTATTGTGTGTATGGGCCAGATAGTTCTCCATGTTACCGATGTTTTCCCTGTCCTGCGGGGTATTGTTATGTGAGTGAGGTCAGACACTATTGTGTGTATGGGACAGATGGTTCTCAATGTTACCGATGTTTCCCTGTCCTGCGGGGTATTGTTATGTGAGGTCAGACACTATTGTGTGTATGGGACAGATGGTTCTCCATGTTACTGATGTTTCCCTGTCCTGCGGGGTATTGTTATGTGAGTGAAGTCAGACACTATTGTGTGTATAGGACAGATGGTTCTCCATGTTACCGATGTTTCCCTGTCCTGCGGGGTATTGTTATGTTATGTCAGACACTATTGTGTGTATGGGGACAGGTGGTTCTCCATGTTACCGATGTTTTCCCTGTCCTGCGGGGTATTGTTATGTGAGGTCAGGTCAGACACTATTGTGTGTATGGGGACAGATGGTTCTCCATGTTACTGATGTATTCCCTGTCCTGCGGGGTATTATTATGTGAGTGAGGTCAGACACTATTGTTTGTATAGGACAGATGGTTCTCCATGTTACTGATGTTTTCCCTGTCCTGCGGGGTATTATTATGTGAGTGAAGTCAGACACTATTGTGTGTATAGGACAGATGGTTCTTCATGTTACTGATGTTTTCCCTGTCCTGCGTGGTATTATTATGTGAGTGAGGTCAGACACTATTGTGTGTATGGGACAGATGGTTCTCCATGTTACTGATGTTTCCCTGTCCTGCGGGGTATTGTTATGTGAGTGAGGTCAGACACTATTGTGTGTATGGGGACAGATGGTTCTCCATGTTACTGATGTTTTCCCTGTCCTGCGGGGTATTGTTATGTGAGTGAGGTCAGACACTATTGTGTGTATAGGACAGATGGTTCTCCATGTTACCGATGTTTCCCTGTCCTGCGGGGTATTGTTATGTGAGTGAGGTCAGACACTATTGTGAGTATGGGACAGATGGTTCTCCATGTTACTGATGTTTCCCTTTCCTGCGGGGTATTGTTATGTGAGTGAGGTCAGACACTATAGTGTGTATGGGGCCGATGGTTCTCCATGTTACTGATGTTTCCCTGTCCTGCGGGGTATTGTTATGTGAGTGAGGTCAGACACTATTATGTATATGGGGACAGATGGCTCTCCATGTTACCGATGTTTCCCTGTCCTGCGGGGTATTGTTATGTGAGAGAGGTCAGGTCAGACACTATTGTGTGTATGGGACAGATGGTTCTCCATGTTACTGATGTTTTCCCTGTCCTGCGGGGTATTGTTATGGGAGTGAGGTCAGACACTATTGTGTGTATAGGACAGATGGTTCTCCATGTTACTGATGTTTCCCTGTCCTGCGGGGTATTGTTATATGAGTGAGATCAGACACTATTGTGTGTATGGGACAGATGGTTCTCCATGTTACCGATGTTTCCCTGTCCTGCGGGGAATTGTTATGTGTGTGAGGTCAGACACTATTGTGTGTATGGGCCAGATGGTTCTCCATGTTACCGATGTTTTCCCTGTCCTGCGGGGTATTGTTATGTGAGTGAGGTCAGACACTATTGTGTGTATGGGACAGATGGTTCTCCATGTTACCGATGTTTCCCTGTCCTGCGGGGTATTGTTATGTGAGGTCAGACATTATTGTGTGTATGGGACAGATGGTTCTCCATGTTACTGATGTTTTCCCTGCCCTGCGGGGTATTATGTGAGTGAGGTCAGACACTATTGTGTGTATGGGACAGATGGTTCTCAATGTTACTGATGTTTTCCCTGTCCTGCGGGGTATTGTTTTGTGAGTGAGATCAGACACTATTGTGTGTATGGGGACAGATGGTTCTCCATGTTACCGATGTTTCCCTGTCTTGCGGGGTATTGTTATATGAGGTCAGACACTATTGTATGTATGGGACAGATGGTTCTCCATGTTCCTGATGTTTCCCTGTCCTGCGGGGTATTGTTATGCGACTCAGGTCAGACACTATTGTGTGTATGGGACAGATGGCTCTCCATGTTACCGATGTTTCCCTGTCCTGCGGGGTATTGTTATGTGAGTGAGGTCAGACACTATTGTGTGTATAGGACAGATGGTTCTCCATGTTACCGATGTTTTCCCTGTCCTGCGGGGTATTGTTATGTGAGTGAGGTCAGACACTATTGTGTGTATGGGACAGATGGTTCTCCATGTTACCGATGTTTCCCTGTCCTGCAGGGTATTGTTATGTGAGTGAGGTCAGGTCAGACACTATTGTGTGTATGGGACAGATGATTCTCCATGTTACTGATGTTTCCCTGTCCTGCGGGGTATTGTTATGTGAGTGAGGTCAGACAATATTGTGTGTATGGGACAGATGGTTCTCCATGTTACTGATGTTTTCCCTGTCCTGCGGGGTATTGTTATGTGAGTGAGGTCAGACACTATTGTGTGTATGGGGACAGATGGTTCTCCATGTTACCGATGTTTCCCTGTCTTGCGGGGTATTGTTATATGAGGTCAGACACTATTGTATGTATGGGACAGATGGTTCTCCATGTTCCTGATGTTTCCCTGTCCTGCGGGGTATTGTTATGCGAGTCAGGTCAGACACTATTGTGTGTATGGGACAGATGGTTCTCCATGTTACTGATGTTTTCCCTGTCCTGCGGGGTAATGTTATGTGAGTGAGGTCAGACACTATTGTGTGTATGGGACAGATGGTTCTCCATGTTACCGATGTTTTCCCTGTCCTGCGGGGTATTGTTATGTGAGTGAGGTCAGACACAATTGTGTGTATGGGCCAGATGGTTCTCCATGTTACCGATGTTTTCCCTGTCCTGCGGGGTATTGTTATGTGAGTGAGGTCAGACACTATTGTGTGTATGGGACAGATGGTTCTCCATGTTACCGATGTTTCCCTGTCCTGCGGGGTATTGTTATGTGAGGTCAGACACTATTGTGTGTATGGGACAGATGGTTCTCCATGTTACTGATGTTTTCCCTGCCCTGCGGGGTATTATGTGAGTGAGGTCAGACACTATTGTGTGTATGGGACAGATGGTTCTCAATGTTACTGATGTATTCCCTGTCCTGCGGGGTATTGTTATGTGAGTGAGATCAGACACTATTGTGTGTATGGGGACAGATGGTTCTCCATGTTACCAATGTTTCCCTGTCTTGCGGGGTATTGTTATATGAGGTCAGACACTATTGTGTGTATGGGACAGATGGTTCTCCATGTTACCGATGTTTCCCTGTCCTGCGGGGTAATGTTATGTGAGTGAGGTCAGACACTATTGTGTGTATGGGACAGATGGTTCTCCATGTTACTGATGTATTCCCTGTCCTGCGGGGTATTGTTATGTGAGTGAGGTCAGACACTATTGTGTGTATGGGACAGATGGTTCTCCATGTTACTGATGTTTTCCCTGTCCTGCGGGGAATTGTTATATGTGTGAGGTCAGACACTAATGTGTGTATGGGCCAGATGGTTCTCCATGTTACCGATGTTTTCCCTGTCCTGCGGGGTATTGTTATGTGAGTGAGGTCAGACACTATTGTGTGTATAGGACAGATGGTTCTCCATGTTACTGATGTTTTCCTGTCCTGCGGGGTATTGTTATGTGAGTGAAGTCAGACACTATTGTGTGTATAGGACAGATGGTTCTCCATGTTACCGATGTTTTCCCTGTCCTGCGGGGTATTATTATGTGAGTGAGGTCAGACACTATTGTGTGTATAGGACAGATGGTTCTCCATGTTACCGATGTTTTCCCTGTCCTGCGGGGTATTGTTATGTGAGGTCAGGTCAGACACTATTGTGTGTATGGGGACAGATGGTTCTCCATGTTACTGATGTTTCCCTGTCCTGCGGGGTATTGTTATGTGAGTGAAGTCAGACACTATTGTGTGTATGGGGACAGATGGTTCTCCATGTTACCGATGTTTTCCTGTCCTGCGGGGAATTGTTATGTGTGTGAGGTCAGACACTATTGTGTGTATGGGCCAGATGGTTCTCCATGTTACTGATGCTTCCCTGTCCTGCGGGGTATTGTTATGTGATGTCAGACACTATTGTGTGTATGGGACAGATGGTTCTCCATGTTACTGATGCTTCCCTGTCCTGCGGGGTATTGTTATGTGAGTGAGGTCAGACACTATTGTGTGTATGGGACAGATAGTTCTCCATGTTACCGATGTTTCCCTGTCCTGCGGGGAATTGTTATGTGTGTGAGGTCAGACACTATTGTGTGTATGGGCCAGATAGTTCTCCATGTTACCGATGTTTTCCCTGTCCTGCGGGGTATTGTTATGTGAGTGAGGTCAGACACTATTGTGTGTATGGGACAGATGGTTCTCAATGTTACCGATGTTTCCCTGTCCTGCGGGGTATTGTTATGTGAGGTCAGACACTATTGTGTGTATGGGACAGATGGTTCTCCATGTTACTGATGTTTCCCTGTCCTGCGGGGTATTGTTATGTGAGTGAAGTCAGACACTATTGTGTGTATAGGACAGATGGTTCTCCATGTTACCGATGTTTCCCTGTCCTGCGGGGTATTGTTATGTTATGTCAGACACTATTGTGTGTATGGGGACAGGTGGTTCTCCATGTTACCGATGTTTTCCCTGTCCTGCGGGGTATTGTTATGTGAGGTCAGGTCAGACACTATTGTGTGTATGGGGACAGATGGTTCTCCATGTTACTGATGTATTCCCTGTCCTGCGGAGTATTATTATGTGAGTGAGGTCAGACACTATTGTGTGTATGGGGACAGATGGTTCTCCATGTTACTGATGTTTTCCCTGTCCTGCGGGGTATTGTTATGTGAGTGAGGTCAGACACTATTGTGTGTATAGGACAGATGGTTCTCCATGTTACCGATGTTTCCCTGTCCTGCGGGGTATTGTTATGTGAGTGAGGTCAGACACTATTGTGAGTATGGGACAGATGGTTCTCCATGTTACTGATGTTTCCCTGTCCTGCGGGGTATTGTTATGTGAGTGAGGTCAGACACTATAGTGTGTATGGGGCCGATGGTTCTCCATGTTACTGATGTTTCCCTGTCCTGCGGGGTATTGTTATGTGAGTGAGGTCAGACACTATTATGTATATGGGGACAGATGGCTCTCCATGTTACCGATGTTTCCCTGTCCTGCGGGGTATTGTTATGTGAGAGAGGTCAGGTCAGACACTATTGTGTGTATGGGACAGATGGTTCTCCATGTTACTGATGTTTTCCCTGTCCTGCGGGGTATTGTTATGGGAGTGAGGTCAGACACTATTGTGTGTATAGGACAGATGGTTCTCCATGTTACTGATGTTTCCCTGTCCTGCGGGGTATTGTTATATGAGTGAGATCAGACACTATTGTGTGTATGGGACAGATGGTTCTCCATGTTACCGATGTTTCCCTGTCCTGCGGGGAATTGTTATGTGTGTGAGGTCAGACACTATTGTGTGTATGGGCCAGATGGTTCTCCATGTTACCGATGTTTTCCCTGTCCTGCGGGGTATTGTTATGTGAGTGAGGTCAGACACTATTGTGTGTATGGGACAGATGGTTCTCCATGTTACCGATGTTTCCCTGTCCTGCGGGGTATTGTTATGTGAGGTCAGACATTATTGTGTGTATGGGACAGATGGTTCTCCATGTTACTGATGTTTTCCCTGCCCTGCGGGGTATTATGTGAGTGAGGTCAGACACTATTGTGTGTATGGGACAGATGGTTCTCAATGTTACTGATGTTTTCCCTGTCCTGCGGGGTATTGTTTTGTGAGTGAGATCAGACACTATTGTGTGTATGGGGACAGATGGTTCTCCATGTTACCGATGTTTCCCTGTCTTGCGGGGTATTGTTATATGAGGTCAGACACTATTGTATGTATGGGACAGATGGTTCTCCATGTTCCTGATGTTTCCCTGTCCTGCGGGGTATTGTTATGCGAGTCAGGTCAGACACTATTGTGTGTATGGGACAGATGGCTCTCCATGTTACCGATGTTTCCCTGTCCTGCGGGGTATTGTTATGTGAGTGAGGTCAGACACTATTGTGTGTATAGGACAGATGGTTCTCCATGTTACCGATGTTTTCCCTGTCCTGCGGGGTATTGTTATGTGAGTGAGGTCAGACACTATTGTGTGTATGGGACAGATGGTTCTCCATGTTACCGATGTTTCCCTGTCCTGCAGGGTATTGTTATGTGAGTGAGGTCAGGTCAGACACTATTGTGTGTATGGGACAGATGATTCTCCATGTTACTGATGTTTCCCTGTCCTGCGGGGTATTGTTATGTGAGTGAGGTCAGACACTATTGTGTGTATGGGACAGATGGTTCTCCATGTTACTGATGTTTTCCCTGTCCTGCGGGGTATTGTTATGTGAGTGAGGTCAGGTTACTATTGTGTGTATGGGACAGATGGATCTCCATGTTACTGATGTTTTCCCTGTCCTGCGGGGTAATGTTATGTGAGTGAGGTCAGACACTATTGTGTGTATGGGACAGATGGTTCTCCATGTTACCGATGTTTTCCCTGTCCTGCGGGGTATTGTTATGTGAGTGAGGTCAGACACTATTGTGTGTATGGGACAGATGGTTCTCCATGTTACTGATGTTTTCCCTGTCCTGCGGGGTATTGTTATGTGAGTGAGGTCAGACACTATTGTGTGTATGGGACAGATGGTTCTCCATGTTACTGATGTATTCTCTGTCCTGCGGGGTATTGTTATGTGAGTGAGGTCAGACACTATTGTGTGTATGGGGACAGATGGTTCTCCATGTTACCGATGTTTCCCTGTCCTGCGGGGTATTGTTATGTGAGTGAGGTCAGACACTATAGTGTGTATGGGGCCGATGGTTCTCCATGTTACTGATGTTTCCCTGTCCTGCGGGGTATTGTTATGCGAGTGAGGTCAGGTCACTATTGTGTGTATGGGACAGATGGTTCTCCATGTTACTGATGTTTCCCTGTCCTGCGGGGTATTGTTATGTGAGTGAGGTCAGACACTATTGTGTGTATGGGACAGATGGTTCTCCATGTTACCGATGTTTTCCCTGTCCTGCGGGGTATTGTTATGTGAGTGAGGTCAGACACTATTGTGTGTATGGGACAGATGGTTCTCCATGTTACCGATGTTTTCCCTGTCCTGCGGGGTATTGTTATGTGAGTGAGGTCAGACACTATTGTGTGTATGGGACAGATGGTTCTCCATGTTACTGATGTTTTCCCTGTCCTGCGGGGTATTGTTATGTGAGTGAGGTCAGACACTTTTGTGTGTATGGGACAGATGGTTCTCCATGTTACTGATGTATTCTCTGTCCTGCGGGGTATTGTTATGTGAGTGAGGTTAGACACTATTGTGTGTATGGGGACAGATGGTTCTCCATGTTACCGATGTTTCCCTGTCCTGCGGGGTATTGTTATGTGAGTGAGGTCAGACACTATAGTGTGTATGGGGCCGATGGTTCTCCATGTTACTGATGTTTCCCTGTCCTGCGGGGTATTGTTATGCGAGTGAGGTCAGGTAACTATTGTGTGTATGGGACAGATGGTTCTCTCTGTTACTGATGTTTCCCTGTCCTGCGGGGTATTGTTATGTGAGTGAGGTCAGACACTATTCTGTGTATAGGACAGATGGTTCTCCATGTTACTGATGTTTTCCTGTCCAGCGGGGTATTGTTATGTGAGTGAGGTCAGACACTATTGTGTGTATGGGACAGATGGTTCTCCATGTTACTGATGTTTCCCTGTCCTGCGGGGTATTGTTATGTGAGTGAGGTCATACACTATTGTGTGTATGGGACAGATGGTTCTCCATGTTACCGATGTTTCCCTGTCCTGCGGGGTATTATTATGTAAGTGAGGTCAGACACTATTGTGTGTATGGGACAGATGGTTCTCCATGTTACTGATGTTTTCCCTGTCCTGCGGGGTATTGTTATGTGAGTGAGGTCAGACACTATTGTGTGTATGGGACAGATGGTTCTCCATGTTACTGATGTTTCCCTGTCCTGCGGGGTATTGTTATGTGAGTGAGGTCAGACACTATTGTGTGTATGAGGCCGATGGTTCTCCATGTTACTGATGTTTTCCCTGTCCTGCGGGGTATTGTTATGTGAGTGAGGACAGACACTATTGTATGTATGGGACAGATGGTTCTCCATGTTACCGATGTTTCCCTGTCCTGCGGGGTATTGTTATGTGAGTGAGGTCAGACACTATTGTGTGTATGGGGCCGATGGTTCTCCATGTTACCAATGTTTTCCTGTCCTGCGGGGTATTGTTATGTGAGTGAGATCAGACATTATTGTGTGTATGGGGACAGATGATTCTCCATGTTACCAATATTTCCCTGTCCTGCAGGGTATTGTTATGTGAGTGAGGTCAGACACTATTGTGTGTATGAGACAGATGGTTCTCCATGTTACCGATGTTTTCCCTGTCCTGCGGGGTATTGTTATGTGAGGTCAGGTCAGACACTATTGTGTGTATGGGACAGATGGTTCTCCATGTTACCGATGTTTACCTGTCCTGCGGAGTATTGTTATGTGAGTGAGGTCAGACACTATTGTGTGTATGGTGCCGATGGTTCTCCATGTTACCGATGTTTCCCTGTCCTGCGGGGTATTGTTATGTGAGTGAGGTCAGACACTATTGTGTGTATGGGACAGATGGTTCTCCATGTTACCAGTTTCCCTGTCCTGCGGGGTATTGTTATGTGAGTGAGGTCAGACACTATTGTGTGTATGGGACAGATGGTTCTCCATGTTACTGATGTTTCCCTGTCCTGCGGGGTATTGTTATGTGAGTGAGGTCAGACACTATAGTGTGTATGGGGCCGATGGTTCTCCATGTTACTGATGTTTCCCTGTCCTGCGGGGTATTGTTATGTGAGTGAAGTCAGACACTATAGTGTGTATGGGACAGATGGTTCTCCATGTTACCGATGTTTCCCCTGTCCTGCGGGGTATTGTTATGTGAGGTCAGGTCAGACACTATTGTGTGTATAGGACAGATGGTTCTCCATGTTACCGATGTTTCCCTGTCCTGCGGCATATTGTTATGTGAGTGAGGTCAGACACTATAGTGTGTATGGGACAGATGGTTCTCCATGTTACCGATGTTTCCCTGTCCTGTGGGGTATTGTTATGTGTGTGAGGTCAGACACTATTGTGTGTATGGGACAGATGGTTCTCCATGTTACTGATGTTTTCCCTGTCCTGCGGGGTATTATGTGAGTGAGGTCAGACACTATTGTGTGTATGGGGCCGATGGTTCTCCATGTTACTGATGTTCCCCTGTTCTGCGGGGTATTGTTATGTGAGGTCAGGTCACTATTGTGTGTATGGGATAGATGGTTCTCCATGTTACTGATGTTTCCCTGTCCTGCGGGGTATTGTTATGTGAGTGAGGTCAGATACTATTGTGTGTATGGGACAGATGGTTCTCCATGTTACTGATGTTTCCCTGTCCTGCGGGGTATTGTTATGTGAGTGAGGTAAGACACTATTGTGTGTATGGGGACAGATGGTTCTCCTTGTTACTGATGTTTCCCTGTCCTGCGGGGTATTATGTGAGTGAGGTCAGACACTATTGTGTGTATGGGACAGATGGTTCTCCATCTTACTGATGTTTCCCCTGTCCTGCGGGGTATTGTTATGTGAGTGAGGTCAGACACTATTGTGTGTATGAGGCCGATGGTTCTCCATGTTACTGATGTTTTCCCTGTCCTGCGGGGTATTGTTATGTGAGTGAGGACAGACACTATTGTGTGAATGGGACAGATGGTTCTCCATGTTACCGATGTTTCCCTGTCCTGCGGGGTATTGTTATGTGAGTGAGGTCAGACACTATTGTGTGTAGGGGGCCGATGGTTCTCCATGTTACCAATGTTTTTCTGTCCTGCGGGGTATTGTTATGTGAGTGAGATCAGACATTATTGTGTGTATGGGGACAGATGATTCTCCATGTTACCAATATTTCCCTGTCCTGCAGGGTATTGTTATGTGAGTGAGGTCAGACACTATTGTGTGTATGAGACAGATGGTTCTCCATGTTACCGATGTTTTCCTGTCCTGCGGGGTATTGTTATGTGAGTGAGATCAGACATTATTGTGTGTATGGGGACAGATGGTTCTCCATGTTACCAATATTTCCCTGTCCTGCGGGGTATTGTTATGTGAGTGAGATCAGACACTATTGTGTGTATGGGACAGATGGTTCTCCATGTTACTGATGTTTTCCCTGTCCTGCGGGGTATTATGTGAGTGAGGTCAGACACTTTTGTGTGTATGGGACAGATGGTTCTCCATGTTACTGATGTTTCCCTGTCCTGCGGTGTATTGTTATGTGAGTGAGGTCAGGTCAGACACTATAGTGTGTTTGGGACTGATGGTTCTCCATGTTACTGATGTTTTCCCTGTCCTGCGGGGTATTGTTATTCGAGTCAGGTCAGACACTATTGTGTGTATGGGACAGATGGTTCTCCATGTGTACTGATGTTTCCCTGTCCTGCGGGGTATTGTTATGTGAGTGAGGTCAGACACTATTGTATGTATGGGGACAGGTGGTTCTCCATGTTACCGATGTTTCCCTGTCCTGCGGGGTATTGTTATGTGAGTGAGGTCAGACACTATTGTGTGTATGGGGACAGATGGTTCTCCATGTTACCGATGTTTCCCTGTCCTGCGGGGTATTGTTATGTGAGTGAGGTCAGACACTATTGTGTGTATGGGGACAGGTGGTTCTCCATGTTACTGATGTTTTTCTGTCCTGCGGGGTATTGTTATGTGAGTGAGGTCAGACACTATTGTGTGTATGGGACAGATGGTTCTCCATGTTACTGATGTTTCCCTGTCCTGCGGGGTATTGTTATGTGAGGTCAGGTCAGACACTATTGTGTGTATGGGCCAGATGGTTCTCCATGTTACCAATGTTTCCCTGTCCTGCGGGGTATTGTTATGTGAGTGAGGTCAGACACTATTGTGTGTATGGGACAGATGGTTCTCCATGTTACTGATGTTTTCCCTGTCCTGCGGGGTATTGTTATGTGAGTGAGGTCAGACACTATTGTGTGTATGGGGACAGATGGTTCTCTATGTTACTGATGTTTCCCTGTCCTGCGGGGTATTGTTATGTGAGTGAGGTCAGACACTATTGTGTGTATGGGACAGATGGTTCTCTATGTTACCGATGTATTCCCTGTCCTGCGGGGTATTGTTATGTGAGTGAGGTCAGACACTATTGTGTGTATAGGACAGATGGTTCTCCATGTTACTGATGTTTCCCTGTCCTGCAGGGTATTGTTATGTGAGTGAGGTCAGACACTATTGTGTGTATGGGACAGATGGTTCTCCATGTTACTGATGTTTTCCCTGTCCTGCGGGGTATTGTTATGTGAGTGAGGTCAGACACTATTGTGTGTGTGGGGACAGATGGTTCTCCATGTTACTGATGTTTCCCTGTCCTGCGGGGTATTGTTATGTGAGTGAGGTCAGACACTATTGTGTGTATGGGACAGATGGTTCTCCATGTTACCGATGTATTCCCTGTCCTGCGGGGTATTGTTATGTGAGTGAGGTCAGACACTATAGTGTGTATGGGGCCGATGGTTCTCCATGTTACTGATGTTTCCCTGTCCTGCGGGGTATTGTTATGTGAGTGAGGTCAGACACTATTATGTATATGGGGACAGATGGTTCTCCATGTTACCGATGTTTCCCTGTCCTGCGGGGTATTGTTATGTGAGTGAGGTCAGGTCAGACACTATTGTGTGTATGGGACAGATGGTTCTCCATGTTACTGATGTTTTCCCTGTCCTGCGGGGTATTGTTATATGAGTGAGATCAGACACTATTGTGTGTATGGGACAGATGGTTCTCCATGTTACCGATGTTTCCCTGTACTGCGGGGAATTGTTATGTGTGTGAGGTCAGACACTATTGTGTGTATGGGCCAGATGGTTCTCCATGTTACCGATGTTTTCCCTGTCCTGCGGGGTATTGTTATGTGAGTGAGGTCAGACACTATTGTGTGTATGGGACAGATGGTTCTCCATGTTACCGATGTTTCCCTGTCCTGCGGGGTATTGTTATGTGAGGTCAGACACTATTGTGTGTATGGGACAGATGGTTCTCCATGTTACTGATGTTTTCCCTGCCCTGCGGGGTATTATGTGAGTGAGGTCAGACACTATTATGTGTATGGGACAGATGGTTCTCCATGTTACTGATGTTTTCCCTGTACTGCGGGGTAATGTTATGTGAGTGAGATCAGACACTATTGTGTGTATGGGGACAGATGGTTCTCCATGTTACCGATGTTTCCCTGTCTTGCGGGGTATTGTTATATGAGGTCAGACACTATTGTGTGTATGGGACAGATGGTTCTCCATGTTACCGATGTTTCCCTGTCCTGCGGGGTATTGTTATGCGAGTGAGGTCAGACACTATTGTGTGTATGGGACAGATGGTTCTCCATGTTACCGATGTTTTCCCTGTCCTGCGGGGTATTGTTATGTGAGTGAGGTCAGACACTATTGTGTGTATGGGACAGATGGTTCTCCTTATAACCGATGTTTCCCTGTCCTGCGGGGTATTGTTATGTGAGTGAGGTCAGGTCAGACACTATTGTGTGTATGGCACAGATGATTCTCCATGTTACTGATGTTTCCCTGTCCTGCGGGGTACTGTTATGTGAGTGAGGTCAGGTCAGACACTATTGTGTGTATGGGACAGATGGTTCTCCATGTTACTGATGTTTCCCTGTCCTGCGGGGTATTGTTATGTGAGTGAGGTCAGACACTATTGTGTGTATGGGACAGATGGTTCTCCATGTTACTGATGTTTTCCCTGTCCTGCGGGGTATTGTTATGTGAGTGAGGTCAGACACTATTGTGTGTATGGGACAGATGGTTCTCCATGTTACTGATGTTTTCCCTGTCCTGCGGGGAATTGTTATGTGAGTGAGGTCAGACACTATTGTGTGTATGGGACAGATGGTTCTCCATGTTACTGATGTTTTCCCTGTCCTGCGGGGTATTGTTATGTGAGTGAGGTCAGACACTATTGTGTGTATGGGACAGATGGTTCTCCATGTTACCGATGTTTTCCCTGTCCTGCGGGGTATTGTTATGTGAGTGAGGTCAGACACTATTGTGTGTATGGGACAGATGGCTCTCCATGTTACTGATGTTTTTCCTGTCCTGCGGGGTATTGTTATGTGAGTGAGGTCAGACACTATTGTGTGTATGGGACAGATGGTTCTCCATGTTACCGATGTTTTCCCTGTCCTGCGGGGTATTGTTATGTGAGTGAGGTCAGACACTTTTGTGTGTATGGGACAGATGGTTCTCCATGTTACTGATGTATTCTCTGTCCTGCGGGGTATTGTTATGTGAGTGAGGTTAGACACTATTGTGTGTATGGGGACAGATGTTTCTCCATGTTACCGATGTTTCCCTGTCCTGCGGGGTATTGTTATGTGAGTGAGGTCAGACACTATAGTGTGTATGGGGCCGATGGTTCTCCATGTTACTGATGTTTCCCTGTCCTGCGGGGTATTGTTATGCGAGTGAGGTCAGGTCACTATTGTGTGTATGGGACAGATGGTTCTCTCTGTTACTGATGTTTCCCTGTCCTGCGGGGTATTGTTATGTGAGTGAGGTCAGACACTATTGTGTGTATAGGACAGATGGTTCTCCATGTTATTGATGTTTTCCTGTCCAGCGGGGTATTGTTATGTGAGTGAGGTCAGACACTATTGTGTGTATGGGACAGATGGTTCTCCATGTTACTGATGTTTCCCTGTCCTGCGGGGTATTGTTATGTGAGTGAGGTCAGACACTATTGTGTGTATGGGACAGATGGTTCTCCATGTTACCGATGTTTCCCTGTCCTGCGGGGTATTATTATGTAAGTGAGGTCAGACACTATTGTGTGTATGGGACAGATGGTTCTCCATGTTACTGATGTTTTCCCTGTCCTGCGGGGTATTGTTATGTGAGTGAGGTCAGACACTATTGTGTGTATGGGACAGATGGTTCTCCATGTTACTGATGTTTCCCTGTCCTGCGGGGTATTGTTATGTGAGTGAGGTCAGACACTATTGTGTGTATGAGGCCGATGGTTCTCCATGTTACTGATGTTTTCCCTGTCCTGCGGGGTATTGTTATGTGAGTGAGGACAGACACTATTGTGTGTATGAGACAGATGGTTCTCCATGTTACCGATGTTTCCCTGTCCTGCGGGGTATTGTTATGTGAGTGAGGTCAGACACTATTGTGTGTATGGGGCCGATGGTTCTCCATGTTACCAATGTTTTCCTGTCCTGCGGGGTATTGTTATGTGAGTGAGATCAGACATTATTGTGTGTATGGGGACAGATGATTCTCCATGTTACCAATATTTCCCTGTCCTGCAGGGTATTGTTATGTGAGTGAGGTCAGACACTATTGTGTGTATGAGACAGATGGTTCTCCATGTTACCGATGTTTTCCCTGTCCTGCGGGGTATTGTTATGTGAGGTCAGGTCAGACACTATTGTGTGTATGGGACAGATGGTTCTCCATGTTACCGATGTTTACCTGTCCTGCGGAGTATTGTTATGTGAGTGAGGTCAGACACTATTGTGTGTATGGTGCCGATGGTTCTCCATGTTACCGATGTTTCCCTGTCCTGCGGGGTATTGTTATGTGAGTGAGGTCAGACACTATTGTTTGTATGGGACAGATGGTTCTCCATGTTACCAGTTTCCCTGTCCTGCGGGGTATTGTTATGTGAGTGAGGTCAGACACTATTGTGTGTATGGGACAGATGGTTCTCCATGTTACTGATGTTTCCCTGTCCTGCGGGGTATTGTTATGTGAGTGAGGTCAGACACTATAGTGTGTATGGGGCCGATGGTTCTCCATGTTACTGATGTTTCCCTGTCCTGCGGGGTATTGTTATGTGAGTGAGGTCAGACACTATAGTGTGTATGGGACAGATGGTTCTCCATGTTACCGATGTTTCCCCTGTCCTGCGGGGTATTGTTATGTGAGGTCAGGTCAGACACTATTGTGTGTATAGGACAGATGGTTCTCCATGTTACCGATGTTTCCCTGTCCTGCGGCATATTGTTATGTGAGTGAGGTCAGACACTATAGTGTGTATGGGACAGATGGTTCTCCATGTTACCGATGTTTCCCTGTCCTGCGGGGTATTGTTATGTGTGTGAGGTCAGACACTATTGTGTGTATGGGACAGATGGTTCTCCATGTTACTGATGTTTTCCCTGTCCTGCGGGGTATTATGTGAGTGAGGTCAGACACTATTGTGTGTATGGGGCCGATGGTTCTCCATGTTACTGATGTTCCCCTGTCCTGCGGGGTATTGTTATGTGAGGTCAGGTCACTATTGTGTGTATGGGATAGATGGTTCTCCATGTTACTGATGTTTCCCTGTCCTGCGGGGTATTGTTATGTGAGTGAGGTCAGATACTATTGTGTGTATGGGACAGATGG
Organism: Taudactylus pleione; assembly: GCA_031769625.1. Taxonomy (NCBI): domain Eukaryota; kingdom Metazoa; phylum Chordata; class Amphibia; order Anura; family Myobatrachidae; genus Taudactylus; species Taudactylus pleione. The sequence goes on from JAUIMM010002218.1 coordinate 434,705, forward strand.
TTCTCCATGTTACTGATGTTTCCCTGTCCTGCGGGGTATTGTTATGTGAGTGAGGTAAGACACTATTGTGTGTATGGGGACAGATGGTTCTCCATGTTAGTGATGTTTCCCTGTCCTGCGGGGTATTATGTGAGTGAGGTCAGACACTATTGTGTGTATGGGACAGATGGTTCTCCATCTTACTGATGTTTCCCCTGTCCTGCGGGGTATTGTTATGTGAGTGAGGTCAGACACTATTGTGTGTATGAGGCCGATGGTTCTCCATGTTACTGATGTTTTCCCTGTCCTGCGGGGTATTGTTATGTGAGTGAGGACAGACACTATTGTGTGAATGGGACAGATGGTTCTCCATATTACCGATGTTTCCCTGTCCTGCGGGGTATTGTTATGTGAGTGAGGTCAGACACTATTGTGTGTAGGGGGCCGATGGTTCTCCATGTTACCAATGTTTTCCTGTCCTGCGGGGTATTGTTATGTGAGTGAGATCAGACATTATTGTGTGTATGGGGACAGATGATTCTCCATGTTACCAATATTTCCCTGTCCTGCAGGGTATTGTTATGTGAGTGAGGTCAGACACTATTGTGTGTATGAGACAGATGGTTCTCCATGTTACCGATGTTTTCCTGTCCTGCGGGGTATTGTTATGTGAGTGAGATCAGACACTATTGTGTGTATGGGACAGATGGTTCTCCATGTTACTGATGTTTTCCCTGTCCTGCGGGGTATTATGTGAGTGAGGTCAGACACTATTGTGTGTATGGGACAGATGGTTCTCCATGTTACCAATATTTCCCTGTCCTGCGGGGTATTGTTATGTGAGTGAGATCAGACACTATTGTGTGTATGGGACAGATGGTTCTCCATGTTACTGATGTTTTCCCTGTCCTGCGGGGTATTATGTGAGTGAGGTCAGACACTATTGTGTGTATGGGACAGATGGTTCTCCATGTTACTGATGTTTCCCTGTCCTGCGGTGTATTGTTATGTGAGTGAGGTCAGGTCAGACACTATAGTGTGTTTGGGACTGATGGTTCTCCATGTTACCGATGTTTTCCCTGTCCTGCGGGGTATTGTTATGTGAGTGAGGTCAGATACTATTGTGTGTATGGGACAGATGGTTCTCCATGTTACTGATGTTTCCCTGTCCTGCGTGGTATTGTTATATAAGTGAGGACAGACACTATTGTGTATATGGGACAGATGGTTCTCAATGTTACCGATGTTTCTGTCCTGCGGGGTATTGTTATGTGAGGTCAGACACTATTGTGTGTATGGGGACAGATGGTTCTCCATGTTACCGATGTATTCCCTGTCCTGCGGGGTATTGTTATGTGAGTGAGGTCAGACACTATTGTGTGTATGGGATAGATGGTTCTCCATGTTACCGATGTATTCCCTGTCCTGCGGGGTATTGTTATGTGAGTGAGATCTGACACTATTGTGTGTATGGGACAGATGGTTCTCCATGTTACTGATGTTTTCCCTGTCCTGCGGGGTATTATGTGAGTGAGGTCAGACACTATTGTGTGTATGGGACAGATGGTTCTCAATGTTACCGATGTTTCCCCTGTCCTGCGGGGTAATGTTATGAGAGTGAGGTCAGACACTATTGTGTGTATGGGACAGATAGTTCTCCATGTAACCGATGTTTCCCTGTCCTGCGGGGAATTGTTATGTGAGTGATGTCAGACACTATTGTGTGTATGGGACAGATGGTTCTCCATGTTACCGATGATTTCCCTGTCCTGCGGGGTATTGTTATGTGAGTGAGGTCAGACACTATTGTGTGTATGGGACAGATGGTTCTCCATGTTACTGATGTTTTCCCTGTCCTGCGGGGTATTGTTATGTGAGTGATGTCAGACACTATTGTGTGTATGGGGCCGATGGTTCTCCATGTTACCGATGTTTCCCTGTTCTGCGTTGTATTGTTATGTGAGTGAGGTCAGACACTATTGTGTGTATTGGGACAGATGGTTCTCCATGTTACCGATGTTTCCCTGTCCTGCGGGGTATTGTTATGTGAGGTCAGACACTATTGTGTGTATGGGACAGATGGTTCTCCATGTTACTGATGTTTTCCCTGTCCTGCGGGGTATTGTTATGTGAGTGAGGTCAGACACTATTGTGTGTATGGGACAGATGGTTCTCCATGTTACTGATGTCTCCCTGTCCTGCGGGGTATTGTTATGTGAGTGAGGTCAGACACTATTGTGTGTATATGGGGCCGATGGTTCTCCATGTTACTGATGTTTCCCTGTCCTGCGGGGTATTGTTATGTGAGTGAGGTCAGACACTATTATGTATATGGGGACAAATGGTTCTCCATGTTACCGATGTTTCCCTGTCCTGCGGGGTATTGTTATGTGAGTGAGGTCAGGTCAGACACTATTGTGTGTATGGGACAGATGGTTCTCCATGTTACTGATGTTTTCCCTGTCCTGCGGGGTATTGTTATATGAGTGAGATCAGACACTATTGTGTGTATGGGACAGATGGTTCTCCATGTTACCGATGTTTCCCTGTCCTGCGGGGAATTGTTATGTGTGTGAGGTCAGACACTATTGTGTGTATGGGCCAGATGGTTCTCCATGTTACCGATGTTTTCCCTGTCCTTCGGGGTATTGTTATGCGAGTCAGGTCAGACACTATTGTATGTATTGGACAGATGGTTCTCCATGTTACCGATGTTTCCCTGTCTTGCGGGGTATTGTTATATGAGGTCAGACACTATTGTGTGTATGGGCCAGATGGTTCTCCATGTTACTGATGTTTCCCTGTCCTGCGGGGTATTGTTATGCGAGTCAGGTCAGACACTATTGTGTGTATGGGACAGATGGCTCTCCATGTTACCGATGTTTCCCTGTCCTGCGGGGTATTGTTATGTGAGTGAGGTCAGACACTATTGTGTGTATAGGACAGATGGTTCTCCATGTTACCGATGTTTTCCCTGTCCTGCGGGGTATTGTTATGTGAGTGAGGTCAGACACTATTGTGTGTATGGGACAGATGGTTCTCCATGTTACTGATGTCTCCCTGTCCTGCGGGGTATTGTTATGTGAGTGAGGTCAGACACTATTGTGTGTATATGGGGCCGATGGTTCTCCATGTTACTGATGTTTCCCTGTCCTGCGGGGTATTGTTATGTGAGTGAGGTCAGACACTATTATGTATATGGGGACAAATGGTTCTCCATGTTACCGATGTTTCCCTGTCCTGCGGGGTATTGTTATGTGAGTGAGGTCAGGTCAGACACTATTGTGTGTATGGGACAGATGGTTCTCCATGTTACTGATGTTTTCCCTGTCCTGCGGGGTATTGTTATATGAGTGAGATCAGACACTATTGTGTGTATGGGACAGATGGTTCTCCATGTTACCGATGTTTCCCTGTCCTGCGGGGAATTGTTATGTGTGTGAGGTCAGACACTATTGTGTGTATGGGCCAGATGGTTCTCCATGTTACCGATGTTTTCCCTGTCCTTCGGGGTATTGTTATGCGAGTCAGGTCAGACACTATTGTATGTATTGGACAGATGGTTCTCCATGTTACCGATGTTTCCCTGTCTTGCGGGGTATTGTTATATGAGGTCAGACACTATTGTGTATATGGGGCCGATGGTTCTCCATGTTACTGATGTTTCCCTGTCCTGCGGGGTATTGTTATGTGAGTGAGGTCAGACACTATTATGTATATGGGGACAAATGGTTCTCCATGTTACCGATGTTTCCCTGTCCTGCGGGGTATTGTTATGTGAGTGAGGTCAGGTCAGACACTATTGTGTGTATGGGACAGATGGTTCTCCATGTTACTGATGTTTTCCCTGTCCTGCGGGGTATTGTTATGCGAGTCAGGTCAGACACTATTGTGTGTATGGGACAGATGGCTCTCCATGTTACCGATGTTTCCCTGTCCTGCGGGGTATTGTTATGTGAGTGAGGTCAGACACTATTGTGTGTATAGGACAGATGGTTCTCCATGTTACCGATGTTTTCCCTGTCCTGCGGGGTATTGTTATGTGAGTGAGTTCAGACACTATTGTGTGTATGGGACAGATGGTTCTCCATGTTACCGATGTTTCCCTGTCCTGCGGAGTATTGTTAAGTGAGTGAGGTCAGGACAGACACTATTGTGTGTATGGGACAGATGATTCTCCATGTTACTGATGTTTCCCTGTCCTGCGGGGTATTGTTATGTGAGTGAGGTCAGGTCAGACACTATTGTGTGTATGGGACAGATGGTTCTCCATGTTACCGATGTTTTCCCTGTCCTGCGGGGTATTGTTATGTGAGTGAGGTCAGACACTATTGTGTGTATGGGACAGATGGTTCTCCATGTTACCGATGTTTTCCCTGTCCTGCGGGGTATTGTTATGTGAGTGAGGTCAGACACTATTGTGTGTATGGGACAGATGGTTCTCCATGTTACTGATGTTTTCCCTGTCCTGCGGGGTATTGTTATGTGAGTGAGGTCAGACACTTTTGTGTGTATGGGACAGATGGTTCTCCATGTTACTGATGTATTCTCTGTCCTGCGGGGTATTGTTATGTGAGTGAGGTTAGACACTATTGTGTGTATGGGGCCGATGGTTCTCCATGTTACTGATGTTTCCCTGTCCTGCGGGGTATTGTTATGCGAGTGAGGTCAGGTCACTATTGTGTGTATGGGACAGATGGTTCTCTCTGTTACTGATGTTTCCCTGTCCTGCGGGGTATTGTTATGTGAGTGAGGTCAGACACTATTGTGTGTATAGGACAGATGGTTCTCCATGTTACTGATGTTTTCCTGTCCAGCGGGGTATTGTTATGTGAGTGAGGTCAGACACTATTGTGTGTATGGGACAGATGGTTCTCCATGTTACTGATGTTTCCCTGTCCTGCGGGGTATTGTTATGTGAGTGAGGTCAGACACTATTGTGTGTATGGGACAGATGGTTCTCCATGTTACCGATGTTTCCCTGTCCTGCGGGGTATTATTATGTAAGTGAGGTCAGACACTATTGTGTGTATGGGACAGATGGTTCTCCATGTTACTGATGTTTTCCCTGTCCTGCGGGGTATTGTTATGTGAGTGAGGACAGACACTATTGTGTGTATGGGACAGATGGTTCTCCATGTTACCGATGTTTCCCTGTCCTGCGGGGTATTGTTATGTGAGTGAGGTCAGACACTATTGTGTGTATGGGGCCGATGGTTCTCCATGTTACCAATGTTTTCCTGTCCTGCGGGGTATTGTTATGTGAGTGAGATCAGACATTATTGTGTGTATGGGGACAGATGATTCTCCATGTTACCAATATTTCCCTGTCCTGCAGGGTATTGTTATGTGAGTGAGGTCAGACACTATTGTGTGTATGAGACAGATGGTTCTCCATGTTACCGATGTTTTCCCTGTCCTGCGGGGTATTGTTATGTGAGGTCAGGTCAGACACTATTGTGTGTATGGGACAGATGGTTCTCCATGTTACCGATGTTTACCTGTCCTGCGGAGTATTGTTATGTGAGTGAGGTCAGACACTATTGTGTGTATGGTGCCGATGGTTCTCCATGTTACCGATGTTTCCCTGTCCTGCGGGGTATTGTTATGTGAGTGAGGTCAGACACTATTGTGTGTATGGGACAGATGGTTCTCCATGTTACCAGTTTCCCTGTTCTGCGTTGTATTGTTATGTGAGTGAGGTCAGACACTATTGTGTGTATTGGGACAGATGGTTCTCCATGTTACCGATGTTTCCCTGTCCTGCGGGGTATTGTTATGTGAGGTCAGACACTATTGTGTGTATGGGACAGATGGTTCTCCATGTTACTGATGTTTTCCTGTCCTGCGGGGTATTGTTATGTGAGTCAGGTCAGACACTATTGTGTGTATGGGACAGATGGTTCTCCATCTAACCGATATTTTCCTGTCCTGCGGGGTATTGTTATGTGAGTGAGGTCAGGTAAGACACTATTGTGTGTATGGGACAGATGGTTCTCCATGTTACTGATGTCTCCCTGTCCTGCGGGGTATTGTTATGTGAGTGAGGTCAGACACTATTGTGTGTATATGGGGCCGATGGTTCTCCATGTTACTGATGTTTCCCTGTCCTGCGGGGTATTGTTATGTGAGTGAGGTCAGACACTATTATGTATATGGGGACAGATGGTTCTCCATGTTACCGATGTTTCCCTGTCCTGCGGGGTATTGTTATGTGAGTGAGGTCAGGTCAGACACTATTGTGTGTATGGGACAGATGGTTCTCCATGTTACTGATGTTTTCCCTGTCCTGCGGGGTATTGTTATATGAGTGAGATCAGACACTATTGTGTGTATGGGACAGATGGTTCTCCATGTTACCGATGTTTCCCTGTCTTGCGGGGTATTGTTATATGAGGTCAGACACTATTGTGTGTATGGGCCAGATGGTTCTCCATGTTACCGATGTTTTCCCTGTCCTTCGGGGTATTGTTATGCGAGTCAGGTCAGACACTATTGTATGTATTGGACAGATGGTTCTCCATGTTACCGATGTTTCCCTGTCTTGCGGGGTATTGTTATATGAGGTCAGACACTATTGTGTGTATGGGACAGATGGTTCTCCATGTTACTGATGTTTCCCTGTCCTGCGGGGTATTGTTATGCGAGTCAGGTCAGACACTATTGTGTGTATGGGACAGATGGCTCTCCATGTTACCGATGTTTCCCTGTCCTGCGGGGTATTGTTATGTGAGTGAGGTCAGACACTATTGTGTGTATAGGACAGATGGTTCTCCATGTTACCGATGTTTTCCCTGTCCTGCGGGGTATTGTTATGTGAGTGAGGTCAGACACTATTGTGTGTATGGGACAGATGGTTCTCCATGTTACCGATGTTTCCCTGTCCTGCGGAGTATTGTTAAGTGAGTGAGGTCAGGACAGACACTATTGTGTGTATGGGACAGATGATTCTCCATGTTACTGATGTTTCCCTGTCCTGCGGGGTATTGTTATGTGAGTGAGGTCAGGTCAGACACTATTGTGTGTATGGGACAGATGGTTCTCCATGTTACTGATGTTTCCCTGTCCTGCGGGGTATTGTTATGTGAGTGAGGTCAGACACTATTGTGTGTATGGGACAGATGGTTCTCCATGTTACCGATGTTTTCCCTGCCCTGCGGGGTACTGTTATGTGAGTGAGGTCAGACACTATTGTGTGTATGGGCCAGATGGTTCTCCATGTTACCAATGTTTTCCCTGTCCTGCGGGGTACTGTTATGTGAGTGAGGTCAGACACTATTGTGTGTATGGGACAGATGGTTCTCCATGTTACCGATGTTTTCCCTGTCCTGCGGGGTATTGTTATGTGAGTGAGGTCAGACACTATTGTGTGTATGGGACAGATGGTTCTCCATGTTACCGATGTTTTCCCTGTCCTGCGGGGTATTGTTATGTGAGTGAGGTCAGACACTATTGTGTGTATGGGACAGATGGTTCTCCATGTTACCGATGTTTTCCCTGTCCTGCGGGGTATTGTTATGTGAGTGAGGTCAGACACTATTGTGTGTATGGGACAGATGGTTCTCCATGTTACTGATGTTTTCCCTGTCCTGCGGGGTATTGTTATGTGAGTGAGGTCAGACACTTTTGTGTGTATGGGACAGATGGTTCTCCATGTTACTGATGTATTCTCTGTCCTGCGGGGTATTGTTATGTGAGTGAGGTTAGACACTATTGTGTGTATGGGGACAGATGGTTCTCCATGTTACCGATGTTTCCCTGTCCTGCGGGGTATTGTTATGTGAGTGAGGTCAGACACTATAGTGTGTATGGGGCCGATGGTTCTCCATGTTACTGATGTTTTCCTGTCCTGCGGGGTATTGTTATGCGAGTGAGGTCAGGTCACTATTGTGTGTATGGGACAGATGGTTCTCTCTGTTACTGATGTTTCCCTGTCCTGCGGGGTATTGTTATGTGAGTGAGGTCAGACACTATTGTGTGTATAGGACAGATGGTTCTCCATGTTACTGATGTTTTCCTGTCCAGCGGGGTATTGTTATGTGAGTGAGGTCAGACACTATTGTGTGTATGGGACAGATGGTTCTCCATGTTACTGATGTTTCCCTGTCCTGCGGGGTATTGTTATGTGAGTGAGGTCAGACACTATTGGGTGTATGGGACAGATGGTTCTCCATGTTACCGATGTTTCCCTGTCCTGCGGGGTATTGTTATGTGAGTGAGGTCAGACACTATTGTGTGTATGGGGCCGATGGTTCTCCATGTTACCAATGTTTTCCTGTCCTGCGGGGTATTGTTATGTGAGTGAGATCAGACATTATTGTGTGTATGGGGACAGATGATTCTCCATGTTACCAATATTTCCCTGTCCTGCAGGGTATTGTTATGTGAGTGAGGTCAGACACTATTGTGTGTATGAGACAGATGGTTCTCCATGTTACCGATGTTTTCCCTGTCCTGCGGGGTATTGTTATGTGAGGTCAGGTCAGACACTATTGTGTGTATGGGACAGATGGTTCTCCATGTTACCGATGTTTTCCCTGTCCTGCGGGGTATTGTTATGTGAGTGAGGTCAGACACTATTGTGTGTATGGGGCCGATGGTTCTCCATGTTACCGATGTTTCCCTGTCCTGCGGCATATTGTTATGTGAGTGAGGTCAGACACTATTGTGTGTATGGGGACAGATGGTTCTCCATGTTACTGATGTTTCCCTGTCCTGCGAGGTATTATGTGAGTGAGGTCAGACACTATTGTGTGTATGGGACAGATGGTTCTCCATCTTACTGATGTTTCCCCTGTCCTGCGGGGTATTGTTATGTGAGTGAGGTCAGACACTATTGTGTGTATGAGGCCGATGGTTCTCCATGTTACTGATGTTTTCCCTGTCCTGCGGGGTATTGTTATGTGAGTGAGGACAGACACTATTGTGTGAATGGGACAGATGGTTCTCCATGTTACCGATGTTTCCCTGTCCTGCGGGGTATTGTTATGTGAGTGAGATCAGACATTATTGTGTGTATGGGGACAGATGATTCTCCATGTTACCAATATTTCCCTGTCCTGCAGGGTATTGTTATGTGAGTGAGGTCAGACACTATTGTGTGTATGAGACAGATGGTTCTCCATGTTACCGATGTTTTCCCTGTCCTGCGGGGTATTGTTATGTGAGTGAGATCAGACACTATTGTGTGTATGGGACAGATGGTTCTCCATGTTACTGATGTATTCCCTGTCCTGCGGGGTATTATGTGAGTGAGGTCAGACACTATTGTGTGTATGAGACAGATGGTTCTCCATGTTACCGATGTTTTCCCTGTCCTGCGGGGTATTGTTATGTGAGGTCAGGTCAGACACTATTGTGTGTATGGGACAGATGGTTCTCCATGTTACCGATGTTTACCTGTCCTGCGGAGTATTGTTATGTGAGTGAGGTCAGACACTATTGTGTGTATGGTGCCGATGGTTCTCCATGTTACCGATGTTTCCCTGTCCTGCGGGGTATTGTTATGTGAGTGAGGTCAGACACTATTGTGTGTATGGGACAGATGGTTCTCCATGTTACCAGTTTCCCTGTCCTGCGGGGTATTGTTATGTGAGTGAGGTCAGACACTATTGTGTGTATGGGACAGATGGTTCTCCATGTTACTGATGTTTCCCTGTCCTGCGGGGTATTGTTATGTGAGTGAGGTCAGACACTATAGTGTGTATGGGGCCGATGGTTCTCCATGTTACTGATGTTTCCCTGTCCTGCGGGGTATTGTTATGTGAGTGAGGTCAGACACTATTGTGTGTATGGGACAGATGGTTCTCCATGTTACCGATGTTTTCCCTGTCCTGCGGGGTATTGTTATGTGAGTGAGGTCAGACACTATTGTGTGTATGGGGCCGATGGTTCTCCATGTTACCGATGTTTCCCTGTCCTGCGGCATATTGTTATGTGAGTGAGGTCAGACACTATAGTGTGTATGGGGCCGATGGTTCTCCATGTTACTGATGTTTTCCCTGTCCTGCGGGGTATTATGTGAGTGAGGTCAGACACTATTGTGTGTATGGGGCCGATGGTTCTCCATGTTACTGATGTTCCCCTGTCCTGCGGGGTATTGTTATGTGAGGTCAGGTCACTATTGTGTGTATGGGATAGATGGTTCTCCATGTTACTGATGTTTCCCTGTCCTGCGGGGTATTGTTATGTGAGTGAGGTCAGATACTATTGTGTGTATGGGACAGATGGTTCTCCATCTTACTGATGTTTCCCCTGTCCTGCGAGGTATTATGTGAGTGAGGTCAGACACTATTGTGTGTATGGGACAGATGGTTCTCCATCTTACTGATGTTTCCCCTGTCCTGCGGGGTATTGTTATGTGAGTGAGGTCAGACACTATTGTGTGTATGAGGCCGATGGTTCTCCATGTTACTGATGTTTTCCCTGTCCTGCGGGGTATTGTTATGTGAGTGAGGACAGACACTATTGTGTGAATGGGACAGATGGTTCTCCATGTTACCGATGTTTCCCTGTCCTGCGGGGTATTGTTATGTGAGTGAGATCAGACATTATTGTGTGTATGGGGACAGATGATTCTCCATGTTACCAATATTTCCCTGTCCTGCGGGGTATTGTTATGTGAGTGAGATCAGACACTATTGTGTGTATGGGACAGATGGTTCTCCATGTTACTGATGTTTTCCCTGTCCTGCGGGGTATTATGTGAGTGAGGTCAGACACTATTGTGTGTATGGGACAGATGGTTCTCCATGTTACTGATGTTTCCCTGTCCTGCGGTGTATTGTTATGTGAGTGAGGTCAGGTCAGACACTATAGTGTGTTTGGGACTGATGGTTCTCCATGTTACCGATGTTTCCCTGTCCTGCGGGGTATTGTTATGTGAGTGAGGTCAGATACTATTGTGTGTATGGGACAGATGGTTCTCCATGTTACTGATGTTTCCCTGTCCTGCGTGGTATTATTATATAAGTGAGGTCAGACACTATTGTGTATATGGGACAGATGGTTCTCAATGTTACCGATGTTTCTGTCCTGCGGGGTATTGTTATGTGAGGTCAGACACTATTGTGTGTATGGGGACAGATGGTTCTCCATGTTACCGATGTATTCCCTGTCCTGCGGGGTATTGTTATGTGAGTGAGGTCAGACACTATTGTGTGTATGGGATAGATGGTTCTCCATGTTACCGATGTATTCCCTGTCCTGCGGGGTATTGTTATGTGAGTGAGATCTGACACTATTGTGTGTATGGGACAGATGGTTCTCCATGTTACTGATGTTTTCCCTGTCCTGCGGGGTATTATGTGAGTGAGGTCAGACACTATTGTGTGTATATGGGGCCGATGGTTCTCCATGTTACTGATGTTTCCCTGTCCTGCGGGGTATTGTTATGTGAGTGAGGTCAGACACTATTATGTATATGGGGACAGATGGTTCTCCATGTTACCGATGTTTCCCTGTCCTGCGGGGTATTGTTAAGTGAGTGAGGTCAGGACAGACACTATTGTGTGTATGGGACAGATGATTCTCCATGTTACTGATGTTTCCCTGTCCTGCGGGGTATTGTTATGTGAGTGAGGTCAGGTCAGACACTATTGTGTGTATGGGACAGATGGTTCTCCATGTTACTGATGTTTCCCTGTCCTGCGTGGTATTGTTATGTGAGTGAGGTCAGACACTATTGTGTGTATGGGACAGATGGTTCTCCATGTTACTGATGTTTTCCCTGTCCTGCGGGGTATTGTTATGTGAGTGAGGTCAGGTCACTATTGTGTGTATGGGACAGATGGTTCTCCATGTTACTGATGTTTTCACTGTCCTGCGGGGTATTGTTATGTGAGTGAGGTCAGACACTATTGTGTGTATGGGACAGATGGTTCTCCATGTTACCGATGTTTTCCCTGTCCTGCGGGGTATTGTTATGTGAGTGAGGTCAGACACTATTGTGTGTATGGGACAGATGGTTCTCCATGTTACTGATGTTTTCCTGTCCTGCGGGGTATTGTTATGTGAGTGAGGTCAGACACTATTGTGTGTATGGGACAGATGGTTCTCCATGTTACCGATGTTTTCCCTGTCCTGCGGGGTATTGTTATGTGAGTGAGGTCAGACACTATTGTGTGTATGGGACAGATGGTTCTCCATGTTACTGATGTTTTCCTGTCCTGCGGGGTATTGTTATGTGAGTGAGGTCAGACACTATTGTGTGTATGGGACCGATGGTTCTCCATGTTACTGATGTTTCCCTGTCCTGCGGTGTATTGTTATGTGAGTGAGGTCAGGTCAGACACTATAGTGTGTTTGGGACTGATGGTTCTCCATGTTACCGATGTTTCCCTGTCCTGCGGGGTATTGTTATGTGAGTGAGGTCAGATACTATTGTGTGTATGGGACAGATGGTTCTCCATGTTACTGATGTTTCCCTGTCCTGCGTGGTATTATTATATAAGTGAGGTCAGACACTATTGTGTATATGGGACAGATGGTTCTCAATGTTACCGATGTTTCTGTCCTGCGGGGTATTGTTATGTGAGGTCAGACACTATTGTGTGTATGGGGACAGATGGTTCTCCATGTTACCGATGTATTCCCTGTCCTGCGGGGTATTGTTATGTGAGTGAGGTCAGACACTATTGTGTGTATGGGATAGATGGTTCTCCATGTTACCGATGTATTCCCTGTCCTGCGGGGTATTGTTATGTGAGTGAGATCTGACACTATTGTGTGTATGGGACAGATGGTTCTCCATGTTACTGATGTTTTCCCTGTCCTGCGGGGTATTATGTGAGTGAGGTCAGACACTATTGTGTGTATATGGGGCCGATGGTTCTCCATGTTACTGATGTTTCCCTGTCCTGCGGGGTATTGTTATGTGAGTGAGGTCAGACACTATTATGTATATGGGGACAGATGGTTCTCCATGTTACCGATGTTTCCCTGTCCTGCGGGGTATTGTTAAGTGAGTGAAGTCAGGACAGACACTATTGTGTGTATGGGACAGATGATTCTCCATGTTACTGATGTTTCCCTGTCCTGCGGGGTATTGTTATGTGAGTGAGGTCAGGTCAGACACTATTGTGTGTATGGGACAGATGGTTCTCCATGTTACTGATGTTTCCCTGTCCTGCGGGGTATTGTTATGTGAGTGAGGTCAGACACTATTGTGTGTATAGGACAGATGGTTCTCCATGTTACCGATGTTTCCCTGTCCTGCGGGGTATTGTTATGTGAGTGAGGTCAGGTCAGACACTATTGTGTGTATGGGACAGATGGTTCTCCATGTTACTGATGTTTTCCCTGTCCTGCGGGGTATTGTTATATGAGTGAGATCAGACACTATTGTGTGTATGGGACAGATGGTTCTCCATGTTACCGATGTTTCCCTGTCCTGCGGGGAATTGTTATGTGTGTGAGGTCAGACACTATTGTGTGTATGGGCCAGATGGTTCTCCATGTTACTGATATTTCCCTGTCCTGCGGGGTATTGTTATGCGAGTCAGGTCAGACACTATTGTGTGTATGGGACAGATGGCTCTCCATGTTACCGATGTTTCCCTGTCCTGCGGGGTATTGTTATGTGAGTGAGGTCAGACACTATTGTGTGTATAGGACAGATGGTTCTCCATGTTACCGATGTTTTCCCTGTCCTGCGGGGTATTGTTATGTGAGTGAGGTCAGACACTATTGTGTGTATGGGACAGATGGTTCTCCATGTTGCCGATGTTTCCCTGTCCTGCGGGGTATTGTTAAGTGAGTGAGGTCAGGACAGACACTATTGTGTGTATGGGACAGATGATTCTCCATGTTACTGATGTTTCCCTGTCCTGCGGGGTATTGTTATGTGAGTGAGGTCAGGTCAGACACTATTGTGTGTATGGGACAGATGGTTCTCCATGTTACTGATGTATTCTCTGTCCTGCGGGGTATTGTTATGTGAGTGAGGTCAGGTCTCTATTGTGTGTATGGGACAGATGGTTTTCCCTGTCCTGCGGGGTATTGTTATGTGAGTGAGGTCAGACACTATTGTGTGTATGGGACAGATGGTTCTCCATGTTACTGATGTTTTCCCTGTCCTGCGGGGTATTGTTATGTGAGTGAGGTCAGACACTATTGTGTGTATAGGACAGATGGTTCTCCATGTTACTGATGTATTCTCTGTCCTGCGGGGTATTGTTATGTGAGTGAGGTCAGGTCACTATTGTGTGTATGGGACAGATGGTTCTCCATGTTACTGATGTTTCCCTGTCCTGCGGGGTATTGTTATGTGAGTGAGGTCAGACACTATTGTGTGTATGGGACAGATGGTTCCCCATGTTACTGATGTTTCCCTGTCCTGCGGGGTATTGTTATGTGAGTGAGGTCAGACACTATTGTGTGTATGGGGCCGATGGTTCTCCATGTTACCAATGTTTTCCTGTCCTGCGGGGTATTGTTATGTGAGTGAGATCAGACATTATTGTGTGTATGGGGACAGATGATTCTCCATGTTACTAATATTTCCCTGTCCTGCAGGGTATTATGTGAGTGAGGTCAGACACTATTGTGTGTATGAGACAGATGGTTCTCCATGTTACCGATGTTTTTCCTGTCCTGCGGGGCATTGTTATGTGAGTGAGGTCAGGTCAGACACTATTGTGTGTATGGGACAGATGGTTCTCCATGTTACTGATGTTTTCCTGTCCTGCGGGGTATTGTTATGCGAGGTCAGGTCACTATTGTGTGTATGGGACAGATGGTTCTCCATTTTACTGATGTTTTCCCTGTCCTGCGGGGTATTGTTATGTGAGTGAGGTCAGACACTATTGTGTGTATGGGGACAGATGGTTCTCCATGTTACCGATGTTTTCCCTGTCCTGCGGGGTACTGTTATGTGAGTGATGTCAGACACTATTGTGTGTATGGGGACAGATGGTTCTCCATGTTACTGATGTTTCCCTGACCTGCGGGGTATTGTTATGTGAGTGATGTCAGACACTATTGTGTGTATGGGACAGATGGTTCTCCATGTTACTGATGTTTCCCTGTCCTGCGGGGTATTGTTATGTGAGTGAGGTCAGACACTATTGTGTGTATAGGACAGATGGTTCTCCATGTTACCGATGTTTCCCTGTCCTGAGGGGTATTGTTATGTGAGGTCAGACACTATTGTGTGTATGGGACAGATGGTTCTCCATGTTACCAATGTTTTCCCTATCCTGTGGGTTATTGTTATGTGAGGTCAGACACTATTGTGTGTATGGGGACAGATGGTTCTCCATGTTACTGATGTTTCCCTGTCCTGCGGGGTATTATTATGTGAGTGAGGTCAGACACTATTGTGTGTATGGGGACAGATGGTTCTCCATGTTACTGATGTTTCCCTGTCCTGCGGGGTATTGTTATGTGAGTGAGGTCAGACACTATTGTGTGTATAGGACAGATGGTTCTCCATGTTACCGATTTTTTCTCTGTCCTGCGGGGTATTGCGATGTCAGTAAAGGGAAATGGGCGACATGAGTGATCTGGGGCATCTGGTTATTGTGGCGCGGATGCATGGCGTTTGGGGTCAGTAACATATCACAGCAGCCAGGTGCGTGCGTGATCAGACCTGCCTTCATTGCGGAATCAGGGACCTGTGTTAGTAAATGCAGCCGGTAATTCTGGATTTCCAACAAAAGTGATATAAAGAATCGCCAATGGGGGGGTGTCATATATATATATATATATATATATAAAAACAAAGACAATAATATATAAGTATATGATTTATTAATTACAAAAACATTTAGGTGTTACTGAGCGCACAATGAAATATAATATACAATAACAATTGATAAGGACTAAATATCTAACAGATATCACTACAGACAGCAACTGCGAGACAGACCAATGTCACTGTCACCCTGACACTGTATCACCTTGTACAATGTGTTACTAACCCAGAGTGTTATAGGGTCCAATTCAGTAATAATATTGTTATATGTACAATCACACACAATGTCACCTTGTATAGAGATGGCGATAAGCTTCTACTCACTGACTAATGTAATCATACACATGTACATGTAACACAATGTATAGTCCTCCTAGTGCCGTGTCCTAGGTCTGTATGTCACCCAACAGTGGTAGAATGATGAGCTGTAACACTATAACCACACACTAGTGCTGTGTCCTAGGTCTGTATGTCACCCAGCAGTGGTAGAATGATGAGCTGTAACACTATAACCACACACTAGTGCTGTGTCCTAGGTCTGTATATCACCCAGCAGTGGTAGAATGATGAGATGTAACACTGTAACCACACACTAGTGCCGTGTCCTAGGTCTGTGTGTCACCCAGCAGTGGTAGAATGATGAGCTGTAACACTATAACCACACACTAGTGCTGTGTCCTAGGTCTGCATGTCACCCAGCAGTGGTAGGATGATGAGCTGTAACACTATAACCACACACTAGTGCTGTGTCCTAGGTCTGCATGTCACCCAGCAGTGGTAGAATGATGAGCTGTAACACTATAACCACACACTAGTGCTGTGTCCTAGGTCTGCATGTCACCCAGCAGTGGTAGGATGATGAGCTGTAACACTATAACCACACACTAGTGCCGTGTCCTAGGTCTGTATGTCACCCAGCAGTGGTAGGATGAGCTGTAACACTATAACCACACACTAGTGCCGTGTCCTAGGTCTGTATGTCACCCAGCAGTGGTAGAATGATGAGCTGTAACACTATAACCACACACTAGTGCTGTGTCCTACGTCTGTATGTCACCCAGCAGTGGTAGAATGATGAGCTGTAACACTATAACCACACACTAGTGCTGTGTCCTAGGTCTGTATGTCACCCAGCAGTGGTAGGATGATGAGCTGTAACACTATAACCACACACTAGTGCCGTGTCCTAGGTCTGTATGTCACCCAGCAGTGGTAGAATGATGTGCTGTAACACTATAACCACACACTAGTGCTGTGTCCTAGGTCTGTATGTCACCCAGCAGTGGTAGAATGATGTGCTGTAACACTATAACCACACTAGTGCTGTGTCCTAGGTCTGTATGTCACCCAGCAGCGGTAGAATGATGACCTGTAACATCACAGTATAACCACACTAATTACTAGGGTAAAACTTCCCACACTTAGGGCATGTAACAAAAGGTGGTTTCTGTATAAAATGCTTCCTACACTCAGAACTAGGAATGGATATCAGAAATCGATGGGTACCAACCATCAATATTCCCGATCCGATTGAAGTACTCTTTCCATCGATGAGAGGGGTTTGCGACAGTATGAATTAAGTGGAAAATAACATAAAGTGGTGTCTTTGGTGCCTATTGCTGTGGTGTTTTTTTCTACGCATGGTTTAACCACCAATGGTTATACGATCGCATGGTTATGATGTGATAGCAGCAATCATATCACATGATTGATGTCAGATGCCCGGCAATCATTCGACACCAAGCTCCTCATGTCCATCCCTATTCAGAACATGGAAATGGCCTGTCATTTGTGTGACTTCTCACATGTCTAACAAGAGCTGATTTCCTTTTAAAACATTTCCCACACTCAGAACATGGAAATGGCTTCTCACCTGTGTGACTTATCTGATGTGTAACAAGAGATGATTTATATGTAAAACATTTCCCACACTCAGAACATGGAAATGGCTTCTCACCTGTGTGACTTATCTCATGTCTAACAAGATGTGATTTCTTTGTAAAACATTTCCCACACTCAGAACATGGAAATGGCATCTCTCCTGTGTGACTTTTCTTGTGTCTAACAAGAACTGATTTCTCTGTAAAACATTTCCCACACTCAGAACATGGAAATGGCTTCTCATCTGTGTGACTTATCTGATGTGTAACACAATATGATTTCTTTGTAAAACATTTCCCACACTCAGGGCATGGAAATGGTCTCTCACCTGTGTGACTTCTCTCATGTGTAACAAGCTCTGAATTCCATTTAAAACATTTCCCACACTCAGAGCATTGAAATGGTCTCTCACCTGTGTGAGTTCTCTGATGTGTAACAAGATGTGATTTGCATTTAAAACATTTCCCACACTCAGAACATGGAAATGGTTTCTCACCTGTGTGACTTATCTGATGTGTAACAAGATGTGATTTCTTATTAAAACATTTCTCACACTCAGAACATGGAAATGGTTTCTCACCTGTGTGACCTCTCTGATGTATAACAAGCTGTGATTTCTTTGTAAAGCATTTCTCACACTCAGAGCATGGAAATGGTTTCTCACCTGTGTGACTTCTGTCATGCATAACAAGATGTGATTTCTGTGTAAAACATTTCCCACACTCAGAACATGGAAATGGTTTCTCACCTGTGTGACTTCTCTCATGTGTAACAAGCAGTGATTTATATGTAAAACATTTCCCACACACAGAACATGGAAATGGTTTCGCACCTGTGTGACTTCTCTGATGTATAACAAGATATGATTTCTGTGTAAAACATTTCCCACACTCAGAACATGGAAATGGTTTGTCACCTGTGTGACTTCTCTCATGTGTAACAAGATTTGATTTCTTTGTAAAACATTTCCCACACTCAGAACATGGAAATGGTTTCTCACCTGTGTGACTTCTCTCATGTATAACAAGCTGTGATTTATGTGTAAAACATTTCCCACACTCAGAACATGGAAATGGTTTCTCACCTGTGTGACTTCTCTCATGTGTAACAAGCTGTGATTTCCTTGTAAAACATTTCCCACACTCAGAACATGGAAATGGTTTCTCACCTGTGTGACTTCTCACATGTATAACGAGATGTGATTTCCTTTTAAAACATTTCTCACACTCAGAACATGGAAATGGCCTCTCACCTATGTGACTTCTCTTGTGTCTAACAAGAGCTGAGCTGGACGTAAAACATTTCCCACACTCAGAAGTAACAGTATCACCGCTATGATCTGTACTATGTGCAGCAATATGTGAGTTACCAGAAGTACATTCCTCAAGAATAGAGGGATCAGATGATATATCTGCACTAAGTAGAGCTGGATGTATATTTGGGGTAATGCGGTTTTCTTCCGGAGATCCTTGTGTGGGGTTATCTTTTAATTTAAAATCTGGATACGAAACAAGATGCCCCTCCGAGGTCTTCCTGGTATTGTGTCCATCTGGTAGAAATAAAATAGTTATCCAAGTATCCCACAGCAAAGACGTCATTAACCATTATTTATCTCACCCCTATTCCCATAGATTTGTGCTTAGTACATCTTGCAGAACACTTTGGGCTGGTACCGGTCACGCTCATACACATAATATAGGAGAAGAAAGGAAACAAGGAGTTTGCCATATTAGAGCAATAAGACTTACTAAATGGAGCAGACCCCTAGGACTCTAGGTCTTTTTACTAGCCCAGGAGCCGGCCAGCCCTACATAATGCCCAAGGGGGAACTTTCATCCGGTTCCCAGGTTATAGGCAAAGGGTGATAGGTCTATCCCTCACCTCAGCATTTAGGCTATACGTCTTTATGAGGCCGCCATTTCTATTTACACAAGATAAATAGGCAGAAATAATTCCTCAGTGCTAATAAAAACATGTACAAAATACTAATGGATTATGGATGTATAATTATCTATCTGTATCTATATATATACAGTATATCTGTCTTACAAGTCGCCCTGAGTGCTGCCGCAGATGCTATATATTTATTCCTTTCCTGACTGGGAAAGGTAATGGTAGGGCACCGGGGGCAGTACCGGACGGCAATCGTGTATGTGTACCGGCATTACCGAGTATTATACATATGGTAGGGCAGTAAGAAATCAGGAAACACCATGTTGTCTGCAAATTAATAATATCAATTTAATAAGGATAAACAACAAATATATATATAAAAAATTGATTGAAGACAATAAGAACTTCTAGCTGATATAAGCCCTTAACATACAATATAAAAGCATATACTGGTATCATCGCATCATACGTCCCTTATAGGATCCAATATAGTGTTACATTGTGTAATATGCAGTCACAAAACTGGGGGAAAACACTTGTGGGACTACAAGTCCCAAACCGGACAGTCGGATGAATAACTGGGAGTAGTTTGATGTAATTAGCAGATGCTTTGGCTTATAGAGTATGTCCCAGGTCAGACAGGCAGCAGATTAGCCACCCAGGGGCTGGACATCCTTGTGCCACACAGAACCACTGCGTTCCTCTCCCTGACAGACATCGGGGGAAAGTGTTGTCACCGTGCGGATCAGGGTAAGCAACTGGGGGGATTTGTAGCTGGATCACACTAGATGTATGTGATTGCAGGGTCCAGCCAAAAGCCCCTCTGATTAGTGTCACCCCCTATATAGACACTTTATCAAAGAGAATCTCTTTAAAATATTCAAAACAAATACAAAAAATGTTACAGGTCAGTTTCACCGAACATCTCATCAGGGGGAGAACAAGCCAGGTCCAGGCAAGAGGAGAAGGAGAAAAGACAAGGGGGGGCCAATAAAACAGCGGATACTAAGTGTTAAGTTTAAAATAAAATACTTCTGTATTGCGTATAAAATAATTATGAAGTGAATTTATGTGAATGCATTAAACTGTCTTCAGCTGATTATTGCAGTGACCACAAAAGCTTTGGAATGGGTCAACCAAATACTAAGAAGCGATTTCATTCCTGTATTGGACTATGAGTTATAAGGTCACGTTGGAATTATGAGTAATGGAGATGATAATAGAAACTTATCCTGAAACTTTATTGATTATGGAACACTGGTGAAAAGGACTAAATGATCATGGCACCCGCAATCAAGATGAACGATGGACTTGTTGATTAGAGACTGTGATGAACTATAAGGAACCACTTTATACCCCTTAAAGTGAAGACTCTGCATTCTCCTAGTCACGTATACCAGTAACATTCCCCTGGACTTGCGTTATTTGCCCACTCCCCTGAACACCCCTCACAATCTCATCACCTCCTTGTCACTCCCCCTGATAACGGATTAACAAATCATGTTTCTGTAATATGATGTATTGCAATGTAATTATGTACACCCGTTTCATTAATCAGTGCATAAAATGTATTGTAACCTAATAAAATATAGGATATCTCACTGATAACTCAATGTGCATGGTCCACGTCAGTGCGCACAATCTGGTGACTGGTCCAGCTGAATAAATCTACCTTTGTTTCACTACAAGCTGTCTTGATGAAGAATTGATTTTATCAAGTGGAGGCTCGTCCTCATCTCCTCCAGGATCGCTCGCCATATCGTTTCTGACTCTTCTTGTCGACAGAAGGGGTGGACCCTGCCCGGGCATTAAGGTAATATATTTTCATATATTCAACTTTTTACAATTTTTGGGTCTTCTGTTTCTGTCGACTGGGAGACTCTTGATGTGTCTATCCTTCCTGGCAAGGAAAAATGAACTCGGTTTGGGTGAGTGCTTGTACTGCAACAAATGTATGGAATACATAAATGCCATACATCTCGCTTAGCTTAATGCCTCTTTAAACTACACTTCACTTTTATAAGTTACTGTTCAGTACCTAGGGTCACGAGAGTGTCTTGGTTTGCTCTATCTCTGATAAAACTAACCAGGGAGAGAGCCTTCACTGCTCTGGCTGTGAGGATATGTGCGTGACAGTATTGCTTCACTCAGGCTTTTATGTTTTATGGTATAAGGCTACAAAAGGCTGGATTTGTGTTGTAATTCCAGTTAAGATAGTATTGCATATACGATTGCGGTATTTAAAGACTTGTAGATTATAAAATCTGCGGACGCGCAGATATAGATCCTCCCTGCTAGATTCGCTGAGAGGGGCAAGCAGGAGAGGGGTGTCATATATATATATATATATATTAATAATCTGATAGCGGCCGGCTGAGGCAAACAGATATATTATTGTTTTGGTGTCAAGTGTGACAATGGGGAATGGAGGTTCAAACCGTCCGGAAGGGAAGGCGGTTAGTTGTATGCTTGCTAAATACGGTGACGATTGTGTGAAAAATGTGCATGCATGGCGCGCCATCACCAGGAGCTGTGAACACCCTTTCCCTGAGATAGGCAGTTTTGATCCATTGGTCATAAAATGCCTAGAGAATCAAAAAAAGACACTGTTTAAACCTAAAACTCAGGTAAAACATATGCAATTGATACAAATATGGAAACAAGAGTTAGGAAGATGGAAGGTAATAATAACCAAGAACCTGACCATCCACCTCCCTATAATGACTCTCCCCCTGAGCCAACCTATACAGACAGCCAGTAATACCTTATACCCCGTACTACATGGCAGTGGGGTAGGTGACAGTCAGGTACAGGAGGATGATTTTGATTGTATACAGGAAGAAGCTTTGTTGCACCAGCTTGCCGCTGACATTCAGCGACAATGGGCAACAACGATAAGTGGTGCCAGTGCCCCAGAACCAGACAGTGGTACAGAAAGACCATACGAGACTGCTCTCGCCCGCACGCCTACAAATTTGCAAACAACTCAAACCCAACATGACGAATACCCTGAAACAACCCCTAGGACAATTACAATGTATACCCCCTATGGTGCGGCTAAAACCACAGACTTGACACTACGACGATGTTCTTCAATTTCTTTCCCTAGTCTGACTTGGTTTGCCTCCCCGACATTTACTCCTCCTGAGGGACAGAGAAAACCCAAATTAACAACCTCCACATACACAGGGTTTTCTCCGCAGCAGCTACGAACGTCCATGAGAAATGCACCAAGCTTAGATTATAAAGTTTTAAATGACTCAGGGCAAGTTATATATAAAAAGACGCGGGAGGGAGGAACCAAAGTATATTCTGCCGAAGCCAATACAAATACACCCTAGTTATGGGAAACTTGGGTAAGGGAAAAGAGCCAGACTCTTTTTATCCTATGCGTACGATGATCATTCCTGGTAGACCCGCTGTTATAGATGCCCAAGGGCAGCAAACATCACCAGCAACTCCCCCTACAGAGCTTGAGGTCTATCACCCTTCACTAAGACAGATCTGAAGGAAATTGCGGCTGCGTTCCCATATACTAGGAAAGACGTCACTTTAACTTGTGATTTTATCTCTAGAGAACATAGAATCCATCAGTTTACAGCTAAAGATTTAATCCAAGTAATAAATGTTTGCTTTGCAGAGGATGATGCAAATAAAATATTAGCAGATATAGCATTGGGAGAGGGCCCGGTAGAGAAAGAACAGGTTAATCTGGCTGTAGCCAAATTTATACAACACCTTAGACTTAAGTACCCCCCCCCCCCCCCCGTGCCACAGTGGGGCAAACTTTTCTCTGTCTCTCAGAAGACAAATGAAACTTTCTCAGAATATTTTGACCGTTTCAAAATAGAAGTTCCTCGGTGCAATCAAGGCCGATGATGCAGCAGAAAACCGCGCATTGTTGGTTTCCTGTTTCATGATGGGACTCAACCCGAAGCTTAAACAACTAGTGTCTAGTACCAAATTAGGATGGAGGGATGCAGCCCTGCAGGATGTGGTGGGTGAAGCCCGGGGACATGAGCGGAATTTAGTTAAGCCCGCTAGTGCACTCGTAGTTGAGCCCGTAACCCAAACCCAGTTTAAACCAACGCAGTTTAAATCTTCACGAAATCTTCAAAATAGGCTTCAAAGGGAGCCCAATTTCCCAGCTCGGCCGAAGTCAGCTGAGAGGTGGGCAAAACCCACTCGTCAGGGAGACAGGCCGCAACAAATAATCTGCTTTACTTTTGGCGTGCCTGGTCATATCTCCAGAAACTGTCCACAATCACATAAAAATAGTAGAGATAATGTTCCCCGCGCCTTTCAACCACCCAGAACCCAAGACAGAGCCCAAGTCAGTAGTCTAAACCCATCTGGCCCAAATCAAAACAACCAAAGTTCCCCATTGAGTGCCAATAGCCGCTCTTGGGCCACGGATAGAGGAAGACAGTGGGACCAACAATACTGATGGTCCGGCAATCCTGCGTCCGCCGTTTGTAGTGTAGTGCCTCTGAACATGAATGAACCTACAGTGACTCTAAAAGTAAATGATGTCTCTGTGGAATTCTTGGTGGACTCAGGAGCCTCTCAGTCAGTCATGCGCACGGCACTACCCACCCAATCACTAACTGGACACAGTGTTGCAGCAGTGGGGGTATCTGGCCAAGTCCAGCAATTCCCGGTTCTATCACAAAGCCGGGTACAGATAGGACCCCTGCAAGATACACATGCTTTCCTACTAGCATCAAATGCCCCCCAAAATTTACTAGGTAGGGATCTACTATGTAAAATGAATGGCATAATATATTGTACACCGGACGGTGTGTTCCTAGATGTACCTGATTCACATGCATCTGTTGTTCAGGCATCTCTGGATGTACCTGTACCTATCCTTACATTTCAGTCAATGCCAAATGTTCAGCGTGACTTGTCCCCTGAGCACGAGGCAGTATTACAATGTGTGCCCCCAGCCCTATGGGCAATTCACAAGGATGAAGTAGGTTTATTACAGGATGTTACCCCTGTTGTGGTAACACTACTTCCAGGAAGGAAAGCCCCGCGCATTGTCCAATATCCACTAAAGCCTGAGGTTGAAGAAGGAGTGTTTCCCACCATCTCCTCTCTTCTCCAGCAAGGGGTCCTGGTTCGCTGTTCAAGCCCCGCCAATACCCCGATTTTCCCGATAAGGAAGCCAGGACCCTTTAAATCTTACCGCATTGTACAGGACCTCCGGGCACTAAATGCAGTAGTACAAACATGCCACCCTGTTGTACCCAATCCTGCTACCATACTGAGCCAAATACCCAGTACTGCTGCATATTTCACAGTCATAGATTTATGCTCAGCTTTTTTCTCCGTACCCCTGCATCCAGATTGTCAGTACCTTTTTGCTTTCACATATCGAGGGCTGCAATATACCTGGACCAGACTGAGTCAAGGATATGTTGATTCCCCCAGTCATTTCATTCAAGCGCTCCATGATAAGCTGCAACATTGGATGTCAACATATGATTCTGTGCTGATTCAGTATGTTGATGATTTATTGCTTTGTTCCCCATCGCTGCACGCCTCACTACAGGATTCGTTATCTCTCCTCACATTCCTAGCCAGCATAGGACTTAAAGCGAGTAAAACTAAGCTACAACTCTCGCAGGAACGGGTACAATACCTGGGTCACTGCTTGTCACAAGGATTCAGGCATCTGTTACCTACGCGCACAGCAGCTATAACGGCAATGACTATGCCTCGGACGCAAAAGCAAGTCCGTACGTTTCTAGGGATGACCACTTTTTGCCGTCAATTCATACCTGGATATGCTGCCATATCTCTGCCACTACAGGAACTAATCTCCATCACAAAGCCAGACCCAGTCATACATAATCAGCAAACAGAACAAGCTTTTGATTTACTCAAGGCTGTCCTGATAACCGCTCCAGCTTTAGGACTGCCTTGTTATACTAAACCATTCTTTCTTTTTTGTACCGAATTATCAGGATGCGCAGCTGGAGTTTTAACACAAAAGCATGGTGATTGGCATCGGCCTTTAGGGTATTATAGTGCACAGCTTGATACCGTCGCCAGAGGCCTAACCTCAATGTTTGCGTGCGGTAGCTGCAGCAGCTCTGCTGGTGGAAAAAACGGCTGATATAGTTCTGGGACATCGCTTGTATCTTAATGTCCCACATGCAGTATCAGCATTATTGAAAGGGTCAGCTACCAAGCACATCACAGCATCAAGGTTGACCAAATGGGAACTGGCTCTACTCATGCCTCCTAACCTGGTATTACAACGATGTACTACACTTAACCCTGCTACATTTCTCCCAGGTGTGACTGGACAGTCACAAGGGGTGGAAGGTAAGGGAAATGTCCTAAATGTTGATGATCATGACTGTCAAACACTAACACAACATCTTTGTGCCCCAAGGCCTGACATCAGAGACACAGCCATAGCAAATGCTGAACTAACCTTTTATGTTGATGGTAGTTGCCACAGGCAGAATGAGAAAGGAATGCTTACTTCGGGATATGCCATCATGAGTGACACTGATACAATTGAGGCTCATATGCTCTCCCTCCACCACATTCAGCACAAAGGGCAGAACTTATTGTGCTAGGAAGAGCATGCCAATTGGCAAAGGATAAAACTGTAAATATTTATACAGACTCACAATACGCCTATGGTGTGGTACAGGATTACGGGGCCATTTGGAAATTAAGGAACTTTTTTACTTCTAATGGGACTCCTATATCCCATGCGAAAATGGTCAAATATCTAATGGAGGTAGTATTGCTTCCAAAGGAGGTGGCCGTGATAAAATGTTAAGCACACACTAGTCACCAAGACCCAGTTTCTTTGGGGAATGCAAGGGCAGACGCCGCCGCAAAGAAAGCGGCTATGGAAGCGGCTCACACTGATCAAATACATGTGGTCCCACAGTTAGAACCAATTGTGTCATTGCATATGTTCCAACCTGTCACATATGAGAAATGAACATGTCTATATGAGTCTTGTTCACAGAAGGAAATTTCCTCGTGGAAGGCCAAGGGATGTGAGACAGACGACCTGGAAGTTTGGAGAGACAAATTGGGAAGGCCAGTTGCACCTAAATCACTGTTGCCTGGCTTGGCTGATGGGCTTACGCATGTTGGAAAGGAGGGCATGGCGAGGACGGTCAAATTATACTGGTGTGCTCCAGGGTTCTCCTCATATGCAGGTAAGAGAGTACAGTCCTGCCTTACCTGTTTGCGGAAAAACCCAGGCAAAACGGTACCAACCCCAGTTATGCACATCCCGCCTACATGAGGACCTTTCCAAGCAATACAGATTGATTTCATACAACTTCCACCCTGTAGGAACTTTAAGTATGTTTTGGTAACTTGTGATATCTTCTCTGGGTGGGTTGAAGCTTTTCCAGCCGTAGCATGTACAGATAGTTTCACAGCAAAGAAAATAGTACAAGAATTTGGATCCAGATACGGTATACCAAATATTATCGAATCAGATCAGGGTACACACTTCACAGGACAGGTGTTTCAGGAGATGTGTCGACTTATGGGAATAGAGTCGAAGTTACATTGTATTTATCGACCTCAATCTTCTGGAAAAGTTGAACGAGCTAACTTTAGTATAAAGAGTAAGTTGTCAAAGGTCACCGCAGAGACAGGGATGGTGTGGGTGGATGCGCTACCCATAGTCTTGCACAGCATGAGGGTAACTCCTAAACCTCCTCTAAATCTCTCTCCTTATGAGATCTTGTTTGGCCGTTGCCCAAACTTAATGCTAGGCCCAGAAGAGAGTCATGCCACTCTACATGACTTGACTACCGAGTATGTTCTTACCATGCAGAAGCAGTTGAGATTAATACACAAGGGTGTGATAAGCTAGCCAGCCATCCAATAATGCTGAATTGAATTGTCATACTGTCAAACCAGGAGAATTTGTAATGGTGCGCAATTTTTTACATTCAGGTTCCCTTGTAGACCGCTGGGAAGGACCCTACCAGGTGTTGCTGACTACTTCAACTGCTGTCAAGGTCGCAGAAAAGCCTACCTGGATTCATGCTTCACACTGCAAGAGGGTAACCGGATCTGTACCCGTCAGCTCTCTAACAGATGAAGCTAACGAGGAGGCTGACCTGACCCCAGCTCTGGAAGGGCTGTTCCAAGGAAAGTAAGCCTGGTCATGACTAGGATAGACAGGATGGAGAATGAGAGGGCCTGGCATACAGGTTTTCTCCGTCCCAAGAGTAAGAAAGGGAAATGTGATTGGCGCTTTACAGAATTGGTGGTACTTGCTGCCTGTTTAGTTATAGCCATGTGGATGGCAGGAATCCTTAAGTATTACATCCTTATTAGGATGATGGGAATTGGTGGAGTGCTGGAAACCCCTAGTGTGGCGATAAGCAGGGTGGTGCAGCATCCGAGAAAGGAACCAGAGTCTCCAGTGACCTTTGGCCCTTATCTACCCACCAAAATATCAGGTGAAGTAAGGAGGAAGAGAGAGGCCAGAGAGCAGGGCCCTCAGGAAAGATGCCAAGGATTGCCTAAAATTTCCTACTGTATATGTAAATATTGTGGCCCAAATCCTGAGTTGCGATGTATAAGGTGGTGTACGGAAGAGACACCTGTATCGGGAAGGATGACACGAGAAGCCTCCCCCATGGAAAGTAAAGATTGTTACAAAATGACAAATGTATTCAGGTGTATATGTAGAAATTGTGGTAGAATTCCTGCAAATGAATGTATTATATGGTGTTATGAAATGGATGGAGAAGGAGTACTTTATACCAGCACCGAAAGTCGGGTAAAACGGGTGGCCACCCACAATGATGCAGATTTAGAATATCCGGTCGAGAGTTATAATCCAATTGCTAGGGCCAGTGCATATGGGAAAAATACGTTTGTTGGATTAGCCACTACGGCTGCTGACAGTGATTCCTTTTGTGTAGCCCCTCCTATGCATGTTGGAGCAGCTTATAAGACTTGTTTCAACTGTATCCCCATATCAGTGAAAGAATTAAATGACATAAGCCTATTGGATGATAAGAATCTTACGTTTAAAGCTATAACCTTTGATTTGATAGGAACAACGCATCCCCAAGAAAATGCACGAAGGTTCCATCTCACAAAATCGAATTACAGCCCAGTATATTTGAAAAACACTGTTGGAATATTACGGGTAAAACTAGGATACCACTAGCTCTAGGGAATACAGAAAATTGCATACTGATTGTTGAAGCCAGCTACATATCTTCAGACCTGTATACGCCAAAAGGTATATTCTTTGTATGTGGCGATATAGCATACTCTTACCTTCCTGCAATGCTACTGGTATATGTTATTTGGGTAGGCTGACTTTTGTAGCTGCTCACTCTAATATTACATAGTCTGATATTTTTTTTTAGGGACAAGAGATCTCTGTCCCCTAGTTGCAGATCTGATTCAGCTTTATTGTCACCATCTCAATATATAGCTTAGCCGCCTCTCTGGTAGGAGTCCCAGGCCTTAGCCTGTACAATACCCGAGTAATCAACAGTATTGCCTGTGGGCTAGCCAAAACCATAAACGCCACTAGTACTGCTATAGGCTATATAAATGAAGAACTAAGGGAAGTTAGAGAAGGAATGCTACAAAATAGAGTGGCTATTGATTACTTATTACTGTAGACCGGGAGTGGCTGTAAGCAATTTAAGGGATTGTGTTGTTTTAATTTCTCTGATAATTACAACCCAACAGAGAAGAAAATACAGGATCTACAGCGTATACAAAAACATTTAAACTTTCTTGCAATTGCTTTCTTCATCTATCTGGGAGTCAGGTGCGTGCCGGTGATTCTACGCCGCTGTTCCAAAATAGGAAGGCCCAACAGAAAGAAAGTAGTCCAGGTGATGGCAATGACACCTGTAACTACATATTCTCCAGTAGCCACGTAAATACAAATATTAGGATTGAGGCATATTCTCACTTTTTCCCTCCTTTCTGCTTATTTCTTACACGCACACATACCAGGAAATTCGTCTAAAGGTAGCACCTCCTCTGGGAACCATGAGGATGAATGAAGACATGTCACGTACCCTGTCGCTTCTATTCTTTTACTATAACCTGAGGGAGATGGTGCGCCCCTCACCATCTCAATGACTCGGGAGTGAATAAGATATTTAACAACAGGGTGGACTGTTAAGTTTAAAATAAAATACTTCTGTATTGCGTATAAAATAATTATGAAGTGAATTTATGTGAATGCATTAAACTGTCTTCGGCTGATTATTGCAGTGACCACAAAAGCTTTGGAATGGGTCAACCAAATACTAAGAAGCGATTTCATTCCTGTATTGGACTATGAGTTATATGGACACGTTGGAATTATGAGTAATGGAGATGATAATAGAAACTTATCCTGAAACTTTATTGATTATGGAACACTGGTGAAAAGGACTAAATGATCATGGCACCCGCAATCAAGATGGACGATGGACTTGTTGATTAGAGACTGTGATGAACTATAAGGAACCACTTTATACCCCTTAAAGTGAAGACTCTGCATTCTCCTAGTCACGTATACCAGTAACATTCCCCTGGACTTGCGTTATTTGCCCACTCCCCTGAACGCCCCTCACGATCTCATCACCTCCTTGTCACTCCCCCTGAAAACGGATTAACAAATCATGTTTCTGTAATATGATGTATTGCAATGTAATTATGTACACCCGTTTCATTAATCAGTGCATAAAATGTATTGTAACCTAATAAAATATAGGATATCTCACTGATAACTCAATGTGCATGGTCCACGTCCACAATCTGGTGACTGGTCCAGCTGAATAAATCTACCTTTGTTTCACTACAAGCTGTCTTGATGAAGGATTGATTTTATCATAAGTGACAACAAGAGAGGTAAAGGCACAAAAACACCCATCAGCAAAACTAAACTGCAAATAAAGACATAAAGACAAAATACATGATGTCAATTTACAAAAAATTTTTTTAAAAAATCACAAAAAACAAAAAAATAGAGAAATGAATAATATATAGAATCTAATATGTGGAGCAATGAAATATAAAGATACTCGGGAGTCATCCATCTGTGAGGAGGGCTGGTCTGGAGCACGGGGTCAGAATAAGTTTCTCTACCTTCTCTAGGATAATGGACTGTAACCTAGTGGTCACCGACATCCACAAGCAAACGCAAAGGAAAGCCCTAGCGATAACGGTAGCCATGTTCTCCGAGGACCCTAATAACATCCCAAAGATCATGACGTTTAACAATAGTTCTAAGAGCCAAATCTTGGAAAACATAAAAATAACACATAGGGAGGATGAAACAATACTGTTCTTTGTCCTGAAATGTGAATTTTGGCACTTACCGATAAATCCCTTTCTCCGATTCCACAGGGGACACTGAAGTCTCAGTACAATGGGGTATAGAAGTGGGTTAACCGGGGAGCTGGCACCTATACAAAATTTGAATGGTAGCTAGCTCCTCCCCCTCTCTACCCCCCTACAGGTCAGTCTAAATAAACTGTGCCTGAGGGGAGCTGGAAATTAAGGAGAAAGGAAACAGAAAAGCTACAGCATTCATGTATAAAGACGTAAACAGTGTTATAAAAGAAACACATTCCAAACAGACTCTGGATAAACAAACAACCGTCTGAACCTGGAAAACAATAACTAATACAGGTAGAGCAGTGCAGGGTGGGCGTCCAGTGTCCCCTGTGGAATCGGAGAAAGGGATTTATTGGTAAGTACCAAAATCCTAATTTCTCCTTCATCCACTAGGGGACACTGGAGTCTCAGTACAATGGGGACGTCCCAGAGCGCACATCCCGGGTGGGAGAGCGCTGAGAACCCTGCAAAACTGCATGGCCAAACTCTGACTCAGAGGCCACAAAAGTATCAAAATGGTAGAACTTTAGAAAAGTATGCCTGCCTGACCAAGTGGCCGCTCAACAAAGCTGGTTTAAGGAGAACCTACGAGCAGCCGCCCATGAAGGACCTACCGAGATCGTTGAATGCGCCGTAATGGAAACAGGTAGTTGCCTTGAAGCCACCACATAACCTTGTCTGATAGTCAGACGAATCCATCTTGAAATGGTTTGTTTGGAAGCTGGCCAACCTGGGCGCACCAGATCAAACCGACCAAACAAAGCATCGGACTTTCGGAGAGAAGCAGTTCTGTCAACATAAATCCGGAGTGCTCTGACCACATCTAAGGACTTAGGAGGCTGGAGACTCATCCTTAAAACACAGGGACCACAAATGGTTGGTTTATATGAAAAGCA